>OZ030014.1:54904693-55429693 GCA_964023405.1 Apodemus agrarius
CAACTCAGAGTAAGAATGTTCCTACTGCTTCTATAGGACTGTCCTGAGGCTAAGGGGCAGGTCACAGCTAAAAAGCATCAGAATACAAGTCATTAGATTAATGAGCTAATCCTAATATGCCAAAATCAAGACAGTTAACGCAGGATAAAATGTTGCATCATGCTCTTCAAACATGTCACTTGACATACTGTTCTAGTACTGACTCAAGATGATTATAGAATATTCCAGATTACAAACATTTCATTGACACATCTGCAATTAAAAATACCATTTTAAAAACATCACAAATATATACAAGTTCCCCTAAGTTACAGAAGCCCGGCATTGTGATGTCCTTGAGGAGCACACCCCACTTCTCAGCTTCTGAGCACTGAAGTACAAGCTATGGACAGAACTTTCTAAACAATCATGCAGCTGACACACAGGAAGCCAAAAAGCACTAAAACAAAACAAGAAAACAGCTATAACTGGGTAAATACAAAACATAGAAGACAAAAATTTTCTTTGGACCTTAATGCAAAGTAGATTCTATTTCAAGCAGCCTGGATTTGCAGAGTGCCTAGTAAGGGCATATATGTACATATGTTTCACTTCAAACTTACTTTGCCATATCTCTAGCCAACTGCATAAAGCGTTCTCCATCAGATGGAGACAAAAGATTTAAAATACGCCTATAGCCATCCATGGCCATTTTATGATCTCCCATCTGTTCGTAAAGGCTTGATCTCTCCCACAGGTAACGGACATTAGTAGGTTCATATTTAAGAGCTAGAAAGAAAAAAGAGATAAAAAGTACATATTTATCAAAAAAGGTGTTATTTACCTCAAAAGAGTAATAAACACTTTCCCAGTAAAAATAAAAAAAAATATTCTGGAATAAATCTACCTTCACAAGAAAGATATCTTTAGTTTGTACACTAATTCTTATTGGTCACTCAAGTCACAAAAAGTTAACAGCCTGAAAGCAACACTTAGCTCAGTAGGAAATTGAAAGCATTGTTCAGGCACCTAGTTTTGTGCTACATTCAACACAATATAAAGTAAGTCACAAACAAACATGAGAACAAAGGGATCCAGACAGATGCCAAAACAGACTGTAAGAAACAAGCAGAATAACTCAACAAACGCAAGAAAACGTATTATGTCCCTAATAATTCTCCAACACTCCTCTGTACCTCGGGACATCACAAAGATGAGGTGGAAAGACCGTAGAGCTAGCGGCCTGGATGCCGCTGTGAGCCAGCCTACCCTAGACATGATGGCAGCACAATACGGCTGCCTAAACAAGCCCAGCGTAAGGATAACACCAGCTGATAAGCCAAGATGGACAAGAAAAATTCTGCATGGTTCCATCCTTAGAAGATCGACAGGTGATCAATGGATGCTGAGAAGGGAAACCCAGCCTCTCCAGAAAAGGGAGGCACTTTTCCCAGTGGTTACCCCTGGACACATGTACATATAAGTCAAGCCAAATGGAGTTAGCAGGCTCCATGCACACACGAATGCACACTAGTAAGCAGGTGAGCATGAACTGAGAGGGTGACACGAGAGGACTGAGGACCTGGAGAGGAGAGAAGGCGAGGGTGACAGAGATACAGTTCTCAAAAAAATTTAATTAAAAAAAGAGAAACAAATACACTTGGAGTAGCCACATAACCCAAAAGACTAATGACTCATTGTGTAACACCTAAAACAAAAATATTTCTTCCATTTACACAAGAAAGATGTCATTACCTTTTGTATAGCAAAAAATAGCTTGCTTAATGTTATCTTGCTCCAAAGACATTTCTGCCAGCCTAACCCATTCTTCTGTGTCACTGGGGTTTAAATGTGCGGCAATCAACTCAAACTGCAACGATTTCTCCATGTCACCTTGATCCTCGTATATCATGGCGAGTGTAGAGAATGGCTCATAAGCCAAAGGAGCTATAATAATAAAATAACATAAAATAAATTCACTGGATAAAAGAATAGGTTTAAGCTGGTATTGATACTACAGTTCAAGCTATAAATATTTTTTCTAATAACTAAATTCTAAATAATTCCAGCGGAATTATAAAAACAATTCAACATAACTTTGAATGATACAAACACTATTATATTTTCTTTATCTTCAAACATTCTTCGCCATTTATTATCTATTTATCTTGGGACGGACTCTTGCTTCCTCGCTCAGGTTGGTCACAAACCTGAGATCTCCCTTAGCCTACCTAAGCATTTTAAAGCATTATTTTCTTTTAACAAAATACAATTTCATAAAAACCCTGCTTTCTACCATACCTTCTATATGAAATTCTCACTAGTGAGATCAAGAATGGCTTAAAAACTTGGCAATTTCACCCCAGGAAGCATCAGTCCCAACAGTGGGGTGAATTTTCACTATCTCAAGCTTCTGTGTACAGAGAATGGATATACACAGAGGACCCAAACAGTGCCTCAGCCAAGGATGTCAAATGTAATGGTGAATCTACAAATTTCCTTTTTTTTTTTTTAAGATTTGTTTATTTTATATATAAGTACACTGTAGCTGTCTTCAGACACACCAGAAGAGGGCATCAGATCTCATGATGAGTGAGATGAGTGAGCCACCATGTGGTTGCTGGGATTTGAACTCAGGACCTCTGGAAGAGCAGTCAGTGCTCTTAACCATTGAGCCATCTCTCCAGCCCACATATTTCTTTAAAAACAAAACAAAACAAAACAAAACAAAACAAAACAAAACAAAACAAAAAAAAAAAACTGGAGACTGTTCAAAGAATATTTCCCAAATAAACAAGTTGAAATAAATAATACTGGAAAAGAACCAAGCAATATATCATAAAAGCAATGCTTGCTTAATCCTATTTCTGTTGAGCTGGGGAAATATGTAGGAGCTGCAAATTACCCTAATGAATAATCCTGGAAATTACAGTAAGACTTTTAAAAGGATCAAATCTAACTAAAGGGGAATGTTGCAATACTGAAGTAATACATTAGTTGTATAACAACTACTGGGGGCACTCTGTGGGGCAACTGGAAGCAACCAGAAAGTAATGTGATGGAAGCAACTGGTCATAATCAGTACTGAAGACGTCCGTCAACATATCTAAGATGTGCCATCTAATGAAGAGATAAAACGACAGACTTAGATGTATGTTTAGCAAAAGATAGATTAAAATAATTTAGCACTGCCTAATCTAGAAAATGGAACAAAAAGCAATAAAAATATCAAAAGATCTGAAATTTATCAGAATGTTCTTCAATGTGATTTTAACATAATACAGTCACCATTTAAAAAAAAAAAAAAAAAAAAAACAGGGCTCAAGGCATAGCTGAGCTGGTGTAGAGAACTTGCCCAGAGTGCAGAAAGGTGTAGATTCAATCCACAACACAATTGAGACAGATGGATAAATGGATAAACTGGCTGACTTAGAGATTAAAGCTATAAATGTCAAACTCCTAAAATGAGATGTTGAAAGCGGAGGGAAGGGCCGGGTAGAGTTCAGAAAATAGTACTGATTTTCACTGAACCTTAACCTGTGGTTGAATCACATCCTGTCGTTTTTCATTCTCTATTCATGTGAAAAGTGGCAGGTTACTAATACCACAGTCACCCCTATCTTCTGAATGTATTGTATAAATAGCACAATCAAATGTATCCCCACTGTTTGAAAGGTTAACCAGTTAAGTATCATTATCATCAATAAAGTCCCTTCAGAAAACACCTTGTCTTATGATTTCCATGCACATCAATATGGCTTCTTCATGTTCTCCTCGAGCAAAGCGAATATTGGCTTCACCCATGAGACCTCGCAGGGCTCTGGGGAGTTTACTCCGAGGCCTCTTCTCCTGTCCAGAAGGAAAACAACACGGAGACTAAGACAGAATAAAGCTCAGATTTCAACTCCAAACAATCACATACAACATAACGAAGACTTCTCTCTAAAACTTCTTAATCTTCTAAACTGAGAACTAGGTACTCAGTAGTTATAATTCTGATGCCTCAATAATTAAATCTAATTACACAAAGCAAACTAAAATTCAAATACAGAAAACAAAATTATTTTATGATATTCTCCAAAGAGGAGCACCAAAGAAAGTAAAAACAAGCCAGGCATGGTGGTGTACACCTTTAATCCCAGCACCTAGGAGGCAGAGGCAAGGAGGTGGATCTCAGTGAGTTCAAGGACACCTTGGTCCACAAAGTGAGTCCAAGATAGCAAGAGAGCTATTACACAGAAAATCCCTGTCTTGGGGGGCAAAAAAAGGGAAGAAAGAAAGAACAAAAAGCTTCTTCCAGTTGAAAGTTCAAAGTACAATTAAATACATACTGTCAAATGGTCAGGAATTAGTAAATAGGTAATCAGCATAACCATATCATGTAACAAGATGGATTACATTACATGACATACCAGGACACTTACTAGAAAGTCCTTTGAAATTCATCAGAATAAACTTGGTTAAAAACAACAACAACAACAACAACAAAACCTCTTCAGTTACACAATGGATCTTTTAGAAGCAAAGCTACAGAACATTTTGACACGTGAACAATTTAGTCTTAAAATGAAACACAAGAAATGAATGACAATTCACAACAGCCTCAAAGGAAAAAAAATTCTAGAAATACACCTAAATAAGGTAGTAAAAGATCTCTACAAAGAGCTTTAAATCTCTGAAGAAACTGAGGAACACACTAGAAGATAGGAAGACCTCCAACTCATGGATTGGCAATGGTAAAAATTGGAATGGTAAAAATATTACCATTCTACCAAAGGCACTTTATAGATTTAATGCAACACAATCAAATTACCCAAGAGTCTTCACAGAAATAGGAAAAAGAAAAACATAAAACTCATATGAAAGCACAAAATACCCCAGATAGCCAAAGCAATCCTGAGCAAAAAGAACAATGCTAGAGGGCTTACCATTCAAGATATATTACAGTTATAATAATAAAGACAACAAGACACTGACACAAAACAGACATGTGGACCAACTACACAAAACAAGAAGACCCAAACATGAGTACAGAGAAGTACAGTTGCTGATACTTAACAAGGTTGCCAAAAACATACTCTGGAGAAAAGACATCTTTAACAAAAGATGCTGAGAAGATTCAATGTCCACATATAGAAGAAAAAAATTAAACAAATCAAAAATTAACTCCAAATGGATCAAAGACCTCAATGTGAAACCTAACACTGAAGAACTAGGAGGAAACACGGGCAGTGTCTACATAACATAGGTGTCGGAAAGGACTTCCCCAACAGGACTCTATTTTGCAATGAATTAAGGCCAACAATTGATAAGTGGGACCTCAAAACACTACAAAGCTTTTGTACAAGAAACAATACATGAACAGGAATCCAACAGAGTGGAAGAAACTCTTTGACAACTATGCATCTGACAAAGGATTAATATCTAGAATATATAAAAACTCAAAAAAAAAGTCAAGAAAACAAATGACTCAATTTAAAACTGGGTTTGAAAGCTGAAAAGAGAGTTCTCAAAATAAATGAGTGGCTAAGAAATATCAAAAAGTGTTCATCATCCTTACCAATTAATGTAAATTAAAACAACTTTGAGATTTTTACCCTACCTAGTCAAAATGGCAAAGATCAACGAAACAACAGACACCAAGGAGTGGGGAGGAGCGGAGGTAAGACCTTTCACTGTCGGGAGGATTGCAAACTGGTCTAGGCACTCTGGAAATCAGTGTGGAGAGGCCTCAAAGCTAAAAATAAATCTAGCATATAACTCAGCTATCCCATTCCTTGGCATATGCCCAAAGAGCATCCTACTCCATGGATAACTCTTCAGCCATGCTAACTGCTGTCCTAGTCACAGTCGGTAGAAAACAATATAAATATCCTTGAATGGATGAATGAATAATGAAAATGTGGCATATATGTATTATGGAATACTATTCAACTGTAAAGAAAAATGAAATACTGACATATGCAGGCAAACGAATAAACTGGAAAATATTATATTGAGTGAGGTAACCCAGACCCCCAAAAGACAAACATCACATGTTCCTTCTTATTTATGGGTCCTAGCTCCAAATCTTGAGATGTGAGTATATTACCTGGTGTAACTACAGGAACAGGAAGGTTCACCTGGCAGGAGAGGACGGGTGACATCTAGAGACAGGAGTAACAGTCAAGGTGCTATGAAAGGGGAAACAGAAGAAGGAAGACCTCCCTGGGGAAGAGGGGTAAGAAGTACAAAAGATGTTTGGAGAAACCATGGGAATCATAGTAGTTTCTTTTCTTAAAGCATACAAATGAGTGTGTGTGTGTGTGTGTGTGTGTGTGTGTGTGTTTAATGAAGTTATATCATTAAGGGCTGATAATGTTTCCTCCAAGAGTGATAGTCTATCTAACAAAAACTCCAGTGTCAGGCATAGGAATCTTCAAGTTGTTGGTCAGGGGAATAAAAAAGACCTCCCTCCCTCCCCCCCCACACACACACACAAAACAATACAGGCTATTGCCATGACCCCTGGATGCCTACTAGAAATTAAAGGTAAGACTCTCTTGCTGAAGACAAAACACTCTTCAAACAGAGGATGGAGAAACAGTGACAGCACTGACCTGGAAGACTCCTCCATTATTACGAGAGGACTCTCATGAGAGAACTAGCTCTCATAACATCCAAAGGAGAAAAGCAGTCAACAGTTATACTCTGCTGTAAAGCCTACAAACCACAACCAAGACACTCTTAAAAATGCAATAATGGCACCTCTCTATACGGGGTGTAACCAATAGCCACTTTGTGGGACTTACTCCTTTCACCAAGAGGGAATGCGTGCCTCGTACTGTTAGCTTGGGCAACTACTCACAGCTGGTGAAAGCGTGGAGCCTGCAGAAGCACTTACTCTCCTAAAGCAGTAATGACTGTGCTCTAATACTCATCCTCACGTCCACAGCCGCAGCTCCCAGCCCTTATCAAAGACGCTTCTTGCAGCAGAGGGAACAGTTACAGAAAGTCAAAACGCAGATATCAGCTGACAGTCGACAATACAACTCCTATATCTAAGGTTCTGGAATACTACAGAAAGGGGGTAGAGACTAAGAACCAGAACATCTGCTGAGACACAGTGTCTTCTATATATGAAAGTGAAAATGCACCCATGAAATCTCAATAGTATCGTTGCCTAAATAATACCTAAAAACAGTACCAACTGACATGCCAGTGTGAGTGGGGACTCTCGCAGGACCCAGCCCTAGATGAAGAGCTACAGGCAATCAATGATCAGGCAATCAATGATGCTGAGAGAGAATCAGATTGGTAACCTTGATAGGTTACACATCCCAAGCAATCAGCCCTAAAAACATATACATATGAACAACATTAAATAAACTCAGCACGTTGTATTTATATACTTATTATCCCTCCCCCACCCCAAAACGCACACATGCACACTCTTATTATGACTCTGACTTTAGAGTGAAGCAAAGAGATGATGCAGAAGGGGTTGCAAGAAGACATGGTAGTAACTGATGTAAATATAGTACTCATGTATGAAAACTTTAATTTAAAAATAAAAAGTGAATGACGGTAGTTGCCTCCTAGTTTTTGTCCTTACTGTTGAACTATTTCCCAAGTATAACTGAAGCCTCCTTTCTTCTTCTTCTTCTTCTTTTTTTTTTTTGATTTGGTTTGTTTGAGACAGGGTTTCTCTGTGTGGCTGTCCTGAAACTCACTCTGTAGACCAGGCTGGCCTCGAACTCAGAAAATCCGACTGCCTCTGCCTCCCAAGTGCTGGGATTAAAGGCGTGCACCACCACCGCCCTGCTGAAAGCCTTTCAATGACTATATCAGTTTCTTACATTTTTATAAGTCATAAAATAATTAACAGCTTACTTTCATCATTTTCTTGGTTTCACGGTTAAGAACCATCTCCAACACAAATACATCGCCTGCGGTGGGTTGCTCCGATGTTTCCTCCTCTTCCTCCTCTTCTTCCTCCTCCTCTTCATCATCTTCAGTCTCTCCAAGCATGGAAGCAAAAACTTTGTGAACTGACTTACTCACCCCATCTGATGTTTCTCCTAAGGAAAGGTACATTGAGGTTTGGGGAAAAAAAAATCAGTAAAACAACTTTTTAAAAAAATGCTAGTTCATGGAGTACAAATTCCTTACCACAGCAACAGACTTGAGAGTAAATTGCAAATGCCTACCCCACCTCCACCAAAAATAAAAAATAAAAACCCAGAAAAGAAAGCTGTTACGAAGCCACGCCTTTTATTCTGCAGGAAGGGCTGATTCATCCTCAGCACCTCAGCCAGATATACAGGCAAAATAGAGAAAAATCAAAAGCAGATACAGAAACACGGAAAAGCAAAAAGGGAAAACATTTTTTTTTAAGTTAGTGGTATGGTGATCTCTAACTGAAACTCAAAAGATGAGAAGCTAAAGACAGGATACTGGGAGCTTGTTGACCAACTGATACAGCCAACTGGTGAGCTCAGGTTCACGGAATAAGATTGAATTAGAATAGCTTCCATAGGCTCAAATCTTTGCCACCAAGAAATGGCATTATTCGAGGATTAAGAAGTATGGCCTCAGCCAGGCAGTGGTGGCACACGCTTTTAATCAAGAAACCCTGTCTTGAAAAAAACAAAAAAACAACAAAAACAACAAAAAAAGTATGGCCTCATTGAAGGAAGTGTCACTGGGGGTGGGCCTTGAGGTTTCAAAAGCCCACCCAGGCTCAGGGGCACGCGCGCGCGCACATATACACACACACACACACACACACACACAGTCTCTCACAGTCAGTCAGAGTCAGGCTCTCTCTCTCTCTCTCTCTCTCTCTCTCTCTCTCTCTCTCTCTCTCTCTCCTCTCTCTGCCTAAGGGTCAGAATGTAGCTCTCTCAGCTACTTCTCCAGCACCATGCCTGCATGCCACCAGGCACCCTGCTCCCAGCCATGATGATCATAATAGACTAAGCTCTGAAACTGTAAAAAATAAACAAAGCCTCCAATGAAATGCTTTCCTTTATAAGTTTCTGTGCTCCTGGTGTCTCTTCACAATAATATAACAGTAACTAGACAGCAAGAAACCCTGTCTCAAAAAACAAGCTAGAGTATAAGGAAAAATACTCAATGTCCATTTCTGGTCTCCACACAGGTACACACACACAAGAAAAGAAACAAAATTATCATCAGTCATAGAAGACATTATCATATTATATATAATCCAAAAGATTCTACATACAAATTGTCAGAATACACAGTTATTTGGCAAAGTAGTTAGATACAGGCTTTTAAAAAATTATGTAAGTTATAAGAAATTAAACCTAGAGCCCTGAACACAGTATACTAGATAAGTACTCTACACTGTCATATCCTCAGTTCCCCTTTTCTTTCTGAGCCAGAGTTTCACTAAGTTCAGGCTGGCCTTGAACTCATTCTGTATCCCAGAATGGTCTAACCTGGGATCCATCTGTCACAGCCTCCCTAGTAGCTGGGATCACAGCATAGTTTTATGTATAGCAATAATGAACTGCAAATGACACTAAAGGCCCAGGCTGTGTGGTAAGTAGAAAACAACCTTAAGAATTGGTATTTAGAAACATCAAGGGCCGGGCAGTGGTGGTACATGCTTTTAATCCCAGCACTTGGGAAGCAGAGGCAGGCGGATTTCTGAGTTCGAGGCCAGCCTGGTGTACTGAGTGAGTTCCAGAACAGCCGGGGCTATACAGAGAATCCCTGTCTCGGGGAAAAAACAACAACAACAAAAAATAACAATAACAACAACAAATAGAAACATCAAGGAAGAAAAAGAAATGATTCTAGAAATCTCATCTTTCCAATTTGTAGATTCTGCCAGACGTCGTTCAAAACTGACTTTTCTTCTACTCTGGGTGCTTGCTTAGACTACCAAGGAGCTCCAAAGAGTTCCAGGACAATCCTTCCTAAGGAACAGGGAACATCTTACCTCTAAAGGGCTGATGGGATAAACTACTGGCCCAAAGGCCCCTCTTCCTGGGTGCCTCTAGTGTGTGTCAACTTGACTCAAAGCATCAGTCTGGCTGCTAGAGTGAGGCAGTACACCAAGAGACCTACGACGTGTGCGAAGTCCCATCCACCCAGCTAAGTGTACAGCAGAACAACTTGGTACTGCTCGAAGAAGTATCCCATTGAGAAGGCCCATTTAGAAAATGAAAATGAGGAGGCCCTAAACAAACGCAGGCACCGGTGTTAAACATCACAACACAGGCGCTATACCAACAACCATCATGCTGTACAATGACTTTTAAAAAAATAAATATTGCCGGGCGTGGTGGCGCACGCCTGTAATCCCAGCACTTGGGAGGCAGAGGCAGGCGTATTTCTGAGTTCGAGGCCAGCCTGGTCTACAAAGTGAGTTCAGGACAGCCAGAGCTACACAGAGAAACCCTGTCTCAAAAAACCAAAATAAATAAATAAATAAATAAATAAATAAATATTAAGCTACTGTGTAGCAAACAGATAAACCAGGTGATAAAAATAGACTATCATTACAATAAAATACAAACCATAAAACATAAAAACAATAAAAAATAAAAAGCAAATAGTGTCTTTATCAAATCATTTTACTCCAGTGCTCTTAACGTTTAAAGCCAGCAGCAACACACCTTCGTTGGCATCTTTGTCCTGGGATTTGGCAGAGTCAATTCCTGACGAAGATGGAACTTCGGAATCATCTACGTTTTCTTTGGGTGATGATTTTCCTTTGTCCTGAACACTCTGTGATTGGAAATTAGTCAAACATTTCCAAAAACTAATTCGGATTTAGCTCTCAGCCTCGGATAGGGCATTTGCCTTATCTTTATAAAAGTTGGCCCTCCCCTCATGGTATGTGGAATCTAGTTTCAAAGTGTCCCAAGGTACTTAAGTCTTTATGTAAGTCCATTGCAAATACATATAGAATAATTTTAAATACTTTAATGCCACTGATCTAAGACTTTAAATAAACCATAGGGTGCATAAAAGTCCACGAGTCAAATAAGAAACCACTAGATAATTTCAAAAGGGTCAACAGATCTTCATGTTGTTCCCGTGGCCTTCAAACAAGTAGGAAACTATTTAAAGATCAGATCTTTATTAAAATTTGAAAAAAAAATAAAAAGATATTCTCATTACCTGGCAATTAGGTTTACTTTTATGTCTAAGAAAAAAAAATTACACCGCGACTCCTCAAATATAGGCGCACCAGGGGTGTATGCAGCTGAGCGACAGGGCGCTTTGTCCAGCAGGCTGTAGGCCCTGGGGTTTGATCCCCAAGACCACTATACAAACAACAAAAACAAAGGCCGGGTTCCTACAGAGTGGTGCCCGCCACTGTCACAGCCGAGACAGACCACCCTGGCCGGCTCCGTTGGGCTATCATCGACTAAACACGTATTAGGAGGTCGGGGGAGGTTAGCGCCCACCAAGGCAGGCTTTCGGGTGGGGGAAGTCGTCAGAGGTGCTGAGTACCGGGGTGGGAGTGAAAAATCATTATTTCTGGGAGAGGTAAAGGCTGCTGGCTGGGGTCCCCGGCCCACCCTGGGCAACCCACGCCGCTATTTCGGGGAAAACAAGACCGAGGAGCACCGGGGCCCAGTGGCTCACTTTCTTTTCCCGGGTTTTTCTCTCTTCTCTCCGCTTTTCGAACTCTTCAAAGGAAATTTTCCCTTCCAGGTAGTCGATAAGTTCCGGGCTAAACCCCGACATGTCTGCGGGGCCGACGCTGCACAGCGGGCCAGGAAAGCTGCAGCACTCCCGGGCTCTGCAGGGCGCCTCGGAGAGACGGAACCGGCGTCCGCCCTAGAAACCTCCCCGGCCCGCGCCGCAGCCGCGCACTCGGGTTCCGCCGGCGCTCCAGGCCCGGGGGTCCCGCAGGCACGGGAGTACCGACCGGAATCTATTTTCAGACGCCAGCCTCCCTGAAGCCACCCGCTAGAGGAGACTTGGACTGGGGCTGCAGCACAGTGGCAGAGCTTTTGCCTGGGTTTCTATCTCTAATGCCAATCAACTTTTATGTCCTGAGTATTCAAACTTTTAAAGGGACTCGGACTCTTCTAGGGCGTCTACTATATACCTGTTTCTTACATCTCTCAAAATAATCCTTAGGAACCTAGGAGAGAGAAAAGGGAGAGGCGCGGAGAGGGTAATAGAACACTTGTGATATGAAAAAGGGCAACACCAGCCGAGCGGTGGTGGCGGCGCACGCCTGTAATCCCAGCACTCTGGGAGGCAGAGGCAGGCGGATTTCTGAGTTCGAGGCCAGCCTGGTCTACAGAGTGAGTTACAGGACAGCTAGGGCTATACAGAGAAACCCTGTCTCGAAAAAAACCAAATCCTGCCGGGCAGCACTTGGGAGGCAGAGGCAGGCGGATTTCTGAGTTCGAGGCCAGTCTGGTCTACAGGGTGAGTTCCAGGATAGCCAGAACCACACAGAGAAACCCTATCTTGAAAAAACAAAAACAAAAAGATGGAAAGAGAGAGAGAGAGAGAGAGAGAGAGAGAGAGAGAGAGAGAGAGAGAGAGAGAGAAGGAAGGAAGGAAGGGAGGAAAGAAAGAGAAAGAAAGAAAGAAAGAAAGAAAGAAAGAAAGAAAGAAAGAAAGAAAGAGGGCAACATCTGAAGTGGAAAGACTTGAGGGGGAAAGGGTTGGGCGGGGCTGAGGAGAGGAAGGGGTGGAAAAGAGGGGTCAAACTTGAGAGAGACAGAGACAAAGAGAGACACAGAGTATTTTCAAGTCCTAGGAGCTCTTGTGATTTGCGTCTTATCTTGTATTATAACTATCTCTTTTTCTAGAGACACTACCTATAAACATCGAAGACATTAGTTTATGTGTCTTTATTATAAACCTGACTAACCTAATAATACGTATTCAAAACATATTTGTGAATAAAGTTGAATGAAACTACAAGAGCCTTTGTAACTTTGGGCAAAGTTAAACTCAGTGTAGTCTTGGCTCCGAAACACGGGAGCCTATCTTGCACCATCTTTATGATAATCCAGGCGAAGGGGATCTGGGGCAGGGTTGCAGAATCGGAGGTGAAGACCTGCAAGAGCCGGACTACCAGACGGCAGAAAACTCTCTCGGTCACTGTGTGTCTCCTGAGGACAGATCGGACACAGGCATGAAAACACACATGAGCAGATGGAGTGTGTTGATCTTATCCCCAGAAACAGCTCTGAGGATTACTCCCCTGAAGTCTTCAGGGAGTTGGGGAACTGTGGTTAAGGCCATGGCTGTTTGCAGACTCACTCAAAGGGGGGAAGAGAAAGTAAGGGGGGCTACCTGGAAAGGAAAACCCTCTCCTGAGACCCAAATGCTTAGCCTGGTTTCTGTTATTGTTGGCTGCCGGGAAAATGAGAATAAGAAGTTAGCAGATGCCGGGCAGTGGTGGCGCATGCCTTTAATCCCAGCACTTGGGAGGCAGAGGCAGGTGGATTTCTGAGTTCGAGGCCAGCCTGGTCTACAGAGTAAGTTCCAGGACAGCCAAGGGCTACACAGAGAAACCCTGTCTCGAAAAAGCCAAAAGAAGAAGAAGAAGAAGAAGAAGAAGAAGAAGAAGAAGAAGAAGAAGAAGAAGAAAGCAGCAGATGTATTAAAGAGAAAGGGGCTTGTGAACAGGGGTGGGAGGAGATTTGTTCTGCTAAGGATTATCTCCTGAACATGGAGGGGGTTTGGGGTTTTTTTGGGGGGGCTTTTTGTTTTGTTTTTCTTTTCTTTTCTTTTGGTTCAGAAGACCGCAGACTGTCTTAAATGTAAGTGGGTCTTCATTTTCTACTTCCTTGCAGTGATTTGTCCATTGGTGAGTCAGCCAGCCTTAAGATGAAGCCAAATTGATACAGCAATGATGAAAATACTAAGAAGAAACATTTTGGTCTTTCCGAGTGATTTTTGAGTCTGAAAATGGAAAGGCTAAGGAAGCAGAAGATCGAATTTATGCCATGACAACTGAATTAAGAGAGTACAGAGAGGTGACTCCGTTCTTTCTCTTGTTAGAGAAAGACACAGGAAGAGCTGGGGTACTCCCGTGGTGGCCATTTTTCCATGGGCTTCTCACTCTTCTGGAAAAGCTTGCAGGTCTTTTCTCCTGAATTACATCTTTGTAAATCAAAAATCATGAAAGTCGATGTCTCATTATAGGACAAGGAAGCATATTTTTTTTTTTCTTTTTTGAAATAGGGTTTCTGTCTCTATCTCTACCACCCTGACTGTCCTGGAACTTACTATGTAAACCAGGCTGGTCTCAAGCTCTCAGATAGCCCACTGCCTCTTCCTCTTGAGTGCAGAGTTTAATGGGTGGGCACCTGGCCTAGATTTGTCTTCTAATCACTATAATAAAGATACTATTTCCCTCTGAAGCAAACATTGGATAGGTTTCCCCTGGCAATCTCAAAATAAAAAGGGAGTGTCCAACACCTGTGGGCCCATGTCCTCATGCCTCCTTCAGTAAACCAGGACTGAGAACCCAGTGGGAGTATGAGTCATGCTTCCTGCCACACCTGAGTCAGGGGACAGTTGTCTCTGGTCTGCAATCTCATCGCCTGCTAGGACCGATGAAAATTTAGAAGGGTAGTATTTTGCAAATAGAATAAAAATCTCAATGCTCTCAGAAACCCTTGGCCACACTAGATCCAGAACATAGGACGATGGGCCACATCTTGAAAACGGAATTCTCACTGAAGAGGTTCAAAGGGTGGAAAGGCTGTTGAAGACTTATATAGAGATACACCAAGGGGCTCTTGGCAGTCTATGGCTCTTGAAGTACATTTGCTTCCATTAGAGGAAACACTTCAGCTCTGGACCTCCTGCGCGCTTGTTCTCTTCCCCATAGGCTTTAGAAATGTGTGTGGAGAGGTTCTGGTTAGCAGAATGATGGAGTGGGGTTGAAGGAGGTTCTCACTGCAGTGTCTGAGGAACACGTGTGCAAACCTTCACATACTGTGCAAACAGCCTTCTCCCACTGCCAGGACCAATCATGTATGAAACTAAGCCAGGATGAGATTCACAGATGCCCTGGGGAGGACCCTGTGACTTACAAGCTTGTAGCTAAAAGTCTCCTGTGTGTACCCATCAGTCTCAAGGATTCTGAAATTAATAAGCACTCACCTAGATTAGAAGCAGTGCTGAGCAGCCAACCATTGGTCTGGGCATGGGGTCCCCAATGGAGGAACCGGAGGGTGGTCTGGAGGGGCTGAAGGCGTTTACAGCCCCATGGGAAGAACAACGATGTCGGCCACCCAGACACCCCAGGACTCCCAGGGACTAAACCATCAACCAAGGGGTACACATGGTTCCAGCCAAAAATGTGGCAGAGGAAGGCCTTGTTGGGCATCAGTGGGAGGAGAGGTCCTTGGCCAGGTGAAGGCTCAATAGATGCCCCAACAAAGGGAAATCAAGGAGCGGGGAGGTAGGAGGGGGTTGGGTGGAGGGGCATATACGTAGAGGCAGGGGGTGGGAGGAGGGGTTGGGGGTCTTTGGGGAGGGGGAAATCAGGAAAGGTTTTACCATTGGAAATGTAAATGAAGATAATATTCAATAAATAAACTTTTTTAAAAAAAGAAGCAATGCTGAGAAGGAAAAAGGAAGTCTCTAGTTCCACTTAGGAACTCTATGGTAATGAGGAATCTCTCACCCAGCCATTTACCTGAATAAGCTGTTATATACTTCAGTTAGGAATATCTCACTAATAATTGCTAATGTTTTTGAATGGTAGGTAACAATCTTGTTAATCTTGTTGTGTCTGTCGCTTTAGTTTACGTTTAGTATTGTGTGAAGGATGTAAGACACACTTGATTTTGACAAGTATTCAACTGAACACTTGCTACATGACAGACATCGTGCTGGGTTCTGGAGAACAACAAAGGAATCACATAACGGGTTCTGCTCACAAACACCAAACAGCCCTCCAGAGACAGATACCTATGTGTCTGACCGCAATAGAACACACTAAGCCAAACACAGAACTGCTCACGCAAATATTTTATTCTTCATACTCAGCATCAACTTGAGTCTGCAAAAGGCTACCGTAAGCTGATTTGACTTATGATACCACAACAGTGCTGTGTGAATTCTAGTACAATGTTTCTTGTTTGAATCACACAGAGAACGGTGCCAGTATTCCTAAAAATATAAACGGGAAATGGAGCTATGTCAAATGGGAATTGGAAGGGCTTGGTATGAGCTATGACAAAGACAGTGGCTTTGTTGGAAGAGTGGGGAAGTCACCCTTTGCTGCTGTTCCTTGTTGGGTGACTTGTATTTAAGGTAAGGTTGGTATAAAGCTGGGATATTCAACACGGGACGGTTTTTTACCTTTGACCACAGCATACAAGCATCTCCCAGAGACCTCGCGGCAACTAGACTCTCTTTTGTTTTCTATTTCAACTCTACTTGGGCATCCGTTGCCCTCATTCAGTACAAGACTACCAGGGGAGATTTCAACAGCACATGCTAAATGTAGGGATGCGTCATCTTTTTAGGAGGAAAAAAGAAAAAAGAAAATCCTAAGTCTGAACCCCTGCTACACATCACGCACTGTAGCAAACAGGGCTGAATCTCTATTATTTCATACAGTATACTATAGTAGCAAGTAAACATAACTTGTTCAAATAAAAATGCTGCTTGATAATAGGAAATAAATATAAAGCACAATCTTCAATAAAATATCTAATTAGGAAAATTACCATTTCATTTCACCTGTGATAGCCTTGTAACTCCTTCAAATGCATACAACCTCCCACTCAGTAGTTACAGTCGTAAAAGAGAAAAATACTGAAATACGCATGTCAGTATCATGTGTTCCAAAGGGCCAGCTGTTTACATGTAAAATCTGAAAGTGTAGAGCAACATAAATATAAATTGAGTAATCTGGAAGGGAAACACACACACACAAGCCCTCAGCCGCAGGTGGTTTTCTGTTGGAAAGCTCTTCTGCAGCAGCTTTACCATGGCCACCTGAAAAAGGCAAGAGAGAGTTGCAATGCAGGACGATCAAGAGCATCTGAGAACACAAAGCCTCCCTCCCATCCCCCACCCCGCCCCGGAAACACCAGAAAGAGCCAAAGAGCTCATCATTCAGAAACACGCTACACCAGAAGCTGATTCCTCTACAAAGCTGAGCACTTTCTGAACGCTTTGTCTCCTGCCCTTAGACTTTTCCTTGTACACGTGTTTGTCTTGCTTCTCTGAAGTTTCCTCTGAGCCAGAAATCCACAGCGGTGACGTGATGCAGCTGCTTCCCACCGAGCCCGCCTTGCAGTGGGGCTCTTAGTCTTGAGTCACACCCTAGATCGAGCCTCTGCACAGCAGTCAGGGGAAGCTTCTTGGGGTCGCGGCTCTATTTTGTTTTCTCACTTTAGAGCAGCATTCAAGCATATATTCTAATATTCCACATCCACCTTTTTAGGATAATCATCACTTTCTGTCATCACATTTAAGAAAACTGATAGTGGAAAGCCTTTCACAAATGTGGTACAGAACAGTGGTTGCTAACTCACAAGAAATCCATGTCTCTCTGGGAGAATTGGGGAAATGAACGATTTTGATTATAATCCCACCGCCTTTATTGTTCAGCTAAACCAGCCAGAATCATGTTTTGAATGTAACACACCTGCTGCTTCTGAAACCATACCTATTTATTTCATAAGAATGAAAAAAAAGAACTTTAAATCTTAACTATAAATACATTTTAAATGCCATTTTTGCTAATATTGTAACTTGTTTTTCCAGGTAAGAAAGTTCAAGATGAAAGACATGCACAGCCCCTTCCCCCAAAAGAGTCATCTAACTTTCTCATTTTTTCTAAGTGATCAGTTTAACATTTCTTTACATATAATTTTCTATATAACTTACCCTATAGGACCAGGTCTGGGAAAAATACATAAACAAGAGTATGTGATATTTCATTAATTTAAAAATCTTCCTAAGAGTGACCATTTTATGATTTTAATGTACTTCTCTTTAGAAAACAATTCTTCAATATCTTTACTATCATCATTTCTTTTAAAAACCAGACTATGAAATGCCTGAGCCAAATCTGAATATTTAATAGTGACAAATATAATCATAACTGAGGACTTAATTCTAAGAAATCTTTTCGAAATCTCTATGGCATGAGTTGTGTGCTTGGCCAGATCCTGGGACTGAGGGGACAGCATTTACCTGGGCTTTCAGCCTTTGTGGGGATTACGGAGAGAGTTTTTCTGCTCTTCATAGTCTGCAAATGCCGAAGCAATATGTTCCGACCCGAAAGAGAGAGGTCTGGGGTCCTCGTTCATGAAGAAAGTATTTGGAAGGTTCCCAAGATCAAGTCCTCTGCCCTTAAAGTAGGCCTGGAGGCTTCTGAAAAACTAGAGACAATGAAAATGTCCAAAGCCTTATGTAAATGAAGAATTCCAATGCTCCAGCCCTGTCTGCATTTCCCTTCCTTTCTTCTTCCGGTGATTTAAATGCTAAACTGAGGAGCAGAACGTTTATGACCTGGACTGGCCCTTTACTTCCCCACCTTTCTGTCATTTTGGTTCTCACCAGATAATTCAGCCCTTTGGGTTGCAATCCAAGTCGCACTTTAGGCAGAGACCCACACCGAATCATCCCTGAGCACCGCGGGATGAAACCAAGCTCCAGAGCGATCAGCTCCATCTCCCCTCTGCTTGAGGAGACTCCAGTTACTGTTCTGCCTCAGTTTCCACATAACCGTTAGCAAACGAGCCAGTGGAAGCTGTGCAGCGTGCTTTAAGCTTATCTTGGTTTAGCTCCCAATTTCTCTAGAAAAACTACATTCGAATAGGCATGTCAACATGCTTGTTGATCTAGACAGACTTTTAACGGAGTATTTTACTTATCTTTTGAATTCTATTTTCTAGATATCTGTTTGCTTGAAACTGATAACTGCAGGGTCAACTTCCAGCTTCTGAACATAAATATTGCAAATGCTGTTGGGGGGTAATCTGTTTTAGCCTCTCTTCAATATATGCCTTACAAAAGGTGGTTCTCTCCGCCCTCTCCTCCCTTTCCCCTCTCTCCATTTCTTCCTCTCCTCCTCCCCTTTTTGTCTGGGGATCCAAAACCAGGTCCCCCTGCATGTTAGGCAAGCCCTCTCTAACTGAGCTAAGTTCCAATACCATGTTCATGTTGTCTGTATATTAAAAACCAGTGCTCTAACATTGGTGTAGATATATGTTCCCTTACAAATGCAATCTGCTGTGTATGTATAAACTCACTTCTAATGGAAACTTGTTTCTCCACATAAAAGCAATTGTAAGTTGGCTAGTGAAATAGTAGGATGCCAGCTACCAGGGGAGCAAAGTCTAGTCCTGTCCTGACAGGAATCTTCCCAGCCCTTGGCTGCCTCCGCTGGCACCCCTCGGCCAGTGCCCCCGGGTACCGTCTTACCAGTTCTCGGTTCCTGGGGTTGCTCAGCGGCTTCCACGCGTCTTCATTTCTCAGTGTGGCTGTGTGTACATGGCTGGTCAGGGCCAGGGCCGCCGAGAGCAGCAGAAGGACTGCTTTGGACATGGTGCTGTGTAAAAAAGAGGAGATAATGACCACCAAGGCAGCCAGAGAGAAGAGAAAGAAACACGGATCCAGAAAGATAAGGAAAAAGAAAGAGTGTATTGGTTCAGCTAAATTTTATAACCACTTTTTAGGTTTGTGAGCAAATGAGGCTCTTCAAATCTAGTGGACTAGCTTAAAGTGCTTCGCAGTGATGGAAATCCTATACTATGCTGAGCAAAACAATAGTGACTACATGAGAAAGTCCAGGAGTGCCATTTACATCTTTGAAAAAACATACACTTCTTCGTAGTCTCCAAAATAATGCAAGCTTTAAAATAAAAACACAATCTTAAAGGACTTGTGCCTTAAGTCAGCAGACTTTTTAGTAGGAATGAAATGGTAAAGAAATACCTCAGCTGGGAGTATCCTCTGTGGTAGAGTGGCTGTTTCGCATTCACAAAACCCTGGGTTCAATCCCTGGTATTACAGAAAGGGAGAAGGAAAGACAGTAGCAGAAGAGGGGGAGAGAAGAAAGAGGAGAAGGAGAGGAGGGGGGCAGGAAGACTGAGAATGTAAAACAAAAAGAATACACATATCACACACACACCTCAGACAGACACACACATATCACACACACACCTCAGACAGACACACACATATCACACACACACCTCAGACAGACACACACATATCACATACACACTTCAGACAGACACACACATATCACATACACACCTCAGACAGACACACACATATCACATACACACCTCAGACAGACATACACATATCACATACACACCTCAGACAGACACACACATATCACATACACACCTCAGACAGACATACACATATCACATACACACCTCAGACATACACATGCCGCAACAGCATAAACAGAGATCATTTCCCAACTCTAGTTGCGACATGGACGCTGAAACAACACAGAAAGGGCAATAAAGCTTACCAGGAGTTTGGCTTTGCCTGGCCCTGCCTACACTCTGCCAATGACTGTCAGGCTCTTTATAACCAGTGGACAGGCTGCTGGAGGGCGTCACTGACGTGAGCAGAGGCAGTTCAGAAATAATGATTCCGTTTTCATCGATGGCACAGAGCCCCTTGAGAAGCGGATCTCCCAGCATCTTCAAGGACAACCTATTTATCTTTTAAGTGCATCAGCTGCTTCGTGGGCCACTGGCCACATTAGGGGAGTTTTAGAGACACACGATCCACTTCCATACAGAAAAACGGCTCTCCCTTTCTCATGTTTAGGCTGGGAATCTGACATTGATGAGCTCACCTAATAAGATGTACTTTGAGAGATATTAGTTTTCGAATTAACAGCATTTTTTTGAACAAGAATCTCTATTGCAAAAGACAAAATTGCTCTTTTTGACCCTCACATGCTATCTCTTCTTAGAAATAGTGGCACGGTTTACCATAATAGCCCATTGGAAAAATGAAGCAACCAGATAGCATAGACTTCACAGAAAAATGAAAAATGACTATACCTACCGCATCCCCTCGCGAAGAAAATGGTAGGAAAATGGTAAAGTGGAGAAACCGGACTCCGTGGCTTGTGAGTTTTCTTTGGTCCTCGTGATTCAGAATGAAATTCAGGATAAGCTCATTGTTGAGAAGGCCGGTGGATGTGAACTGTAAAGTAGAACCAGTGGTTGTCATGGTAGTGCACACCTATAATCTCAGTACTTGGGAGGTAGGATAGCATGATCAGCCACTGAGGGACATCGGAGGCTACATTCTGAATTTGAGATCAGCCCTGGATACACGAGACCCCGCCTCAAACAAACAAAAGCCCGGCTATTGTTTTACCACCTTGACCATGGAGGACTGAATGTGACATTCCTTTGTTCATCTTTTGTTCAATCAACAAATGACCTTTTCTTTTCTCATTCTTTTTATTTTCCTAAAACAGAATCCACCACGTAGTCCAGGCTAGCCTCAAACTTTTTGCTTCAGTCTGGTGGGTGCAGTAACTATAGTGCACCCACCTGGATCTATTTTCCTGAGTTCCTACTATGTGTGAGGTATTGCACTAAGTTTTGAGAGCAAAATGTTAAAGTCCCTGTCCCCAAAGACCAGAGATGGACAGAAGACAACATTTATCCCACTGTTATTCTGTACATGGCTTAGTGGTGACTTTTTTTTCATGATGTTGTCGGTTGAATCCTACATAACAGGCAAACACCCTACCACTGAGCTACATGCCGAGCCCTTGGGACTTTTTAGACAAAGCCAGCCTGTCCTTGAACTTGGGCTCATTTTGCCTCAGCCTCTGGAGTCCTGGCATTGCAGATATAGCAAGACACCCCGGCTGATAATTAGAATTTCCACGGAAACAAAGTGTAGAATTGGGGGTGTGATTCATTCTCGGGGGTCAGGGAAGGCCTGTGTGAGAAAGTGACCTTACATCTAGTCAATTGGTTAGGAGTTACCTAGGCAACCTCAGGAGGCAGAGGAAGCAGCTGTCAAGCAAGCTGAGTCACTGTGCTGAGGGGACAAGGTAACACACAGTCAAGCAGCTGAAAATAGCAGGCCAGAGAGATGGAGAGGGGACCTGGGTAGGGGTGGAGTGGGAGAGGCAGTCGGAGCATGCAGTTACTACTGCAAGGAAGGTTAAGTGACTGAGAGTTAGAAACATCCAAACAGCTTCATCAGACTGACATTTAAAAAAGGGGGGGGGGCCTCTGGCTGCAGTGGGAAGAGGGGTGTGTGAAGTCAGCTAGGGCAGTCCCTGTAGAATGCTGGGTGGACGGGTGGATCTGAGCGGTATCTGAGAGGTGACAGTGTGAGGGAACAGGGCTAATGGAAAGGGGGTTTCCAAACCAACCCAGAGTCTGTGGACAGTTGCAGCTGTGAGCTTACAACGCCACTCCCACCACTCCCAGAGACACCAGGCACTTGCATGAAGGAGTGAAGTCAGGAGTCCCAAGCTGAGTGGAGGAGATCTTAAGATCTAGCTGTAACAAACAGCATTCGCATGGATATGCAGATCTGGAGCCCAGTGTGTGGTCAGTCACTAAAGGAATGAAAGGGGCAGCTGGGGTAGAAACTGATCAGAATGAGAAGACCAAGGGGCCTAGAATGTGACAATTCAGTCTGGCGGTTCCTCAGAAAACTGGGTACGACACTTGTGTAGGACCCTGCTATACCACTCCTGGGCATATACCCAGAGGATTCCCCAGCATGTAATAAGGATACATGCTCCACTATGTTCATAGCAGCCTTATTTATAATAGCCAGAAGCCGGAAAGATCCCAGATGTCCCTCAATGGAGGAATGGATACAAAAAAATGTGGTGTATATACACAATGGAATACTACTCAGCCATTAAAACAATGAATTCTTAGACAAATGGATGGAGCTGGAGAACATCATACTAAGTGAGGTAACCCAGTCTCAAAAGAACACTCATGGTATGCACTCACTGATAAGTGGATATTAGCCTAGAAGCTTGGAATACCCAAGACACAATCCACAGATCAAATGATGCCCAAGAAGAAGGAAGGAGTGGCCCCTGGTTCTGGAAAGGCTCAGTGTATCAGTGTAGGGGAATGCCAGAACAGGGAAGTGGGAAGGGGTGGATGGGGGAAGCAGGGGGAGGGAAAAGGGCACATGAGACTTTTGGGGAGTGGGGGGCCAGGAAAGGGGAAATCATTTGAAATGTAAATAAAGAAAAAGAAAAAAATAAATGATGGCCATTTTAAGAAAAAAAAATAGACTGTGAGTTTGAGAGTATGTAGCATTACCTCACACAGGATTT
The DNA here is from genome assembly GCA_964023405.1 of Apodemus agrarius. Lineage (NCBI taxonomy): Eukaryota > Metazoa > Chordata > Mammalia > Rodentia > Muridae > Apodemus > Apodemus agrarius. The sequence continues at coordinate 54,927,951 of OZ030014.1, forward strand.
TACCAAGAGACTTGGGAGGTGGGAGGAGCAGGGAACAGGGTGTCTGAGACAGGGACTGGCTGGGCAAAGGGAGCTCTGCAAAGGTCTGGGGACATCCGAGTTGCACTGGTAGGTGAGGTGAGAGACTTGAAGGCAGAAGAGAATGCAGCTGGGGGGGGGGGGAGAAAGGAGTAAAGACAGAGAAAGCGGAGTCCAGGGCACGCGCTGATTGACAGTTCAGTTTGCGCAGACTCACTGTGTATCCCAGGGTGGACTTGAACTCCAAATCCTCCTGCCTCTCAAGGGCTGAGATTATCATTCTTATTTTTAATATGAGATTTAAATAGAGAATGTTTAAGTGCCAGTGGTTCCGGGAATAAATAAATACCCCAAAATGTCTTCATGTTGTTCCCGAGTTAGAATTCCAGGATTTTGCTAGTGACACTGAAGACCCAATTGCTCATGAACTTGTAGATTATTTAAATCATTAAAAAAAAACCAAAACAACAACAACAAAAACAAAAACAAACAAACAAACAAAAACCCGGGCCAGGCATGGTGGTGCACTTGGGAGGCAGAGGCAGGCAGATTTCTGAGTTCAAGGACAGCCTGGTCTACAAAGTGAGTTCCAGGACAGCCAGGACTACACAGAAAAACCCTGTCTCAAAAAAACAAAAAACAAAAAACAACAACAAAAAAAGAAACTCTGTCTTGAAAAAAAAAAACAAAACCCAAAGATTAACATTCTTGGGTTTTACAAAGGCACAGTTTCCATACTTGAATGTTGCAAGATCTGAATAAATTTATTGAATATATCATAATTCTGTTAAATTCCTGTATCATTAATTAAGGCAAGGCAAGAATAAAAAGAAGTTCCACGAAATTGAATAGAGATTTCCCCTGCAAACAGGAAAGAAACATTAGCCGGAGATAGCCCAAACTGGAGAGCTCAATCAGGTCTCTCCCATCAGAGCCCCAGGGAAGCCCACGGAAAGGGGGAAAGAATTGCAGAAGCCAGAAGGGGTGGAGGACACCAGGAAAACATAGTCTAAGCAGGAATCCCAGGGGTTCACACAGGCTGAAGTAATCCTGGAACCTGCAGGGGTCTGCACTAGGTCCTCTGCATGTGTTCCAAGGTTCGAAGCTTGGAGTTTCTGTGGGACTCCTAACGGTGGGAGTTGGGTGTCTTTTCTCCCTACTGGGTTGCCTAGCCCAGCCTTCATATGAGGGTTTGTGCCTGGTCTTGTTATGCATGTTCAGCTGATATCCCTGGGAAGCCTGCTCTTTTCTGAAGGGAAACAGAGGAGAGGATGTGGGGGAGAGGAGAGGTGAGGGGCAGCTGGCAGGAGTGGAGGGGGGAAGACTGCAGTTGGGGTGTATGGTATGAGAGAAGAATAAATGTTAACAATCTTTATATTAAATTTTATCATATTTTAGTGATAAGTGTGAGTTGCTTCCTAAAAGAATATGCCAATAAAATCGAGTATATATATATATGTATATATATATATATATATATATATATATATATATATATATATATAAAATTTTATATGTATGAGTACACAGTCGCTGCCTTCAGACACACCGGAAGAGAGCGTCAGATCCCATTACAGATGGTTGTGAGCCACCATGTGGTTCCTGGGATTTGAACTCAGGACCTTCGGAAGAGCAGTCAGTGCTCTTAACTGCTGAGCCATCTCTCTAGCCCCTCAAGTATATATTTTAACCTGAATAAGTTTTTATTTTACACATTAAATTTTCCGTTCCATAGTCAAGAATAGCTGAGGGCTAGAAGATTGAAAGTATGGACCGTTTCCTGTAGTGTAGCCGCCGCTGCTGATGTCTAGTGCTGGCAGAATTCAGCCCAGTGCACAGACCTGGAGCTTTTCAAACAGAAGAGAGTAACTGAAGAAAGCAGGGAGGTCCTCACAGCCACAGGTCTAGGTAATTTCTCATTTTGGTCCATGAGAACGCAATTCCCCTGTTCTCCATTTCATCCCCAGCCTGACGACGATAAGCACCAGAAAGCCCAGTGGACAGATGATTTGGCTCACCATGGGGCGTTCCCCCTAAGACCTTCCTGTTTAAGACATATTTATGGTTCCTTGGAGTAAAAGTGGAGATATACAGTTGTGTAGCTGATTGACCCAGTTTTCCTGGTTCTTAAATTTTATATTAATAGAAACTGGTTTAAACCGGGCGGTGGTGGCCCACGCCTGTGATCCCAGTACTTGGGAGGCAGAGGCAGGCAGATTTCTGAGTTTGAGGCCAGCCTGATCTACAGAGTGAGTTCCAGGACAGCCAGGGCTACACAGAGAAACCCTGTCTCGAAAAAAAACAAAAAAAACAAAAAAACAAAAAAAGAAAAAAAAAAGAAAAAAGAAAAAAGAAACCGGTTTAAATTTTACCCCTTGTTCCTTTTTTTTTTCAATATTCATTTACATTCCAAATGATTTTCCCTTTGGTTCCCCCCTCCCCCTAAGTCCCATAAGCCCTCTTCCCTCTACCAGTTCCCCAATCAACCCTCCCGCTCCTCTGTCCTGGCAATCCCCTACAATGCTGCATCAAGCCTTTCCAGGACCCGGGCCCTCTCCTTCCTTCTTCTTGGGAATGATTTGATATGTGGGTTGTGTTTTGGGTATTCTGAGCTTCTGGGCTAATATCCACTTATCAGTGACTGCATTCCATGTGTGTTATTTTGTGAATGAGTTATCTCACTTAGTGTGATATTTTCTAGTTCCAACCATTTGCCTAAGAATTTCATGAATTCATTGTTTTTAATTGCTGAGTAGTATTCCATTGTGTAAATATACCACATTTTCTGTATCCATTCCTCCATTGAGGGACATCAAGGTTCTTTCCAGCTTCTGGTTATTATAAATAAGGCTGCTATGAACATAGTGGTAGAGCATGTGTCCTTACTGCATGCCGGGGAATCCTCTGGGTATATGCCCAGGAGTGGTACAGCAGGGTCCTCTGGAAGTGTCATGCCCAGTTTTCTGAGGAACCACCAGACTGATTTCCAGAGTGGTTGACCTGAAGTTCTCTTTCTTTGTTGGATCTTTGTGTGGTTTTGGTATCAGCGTAATTGTGGCTTCGTAGAACGAGTTGGGCAGTGTTCCTTCTGTTTCTATTTTGTGGAATAGTTTGAAGAATATTGGTGTTAGGTCTGATTCTCACCTGAGGGAGTCCTTCCCACGTCCATGGGTTTGACACATAGAAGTCCTTGACATGGTACAACATGCCAACAACACACATGCACTCCGAATTCATCTACTACTTACACACTCACTCCAGGCCTCCTCTGCCTGCCACAAATTACTTTCACGCTACAACCTTTCACCCACTCTCCCCATAGGACCATGGCCAACTCACAACGGAAAATGCATTCAAAGCCACTGCTATTCAACAGCGGCAGAGGTGAATGTCTTGCCATGATGATACAGGAGGGGAATAAAATGTCAGCCACCGGATCCTAACATGGGTCTACCGAAGTCTAAGGTAAGTAACGTTAGAGCTGCCCAGGATAGCCATTCGTGGCACAGCTCGCCCCCCTCTGTGCAGGTACAAAGGGGTCCTTTTCGTGCCTTTCCCCAGCATATGGAAGCTGCTGGTGCTGTACGAAACATCCCACCATAAAACGCTCCTGGAACCTAAAAGGCCATTGAGACTTGTTTCTCTGGCCTTTTATGAGGACTGTGGAGAGTAGCTTGGCAGTTTTCTTCCATGGGCCTTTTAAACTAATTTCTGGTTTATCACCGAACTGAAAGGATGTCCTGTCCTTCTGACATAAAATGAGGAGCATGGTGGCTATTGAGTATATGCCTCGCATACGCCATCTACTGGGTGGCCCTGTCACATAGCACTGTTAATTTATTCACTGTGATGGTTTGAATATGCTTGGCCCAGGGAGCAGCACTCTTAGGAGGTGGGGCTCTGTTGAAGAAACTGTGTCATTGTGGGCGTGGGCTTCAAGACCCTCATCCTAGCTCCCTGGAAGCCAGTTTTCTCCTGTCTGCCTTCTGAACAAGATGTAGAACTCTCAGGCATGGTACTCCTCCTGTACCATGCCTGCCTGGATGCTGCCATGCTCCTGTCTTCATGATAATGAACTGACCCTCTGAACCTGTAAGCCAGTCCCAATTAAATGTTCTTATAAGAGTTGCCTTGGTCATGGTGTCTGTTCATAGCAGTAAAACCCTGACTAAGACATTCACCAACCAACTGTAATGATCATATTCTTTTATTTCACACATTCAGAGTGGAGATTTAAAAGGGTAAGTTTTTAAGACTGATGTATACCCAACAGTGTTTCCTTAGGCATGTGGGCCTGTAAGAGGGTGTACCTCAGGTTTCAAGGATAAGAAATACATGAGGGACAATTCCATGAAGGATTCTGAGGTGATTCAGGACTTCGGGGGACCTGAAAGAAGAGATTTAAACCTTAGATCCTCGTGATCTGGTGTAATATTTATCCTTTTAAATGTAACTAATATTTATATCAATAAAGACATAAGAGGTATAAACTGAGGTAAAAACCTGCTAGCTCAGTGAGGTAACTTTATTTTCTTAATTACACATAAAATATCTATTTACAAGCCTGATTTTACAACTAAACTGCTAGCTCTTTAGAAATCTTTCTGTGTCATTCTACTGAGCTAGTCTCCTTTTCTCTTCAGCTGCTCCAAACCCAAGATGGCTCCTTAACTCTCTTTCCTAGAATACTGATTTACCTGTATCCTGTCAGCTGCTTCTCTGTTGTTCCTGCAAGCCCAAAGAGAACTCCCTATCTCTTACCTGGAGCTCCGTCCTCAACGGCTCTTCCAAGCCAAAATAGAGAGCTCTCAAAGGTCCACTTGCTATCAAAGAAGTCTCTAGCTCCTACCCTACACCCTTGGCCAACTGAACAATGCCAAAGTCATCGCTGCGGAAGGTGGGGCTCAAAGCCAAGTCGGTAGGGGCCAAAACCACTTAACCTTTATTATGGGTAGCTCAAGACCACCCAGCTGGCTTTGCCTGAATCATAGAGCAAAGACCCCAAGACTTCTCCCAAGCAATTTATCTTAAAATAGGCAGAAACTTTCCATTCCTTAGCATTCTTAAACTATGGAGGCTTTTAAAGGCACATTCAGACTGCATCTCTGTAGGACACCGCTAACTTATCTAAAGAATATAGCTATCTAAGCTTGTATATTTTGTTAGCAATTAGGTTTTCTATATACAATAATCAAATATCCCATAATAATTTGGGCTTCCTGGGTTCTGCATTTCAAAGTATTCTGAGATACTGGGGGGTGTGAGAGACTAAAAAACCACCAAAGACATCAAACACTAATGCTTCAAATGCTACTTGACTTATGAAAAAATATCTTTGTAGAGATGCGTTAATTAAGACATAAGGAGATGATACTGAGTTCTATAGATGTGCTATCGATGTGATCATTTGTCCTTAGAAAAGACAGAAACAGGAAGATCCTGGCACACTATGGAAAAAGCGATAGAAGCACAGACATTCAAAAGAGTTGATGTTGGCCTTGAGGACTTGAGTGACACCGTCCGCAAGCCTCAGAATGCAAGTAGCCAATGAGAAGCTCAAAGAGCAAAGGGCAAGTTATTTCTGGTCTCCAAAAGGACCATGGTCCTGCCCAGGCCTCCATGTAGGCTTAGAGATACAGATCACAGACTTCCCCTCTAGAGAGGAGGGGAGGTATCTCTGTTGTTTCAAGTCATTTGGATTTTTGTTGATGTTTTACAGCCATCACAGAACACAGGGAATACAGAGATGGCGGGCGGGAGGGAGACCTCACACAGCACGGCCCTCAGCCCTGCAGAGACCAAGACCCTCAGTCTCCTTTTGGGACAAGCTGAGCTGCTTCTGTTGCTCAACTTACAGCGCACACTGGCTTTGGCTGAAAAGTCCGTCGTGAGCCTGGGCTGCGGCAGGAGCAAAACTGTTCTAGTTAAACAGATTTTTTTTTTTTTTTTAAATACAAAAAGATGAGAACAGGGTCCACATCAGGCTACTAAATTGCTTAAGACCTCATCCATGAGTCAGAATTTTGTAATGGGCCATATATCTTAACCCACGTGTAGTGTTATTTATTTGAAAAAGAAATGCCATCTTAAAATTAGAACCCCTAATTTCCAGGTACATGTTTTATAAGATAAAGGCAGTCTTTTCAGAGAAGGAAAAAATGAGGACAAGTTCAGACAGTATTTCTTTGGATATTCTGGGGGATAATTGGGCAAATGGGTCTCTTTGTATTAGTCCCCAATCCTGAGGGCTGACAAAACCAGTAAGCCTTTGTCCCAAGGGGGAAAAAGACAACAAAAACCAAAGCCAGACCTTCCCAAGTGACGCTGAAGGCAGAGCATCCTGGGAGTATTTAAACCAAGGACAGGGAGCCAACCTGTGTCCTCATCTTTCAAAAGTCTCTCCAGGCCGGGCGGTGGTGGCGCACGCCTTTAATCCTAGCACTTGGGAGGCAGAGGCAGGCGGATTTCTGAGTTCGAGGCCAGCCTGGTCTACAAAGTGAGTTCCAGGACAGCCAGAGCTACACAGAGAAACCCTGTCTCGAAGAAGAAAAAAAAAAAGTCTCTCCAGTCTCCTTGTGGGAAAGTCCACAAGGCATCTCCCTCACAGATGATGTCATCCTAATCTTACTTTAGAATGTGACTAGAAGCTCCTAGGGACAGTCTATGCTTCTGCTAACAGTGCCTGCTGAGCTCTGCTCTTAAAATTTCACATCTGTTTAATCTAAAGGAAACTTCTGATTTGTTATTAAGACTTGAAATATTTAAATTTTAATTGGCATGGCGAATGTCCATATTTTGTAGAAGCACTTGGGATATTCCAATACTGTTTGTTTCTGGCCCCAGGACAAAGGACTGAGGTGCATATTTTACATATCAAAGGAGACCTGGCCTCCAGGTCCTCCCAGCTGCCGTCCCTCACACCCTGCCCCTGAGAAACATAGAGACAGTGTCCCCCCACCCCCACCCCCACCCCCGTAGGACTTCCCTGTGGGCTCCATGGTGCCTCACCCATTGCTCCTCCAGGCCAAGGACTCAGCATATAAGAGGCCACAAGTGGAAACAAACCCCAACCGGCAGCAGACTCAGGCAAACCCACCACACCACACTGCCATTTGTGTTACCCGCGTTCAAATTCTTTTCTTTTGAATTATACAATTAGTTACCACCCACGATCACCCCACCTACACAGAGCATTATAAGCACTGTTCCCATGGGTTTCTGCCTTTGTTCCCATTAACACACACCTCTCCCTCGCACCCCTCTCCCCATCTTCCCTTCCTTCCCAACTCCAGAAGCCCTCTTCTCCCTCCTCTGTGCACTCCCCGTGAGTGAGCCAGGAAGCGCTCGCCACTCTGTGCTGTCACATCAATTCATGCCCTCTGTCATCCAGGGTGCAGCAAGAGACAGACATTCTTTCTTTTTTTGTTTTGTTTTTTTCGAGACAGGGTTTCTCTGTGTAGTTCGGGCTGTCCTGGAACTCACTTTGTAGACCAGGCTGGCCTCGAACTAAGAAATCCACCTGTCTCTGCCTCCCAAGTGCTGGGATTAAAGGCGTGCACCACCACCACCCGGCCAGAAATTCTTTTTTTGCAACTAGTATTTTATCGTGTATGTCTACATATGTACATGCACACGTGTGTATATGTATACATATGTGTGTGCATGTACATCTCTATGTGTGTACAGGTACACACATATATGGGGTATGTATATATATGTGGGTATGCATATATGCATATATATGTGTGTGTACCATACACACATTTTCCCATTCATTGTTGGGATAGTCCTGTCTCTAGTTTGAAAACAACATATGCCAGCTCTTTCTCCAATCCTTGCTAGCATTTTTTTTTTTTTGAACATTTTTACTAAAGCTTCTTATGTTATGGGGTAGAGCTGAAATGTCCCCTAGGCCACTTATGCTGTGGGCCTGGTTCCCAATGCAGGGGCACGTGGAGACAGAGATTTGGAGAGGTGACTGGATAGCTAGAGGTAAGATAACTGGCCAGGATCTGAGCAGTGTCCCAGCCGCCTCTCTGTTTGCTGGACATGGTGACAAGATGAGTGTCTACCACATGTACTAAATTCAGGCACAGGGATCTCTGAAACTGAGCCAAAATAAACAATTCCACCTTTGAGTATCTCAAGCATTTTGCTACAATGAGAAGCTAATGCAAAACCATTCTAAAAACTGGAACATGGTGCTATCTCGTTTAATGTGTATGCTCCTGGTGATGTGGAACATTTTTTCATATACTCAAATCATTTATCTTCTTCTGGTGTCTATTCAGAGCATTTATTCACTTGTCTGAAATATGTGTTGCTCTCTTGTCTTGTTATTTTGCTGTTGAATTCCTTACATATTTTAGATGTGAAGCCTCTACTGGAGGGATAGTTGGCAGACAGTCTTTTCATTCTGGAGACTGTTTTAATTTTTTTTTTTTTTTTTTTTTTTTTTTTGTCGTGTTGCTTTTTGGTCTGAATAAGTAAAAGTCCCACTTTTTTTTTTTTTTTTTTTTTTTTGGTTTTTTTGAGACAGGGTTTCTCTGTGTAGTCATGGCTGTCCTGGAACTCACTCTGTAGCCCAGGCTGGTCTCGAACTCAGAAATCCGCCTGCCTCTGCCTCCCAAGTGCTGGGATTACAGGCGTGTGCCACCACGCCCGGCTGATATTTATTTTTACAAACATAAATCTATGTTGCATTTGTAAAGTAAATCTCACTTGAACATGATATAGTATCTACTCTATATGGTGCTGTATTTCATTTGCTAGTATATGATTAATATAACACATATATTAACAAAGGTACTTGTTTTTTTTAAGATTTATTTACTTATTATATGTAAGTACACTGTAGCTGTCTTCAGACACTCCAGAAGAGGGCGTCAGATCTTGTTATGGATGCTTGTGAGCCACCACATGGTTGCTGGGATTTGAACTCAGGACCTTTGGAAGAGCAGTTGGTGCTCTTAACCGCTGTGCCATCTCTCCAGCCCCAACAAAAGTATTTAATAATTTCTGTGATTTGTGTTGTGCTGTGATTGCCTACCTGAAGCCCAGTGCATGCTTGCATATGTACAGCAGAGTGTGACCAACTGAGCCATTTCCCAGCCCTCAAACACCATCTTCAGAGGAAGTTTTAATTTTTAATGAAGACCAATTTATCAACTTTCTTGGCATCTGGGCTTCAGGGCTAATTTAATATTTTAAAATTTCTAATTTAAAAGTGCCTATTAGTATTTTAGTTAGCTTCTTTGCATTAGTATTTTAGGGTTTGCATAGGGATATTAATCTATAATTGCATACAAATGCATAACTTCAGGTAGTAATCCTTTGGAATTAGCTAAGGTGATAAAATAAGACCCATACTTACAACTCAGCTCCAACATTTAACAGTGTAGCCCATTTTTGTTAGAGACATAACTGGGTTTTTAAGAGTCAAGATTTTGAGTCACTATTATGGTATTAATTTATGAAGAATATTTGACAATTAATTAATCAAGCAGCAGAGAAATGGCTCAGTGGTAAAGGCTCTGACAAGCCTAGGGACCTGTGTTAGAGCCTGGGTCCCCTGGGGAAGGGAGACTGAGAGAACCAGCTCCTCAAAGTTGTCTTCTACATGTGCACCATGACACGTGCGACACGTGTACACACACACACACACACACACACACACAGATAAAAGACATTTAACAAATCTCTCTTAAAATATACAGCATTAAGAATGGGAGCGCAACGTAGTTCATATGAATGGGTGGGGTTCTTGCCAGGGGCAATGTATTTACAGAAGCTACCTGATGTGGCAGAAGGTTCTAGAACTAAATTTGTCCAGATTTAAAGTTGGGCTGTCCTGCAGCACTGTTTCTGAAGTCATTATGGAGCAGAAGAGCAGAGAGGAGAAGGCTGGAAGGAAAAGCTCCAATTTAGAGCCTCCATTGTATCAGATGCATGTCACAAGATAAACTAAATCATCACACCAGGGCTGCGAGTCGATATTTCTAGTCTACAGATGATGAAGGACTCAGGGCAAATGAGCTTCTGACTCAGCTCTATTCAGTGAGCGAGTCTGCCTGGCCTGGCCTGGTGAATCACCTACCAGGAACATAATACTAAGGCCACAGAGTTAGATGTTATCTCTACAAAAACTATAGAAAGAGCAAATGGAAATCTTCTGGTAGAACATTGGAAACACTTTTCTCCCCCCAAAGGCAAAAGGGATAATGAGTATGGTCAGAAAGGATTTCGGCAGAGAATGTGAAATCAACTAATACTATTACTGCTGCAAGCCTGCAGCTGAGGACGCTTCCTTGGATAATCACAGCTAACCTAGTTTGGACCCCACTACAAGCAAATTGCTTTCTCTGTGCCTACTTCCTTTCCTGTGAGCCACCCCTGGACCCCCTTAGCTTTCTTTCTTCTTAAAAGTAAAATGAGAAGCCAAATGACTCTGGCATGAATCCTGGTACAAAGGGAACTCAAATGACTATTCAAGGGGAAGGTACGGGAAAAACAGGTCTGTATAGATCCCACAATAGTCTAGGAGGCTTTATTAAAACAGCTCACACCTTTTGGTTTTCTTATGATTTACTTCCCTTTCCTCAAAATTGAAGCACCGATGAAGCCCTATCAGCTAGTGCATTTGGTACCAAAAGATCTTACCTACAGAGTCTCTGAGAATTACTAATCTACCTTTCTCTTCTTTTCCTTCCTCCTCTGTTTGTTGTTGTGTTGTTTTGTTTTCTTATTTTTGTTTTTTGGCAATAGGGTCTCACTGGGTAGCCTAGGGACCTTAAACTCTTGAAGTTTCCTCTCCACCTCTGGGATTTCAGGGGTGTGTCACCACATTCCACTGAGTTGACTTTTTACAAGTTAACTTAAAGCTGTAAAGTATAGCAGCAAGATGAGACTCCAATCCCTTCCTTATGTGTGAGGCCTTGGGGAGTCTAGGAAATCAGACATGGTGTTTTCTGGCTAGACCACCAGAGATGCTAACCCTGTTTGTGATCTCTCCGCGTCACAGAACCAGGACAGGTTCAAAGTCGAACCTAACCCTGCCTGGCTTCACAGAGACTTCTCAACTTGAGCGTCACAGGAACGCCCCAAAGGCAGCCCACTTGTTTCATTTCTGTGTACCTCAACCAGCAGATGGCGACTGGGGTCCTGACAGTGTTGCCTACTCAGAGAGGACACCAATCATGTGGTCCTTAGACATCACTAACAGCATGCGGGGTGCAGAGAGGCAGCATCTCCACCTTGTAAAAAGAATCCTGGAATGTGATAAAGTTTCCATATGGCTTGGCTTCTGGAGCAGACGAAAGCAATGCCTTCAGAGTCCATGCGCCTCTCTTAAGGTTCCTCTCCAGAACCATGTTTACACTTGAAAACGAATCCCAGAGCCATCTGTTTACATCCCAAAGGACTGTAACATGGGAACACCAGTTCCTCAGGGGGTGAAGCATCATTTATACCAACTGCCAGATCAATGACAGTTGGTTCCTTTCATAGTGTAGAACAAACAGAGATTTCTCTTTGCATATTCAAGGTTTATCTTGGGTCTCCTCACAGCACTCTCCTGCACAGGAAACTGACACCCATATTCGTAAGTAGTAAGAGTTTCTGATCTCAAAACCTAATTTTTATCTTTACGGTAACTGATTCCTACCTTTCATCACAATAAAATTCAAAAAGAATCAAAGACCTTAATTTAAGACCTGAAGCACCAAAACTGCAGAGAAATCATCTCACACAGAGAAACCATTTCAAGATAGTTACTGGTAAAGCCTTTCTGAGCAGAAATCCAATAGCACAGACCACAGTCCCATGGGTTGGCAAATGGGACTACATGAAATTATAAAGTTTCTCCCTGGCACAGCAACTATCAGCAGAGTAAACGTAGAATGGGAGGAAATCTTTGGCAGCTATGCTTGAGACAGGAAGCTAATATCTTGAATACACAAAGAACTGAAGAAAGTAAACACCAAAAAATCAAAACTGAGTATCAATAAATGGGCCAATGACCTGAATGGAGTTTTCAAAAGAAGAAATATGGGACTGGAGAGATAGCTCAGAGGTTAAGAAAACTGATCCTCCTCTAGAGTTCAATTCTCAGCAGCCACATGGCGACTCACAACCATCTGTAATGGGATCTGATGCCCTCTTCTAGTGTGTCTGAAGACAGCAACAGTGTACTCACATAAAATAAATAAATTTTAAAAAACTCTTATAAATAAACAAGAAATAGGAATGGCCAATAAATACTTTTAAAATTGTTCAACATCCTTGCCCAGCAGGAAAAGGCAAATCAAAACTTCTTTGTGATTCTGTCTCATCCTAGTCAAAATGGTTATCTAGAAGAAAACATACATACAACAAATTCTGGGAAAGAAATCTAAAAAGGAACCTCCTTACTCACTGCTGGTGGAAGTATAATATTACACACACACACACACACACACACACACACACACACACACACACCCTGTTCAGGTGCACTAAATGAGAGAGATGATTTGGCTTGTGTAATTATTTTGGAGTGAATATATGTATCAATCACGTACATGTCTCTTTTTTAAAGCACTGGTGACTGTAGCCTGGGTCTTTCAAGCTAGCTAGGCAAGTGTTCCAGCACTGAGCCAGATCCCCAGGCCTCCAAATAGGATTGTACTTATACCTCAATATAACCCCAAATTATACCTCACAAAAGGAGGCGTGTGGTGGCATAAGTGAGAATGCCCCCCCCCAGACTCATGTTTGAATGTTCCCAGAGTAAAACTGCCTGGGGAAAGTTAGGAAGGGTGGCCTTCTTGAAGAGCAGGTATGGTCTGGTTGGAGAGGCCTTGGCGGGTTCCAAAGCCCACACCAGGCTGTCCCTCACTGCCTGGGCACCAGGATGTAAAGCTCTCGACCGTCAAGCCAGCATCATGCCTGCCTACTTTTTACAACTGACCATTGACGAATCCTCTGAAACTGTACCTAACCCTCCAAATAAACGCTTGCTTTCATTAGAGTTGTCTTAGTTAGGGTGTCTCTTCATAGCAATCGAACAGTCACTAAGGCCAATAGGAACCAGGAATAAGGTATTGTTGTGACTGTCCTGGCTACGCTGCATGTTGGAAAAATATGGAAGGCTCTGGGACTCTGGACTAGAAAAGCAGAAGAGTGCTCTAAGTGGGTTTAATAAGCCATCCTAGCAGGAACATGGAAGACAGTGATGGACACCCAGCTCAAGAGGTCTCCGAGGGGAAGAATGTCCGAGACCATGCTTGTGATCATTATGGCTAAAAATGTGGCTGAATTTTGCCCTTATCTGAAAAATCCACCAGTCGTTGAATTGAGGAGTTTTAGGCTATTATCACACATTACTGCTTGTTATTGACTATGTCTATGGCTGATAGTGCTCACTCGTAATATCACCGATAAAGGACATTTCACGGCAGCCAGTATCGACCATGTCTATGGTTGTGAGTGCTCATTCTCATGCAGACCTACGGTGAAAAGTACAAGTGGGGCAAAGAGAAATACAAAATGTACAGTCTGAGGGGAAACGGAGCATCAGAGGGCCCAAGGAGCTGAGAAGTTTAAAGCAAAACCTGTTACCAAATGGAATAAAAGGGGGGGGGTGGCGACTTCAGGGCAAGACCCCACCTAGCTCATCCAGCAATTGATTAAAGGAAAATGCCGGAGAGATTTCCTAGGTCTAAACAACAATACTTATTCAACAAAGTTTATCCAAAAGTAATTCAAGGAGGCGGCCAGGTCCCAGTCCCTGTAGAACGTGGCAGCTCCAGCTACTTGGTTCTGGATTACAGTCAAGAACAATACAGGAAAGGGATTGTGGAATCTTCCTCCAGGGTTAAGGAAAGACCCGGAGACCAGGCCTGTTACAGCAGAGTCTCTGCACGGAGGCCTGAAGAGCCCATTGCATGACGCTGGAAATGAAGCCTGGATTGTGTTAGAGACCCCAAGGTGCTGGAGAAGCCACGGAGAGCTGCAGACAGAGTGTGGAACCAGCCTGACAGCGAGGTGTTTGGGGGAAATGAAAGCAACATTGTAGTTTATATGGGATGGTTAAGGCTAAATACCCACAACGTTCAAATTAACCATCACAGATTGATGCGCCTTCAGAACACCGTTCCCCAAAGCCACACGCTGAGAACGATGGTAATGCCTGAACAACAGAAAATCCATATCCACTCCTTTCAGCTCTACCAGGAAAGATAACGTAGACGTACATCTCTCACCACTAAATATAGTTAAGATTTGAACGACAAACTGATATTACTATTGTCCTAGTATTTTCAGTATACGTAGGCATACCTACCGCAGGGTGCAGACCAGCAGTTAATGACCAGTATCTTCCTTAACATTCCTCATTATTTTTATTTTATTATGCAATTTTTTAAAAAAAAAAGTTTATTTTGCCATGAATGGCGGTGCACACTTGAACTGTAGCATTAACAAGGTAGAGAAAGGCAAATTTCTGTGATTTGTAGGCTAGAGTTTCAGGCCAGTTGGGGCTACATAGTAAAACCCTCTTTCTCTGTCAGTCTGTCACACACACACACACACACACACACACACACACACAATCTGGCCACTGTATCTGTGTGTGGACACTGGAGTTGGTTCTCTCATGTGGGGTCCAGGGGCTGAGCTCGGATTCTCAGGCCTGGCGGCTACTCCCTCCACACGCTGAGCCACTCCATTAGCTCTCCACCTTATTTTTTGAGACAGGTCTCTAAATGAATTTGGAACTCACTGATTTGTCCAGGCTGGCTGGCCAATGAGCTCCAGGGATCCCCCTGTCTCCATCTCCCGCCTCCCAAGCACCAGGGTTATAGGCATGCATTGCCAGGCCTAGCTTCTCGTGTGTGTTGCACACGCAGACACTCACACGTCTAAGTGCGCATGTCTAAACTCAGGTCTTCACACTTGTAAGGCAAGAACTTTACCAACCGAGCAGTCTCATCTTCTGGCTCTCATTCTTAAAACTTATTTATTTATTTTTGGCCTGTGTAATAACATATATAATGTTTGTATAGAAAGATAATGAATATTTACTCATATTTAGGGATGCTGGCTAAAAATACAAGAAACATGCTTCTCCCCCTCCCCCAAGAAATAGCCTATTTCATTTGATACCTTCTGTCCAATTCTGTAACAGTGTTTGAATTTAATGTTAAATTCCCAAATTATTGCCACTTGGAAATCTGGAATTATAAAAGTCTCTCCAGTTGCTTCTAGATGCCCTTGAGAAGTTAGGTCTAGTGACTAACACAATGTCTACCAAACTTCAGAAAAACCTGTTAACTAGAACCCAAGGCTTCTACTCCCAAGAGCCTCTACTCCGACTAACTGCAGAGTAACCTATACATTTGCATACACTGCCTAAATCCTTTTCACTCTTTCTATGCTAGGACCTGAGCGCCTAGAATTATATCCAGTTAGCACATGAGGAAAGGGAAAGTAAAGTCTCGGGAAGAGTCCTGAACACTAGGAACCACGAACAGAGACGGATGTGAAAAACTACAAGATGCCAAGTTTTTTGTGAACTGTCAGCTTTTCCCGGCACCCAGGGCGTCCTGTGCCCACGCGCTGCCTTCTCTAAAGGACCAGGTAAAGAAGATGAGTGTAAAGGTTTCTTTTCCGAGACAGCATTGCAGAGCATGAGAACCAGTAAACAAATGTGCTTTGTACCAAATGTGCTTATTCACCAAATTTATTTTTGAACATTCAGAACAAACACCAGATTATGACAAATTAAAAACAAAGCACCAAAAATCGCTACACATTAATACCTGAGCGGAGACTGAAGGCAAATAGTCACATGATAAAACTACGTCGCAATGCTGAAACACAGGTGAAAAGATTCACGACACTCTACAAAGTAGGATAAGCAGCACTTTCCCCCCCTCCGCATCACAACCAGTTAAATGTCACAGAGTTAATTATACCATACCAGAAATACACAGGAAATTACACGCACGTGTATCTAGCGCACTGCACACCGCACTGGAGACAGAGCATGCATGCTGAGACGGGGGTCTGCGCTGAGAACAGTCTCAGTGGTCACTTCAGGACAGACAGGCTTCCTGCCTGTTACTACACTACGCTTTATGAATGAGAACATAACCGGTGTACAAATAAACGATGACTGTACAGTCTCCCTCAGCAGCCACCAGGAGTGTGTGCTCTAAACGCTCAACGGCAAGGTAGAAACTGATCTCACTATACAACCCCTGCCTGCATGATTTCTTTGTCAATCTGACCAGGCTTCAAAAAAAGACATATTGTTATTTCTACATATTTTTAAGAGACTCTTATTTAAATATAAAATTGTAATTGTAATGGAGGTAAACTAGGAGGAAATGCAGTGAGTTTATGCTCAAAAGAAACATGTAAAAATAAACAACAGACCGAGTACCCAGAAATGTGGACATCTTTGGACAAAGAATGTGATTATACTATAAATTGATTTGGACTTTAACGGAAATTATACTCATTATTTTAAATAAAAACACAAAAATATAAAACTTTATGTTAAATTAAAAACAGAGGAGCTAATTCTCCCTTGATACCATAAAAATAATGAGGCAGGAAAAAGAAGAAGGAAAATGAAATAATAATGCTTAAAAAAAAAACTGCATCCATTTGAGTTTAGTCTTGGGGAAATCATTACTATAAATCTAATAACCTTTACTTGAAAATATAAATGCATCTCAATCTGCCACAACACTGACCACTAGTCTCAGAAGGAACTCACATCTTTGATACGATTATTACCAATAAGACAAAGATACATTTCAGTGATTTTTCCATATTCAGTAAGTTTAGAAACAGAAGTGCCCTGACTATCCTTAAAATATTTTCCCCTAGAAACTTTAGCCAAATCTAATTTCTCACATATATTCAGACTAAGTCAATTTTAAATTAAAATTTAAAAAAAAATCAAACAACAAAAATCTCTGGAAATTAAGGACAGCCTCAGGAGCAGCAGCCATGTGATACTAAAGTAAGTTTGGGTCAATTGGTACTTAAAACTTTTATTTCCACAACTCGAAAGAAAGGGATTTCAGACAACCCAGAGAAGGCCGCCCATAGTAAAACACAGTTACAAGATGGCAGGGCACTGCGTTGTCATTTTAAGGCACAGTCTGTTTTATCCCAAATAAGTTCGATGTCACAGTGATGGGGTATATTTGGTTTTGGCTTATCTTGGGCATGTTGCTACATTTATAGTTAGTCGTAAGTTTAAGAAACCACAGCATCACTTCAAAATGATACAAGTCAGTGTCTATTTTTAAAAAATATAAGTATATAGCACAACTTCCTAATTTATACATAATAGAAATGAAGATTTCTCTCCCGACCACACAGCAGCGGAGGAAGAGATTTGTACAAGAACTCTTACAAACCTCTGCCTCGATGCACAGAGCCAGGCTATGTTAAGAACAAGCATCTCCCACTTAGGCTAAGACCACTGCACACAGAAGACAAACTCCTTGCAGAGGACAGAGCATCCTGAAGCCAGCTCTCATAAACTACCTGTCTTCTAATTTATCCACAGTCGCCAACAGTTACCTAGATGGCCATCACTCTATTCAGACCAAATATTTCAATATCTGGCTTTCTGTGCTGTCTCTTCACTTGTGAGGCTAACTTATGAAAAATGTAGCAACATTACAGTACCGGAGGGCAAAGAAGCAGCAGAAGATGCTAGGCAAAATGAGATTTTTTTTTTTCCCGAGACAGGGTTTCTCTGTATAGTCCTGGCTGTCCTGGAACTCACTCTGTAGACCAGGCTGGCCTCGAACTCAGAAATCCGCCTGCCTCTGCCTCCCAAGTGCTGGGATTACAGGCATGCGCCACCACGCCCGGCTGCTAAGCAAAATGAAAATAAAACACTGCAATTTCCATGCTGTTCCTCTGAGGAGGAACTAGCGTTCACGTGACTCCACTGTGGCGTCTGCACCAGTTACAGTTCTAGTTTTATCTAACACCGTATCACTGCCAGGGTTTTTCATTAACAACTGCATTTCAGAGTATTTGGCACAAGATATGCATGCTAAATGGTTTGTTTTATCATGCTATGTTAGGTTCTAGTGGATAAACACTAGGGACTGAAGAGAGACGTACAGAAAGCAAAAGAAACCCCACAGGGCAAGCTTTCAACTGTATAAGCCAGACACCTACACCAAAAAAGGATTGTGTAAAACAACTGATTTTTTTTACACCACAAAAGAAGCCAAAGTCAGATTACTTCGAATGATTACCTCAATTAACTGCTAAAAGATCACCACTGAGAGGACTCATCAGTAATGTCAGGAAACCAGATAGAAGGAACACAGAACGCACTGTTCTAAATCTTTGAAAATTTTCAAAGAAAAACAGAGTATGGAACACATTTTCACGATATCCACATTTATTGTAAGTCCTAGATGAAAAATACTGAAAAGATGACTTTTTTTTTTTAACCCCAAATTACTAAGAAAAGTTCATTGGCACAAATATCCAGAGGTATGTTACAGTTTCATTTAGCTTTGGTGGTAAAGTATATGTTTGCCAACCTTGAGAATACTTTAGTTTCCAATACAGATTACCCTAAAAAGAATTTAAATGTATTCTTTTTTTTTCCTAAAAAAGGGATGTAAAAAGTCCAATATGAAACAGAAAACGTACACATGAAATACAAAATACAGTGTCCGGCTCTAGAGCAGTTAGTAGTGCTACACAGTGTCTACAAACCTTTATCCTAGTGACATCACTACCTTACAAATACTAAAAATGAAAACATTTAAAACAGCACATGAACTTCACAAAACGGCTCTCCACAGGCTTCTTGGACTAAGATTAGGATTCAGATATGCAAAGCTCACACTGACTAAACACCAGTAGATAAAGTTTCCCACTGACGGGCAAATCAACAATGAGCAGGATGATTACAGGCTGATTATGACTCAAGATGCCAATCCTACATCAAGTCATCAGAGATTAACTGGTCTCTTAGTATATATGTTTTTTTGGCAGTGTAACATGTCAAGCACTTAAGGAAAAAAAAACCGTTTTCGATTTTAAAATTATTATTCACACACGTTGGTCACGTTGATGATATTGCCGATTCTGAGACACATGGTCACCCTCGCTGCTGTACTGTCACACTTAGGGTATTAACAGAGTAACAGCATGTCTATCATTAGCATTTCCAAATCTTACTCTGTTCTCACAACCAAGTTACCAACATATACAATTCTGTTTTTATTTATTCACAATATGTTTTTACAATTGCACAAGTTTAACTATTTATAGCACACATTTGGACTGCTGATTTGACTTCCGTTTCCCATAATCCTCTATAGTTAGGAATGTGCGGAGTCTAGAGCTTTCTTATGTCCTCACACACCAGTAAGCCTTATGTTGAAAGAGTAGATATTCACAGAATTATGCTTCTTGTTCAGCTCTCAACCTTACGGTTTATAGAGTGAGTCCTGGATTTCCTTTACCTGGTAAGGAAGCTTTCCTGGAAGCAATGTCGTAAACACAGGAACTCTCATGGTTTCCTTTACTCTGGCAAGTGCCATACTCCCCAAACGGACTGTGACCCTCAACAAACTTCATAGTCTCATTTCCTATGATATATAAATTCACAAATCTTCTACATGAATGAAAAACAATCAACAAAAACCTAGCCATCCAAGGCCATCAACAGACTTCTGGATTTTTCCCAAATGGTTTTTTAGAACCAATTCCTATATATTCAAATACAGCATTCTAAAAGCTTGCACCAAATAATGCAGGGCAATACACTAATTCAGACCTGTCTAAGGAGAGACATGAGGCACCAGATTTATCCTATGATTATGGAATCAACTGCTCTAGTTTACCTCAGGATATTTGTGGGTCCTCAGCTCTTGTGTGTGCTTGTGTGTGTGTACCCGTGTGTATACATGAAGGTACAGGGAGAGGTCAGAGGTCAGTGCTGGGTGCCCCCCTCAATACCTTTCCACTTCATTCTTTGACACAGGATCATCCATCAAGCCTGAAGCTTGGTCATAGGCCAGGCAATCTAGCTGATCCCACTGCCCCGGTGCTGGGATTATGGGCATGCACTAGTTAGCTAGTCTCTCCCGTGGATTCTGGCATTCTCCACTTGGGTCTTCACGCCTGTACCGCAGGTACACGGCTGTCTGGGCATCTCTCCAGGCTGACCTCCCACGTGCAGCGTTCCCCCTGCAGCTTTCAAGAACTAAAATCCAAGCTCTGCCTCCCTCTACTCCAGCATCCTCTACAGAAATGAAAACCGTATGCTCTCAGCGAAAAGAGTAAAAGGCCAAGAAAAGGACTTGATAATGAGTAAGACAATAAGCCCTGGGTGAATCTGCGAGCATTGTGTGAAAACATGTCATGTTAATATGTGTGATAATTATAAAGATACGATGGTAGATCACTCAATAGAAAGCATCCCTTCATAGACATCTGAAATCACATAACTAAAATATAAAAAGATTTAAAACACCAATCAATACATGATCAATATAGATACAGGGCAGCCTCAAAAATCAGTGTTCATCAAGCATAAATGGTTTCTTTAGAAGTTTTCATTATAGTGATAAACAAGAAAAGAGTAAAATTTACTTAATTTTGGCATGAAATTAATCCAGCAAACTATTACCCAATAGTAGAGAACATAATTAACATAAATTGGCTCTGGATTCAATCCCTGGTATGCTCACTCACATAGACACACAACTGCAACAACAATTTCTATCTATTTATCAGGTCCAGGGGCCAGAGGGAAGGCTGAGTTAAGAGTGCTTGCTGTTCTGGAGGATTTGAGTTTGGTTCCTAGCACTGACATCCTACAACTCACAACCCACCTGCAACCGCCCTCTGTTGGCCACAATGAGCACCTGCACACACAAAAATGAATCTTCAAAAAAATTATCAGGTCTAAATTATAATAGCAATAATCTATGACGGCATGTAAAAATTACTTAGCACTCAACAATCAGATTAACTGTCTGATATGTACCTAATCTATTTACAAGCATGAACCCAAAAAAGACAACAGCAGAACTCAAAAATTTGCTGTATTAATCTCTAACATAACTAATGTCCGTGTAAACATGATAGGTAAATGTATGTGATGTTTACATGAGATAATTTCCTTTTAAGGGAAAGCACTTTTCCTGATCAGAGCCTACCTAGCTTTCAGTGTCTAAATGCTTGGTGAAGACTCTTTCGAAGCACCGCCCATCTGTGTTTGTGTGTGTGTGGGTCTGTGAGGATGTGTGGCAAACGGCTGAAGGCCCAGGTTACTATTATCTGAAATACTTCGCTGGCATAAATAACACTTTAAGGGCTTAGGGAATTAGTTCTTTCCAACAAAAATATTGTTGTGGGAATTAATGTGCTTTCATAACAAATATAACTACTCATGAGTAAGAAATCAAGCTTGCTACATCTCATTCAGAAGTAGTATTGACTAATCAGGGAGACTTTAGATCTCATAAATAAATAATCTTGGCTGTCAAAAAGTCTAACACCAAATTTTGGAAAGTTATTTCTGTGTGTAGATGCATGCTCAAATTCAGAAAGTTAAAGTGTTCAGTTGCCATTAAGTTGAGACACGTCTACAGTATCACTGACAGAATGAAAGAGCATGTGCAGAAAGGCCACGCAAAGGCCATCTCCAGCAAAATCAGAGCAGACACATCCCTACTTAGATAAAACGTTGTGCCATGAGAAAATTGTAATTACCCAATGAACTTACTCTCAGGTACTCAATAAACACTACAGTACAGTTTATTCCTTTTACACTCTTCTAAAATAAGAGACTAAAGGGTCGGCCAGGTCTAGTACAATGGCTTTCCTCTAAAAGTCTTAAGAAATGAAACCATGAAGCACAATGCCAGTCAGACAGCGACAGAATCATACAAACTTCTGTGGTAATAACTTAACCCTTTGACTGACTAATGCCGAAGAAGGGAAGATCCAGGGAAGAACTAACGTGGCTGAGGTGGGCGTAGCCCTCTGGTTGGCAGTAGTAGCTGAGAGGCTGTGACACCGGGAGGGTGTGACAGCGGATAAAACGGAGCTGATTCTCTTCGGACCAATCCTGGGTACCGAGAAAGACATCAGTTCACAAGTACAACTGTGAATTCGCTAACACTGGAGGACTTCACGAGAAAGGCTTAGGGCATTTACAGACACACGTCTCAGTGAAGGGCTCTAGGACACAGGTCTGCCTCAGTTTGAGTTACTCTAACTGAGGGCAAAGAGCAGCTATATTCTTCAAGCTCCTGACCTTCCTATTTTTCTGTAGCTAAGAATGAACTATAATTGGAAACGAAATAAAATGTTACCCCCGCCCCACCTCCAATGGCAAAACAAACCAAGATTCTCATCTTAATGAGTGATGTGGTGTGCCGTCTATCCAGGCAGTGTTCACACTTTCAGTCCTAATGCAGTAACGGCTGCCCACTGCTCCTCTATTAGTATACAGTTCTGTACATCAGGTGCAATGTTGTATTTATGCCGAGACCCTTCCTCCTCGGTAGACAAATGATGCAGACCCAGAGTTGTTTCCGCCTCTGGTGTCATCCCTTTATAACCTTCCACTGCTACAGGCACTTCTGGAAACCACTGGGGCAAGGATTTAAGTCAGGGGCAGAGACTGACTGTGCCGATGCAGAATCTGCAAGGACTCTTGTGATACTAGAACTTTTGACAGAACTCTTCCATGTTTGCCATCTTCATCAAGTACACACAGCAAGATTCACATTTGAAGGCTCATGAAAACGTCATTGTTTTGAATCTGAACGGCAGCGGTTAACATAAAGCCTCCTTTTAATCTGAGGCTCTTCTTCACAGAGGTAAGAAGATGGATCAGACTTTGTCCACCATGGCTACCAAAAACTGACCACTCTCCTCCATGACTATTTTACTTCTGAGAAAACAGCTGTCACTTTTAACAATCTTTTAGGACCTAGTTTGAATATGTAAATTATAACAAACATAAAACCCACTTTTCAAAACAAAGTCTGATGAAACAAGGAGAAGTTTCACTTATATTGCACACAGCACTGCATCTACAGGTCTGCGGAAGGTCCCTGGGATGGCTGATGAAAGGGTCCCTAGTTGGTATGTACAGGAGTCCTTAAGACAGAGGCCACCACGTCCCTTCACTAACTTCTCAGATATGACAAGTATACAGATTACACCACGGACTGAAACCATGCTCCAGCTACTTCCCTCACGCATTACAAAACTAATTTCCTATTTTCAATACTGTAAAAATAGACTTGTCTTCCCCAGAGGACCTCACTGCTCCTGGTGGTGGTGTCACTGGTCCTAAAGGCATGGACCGCTTCTCCTTCTTTAAGTCCAGTCTTACATAAAGTTGCATAATGCATGGAATACAAGAGGAATGATCACAAAACACGGGACCCTGTATAAGTGGGAGGAGCCAAAAGCAATCACGCCGACAGCCAGAGGAAGTGGGAACTGGGAGGCGGTCTTCAGCAATTTACTGTAAAGAGATGGAGAAATGCGCATTATTAGACAAATTACATTGTGAGCCGAAATGAAATATGCAAACCATGAACATAGCTTTGGAAAGGTAACACTGTAGGAAGTGACATTTGCTTGTACTTATTTAAATGTTATTTATTTTCTTGTTTTTAGTGTTCTGGTCATCTTCTTTTTTCTTGGTGTTTGAGACAGCATCTTACAATACAGTCTTAGCTGCCCCGAGACTGGCTTGGTGATCAGGCTGGCCTCACACTCCCAGAGATTGTCTGCCCCTGCCTCCCAAGTGCTGGGATTAAAGTTGAGTACCACTATGCCCACCTCTTAGTTTTGGTTTTCTGAGGTAAGGTTTGATGACATATAATAAAACACAAGCTGGCTCTGAGCTCATGACCTGCCTTGTCTTCTGAATGCCGGGACGACAGGAGTGTGCCAAACCATCTGACTTCTAAGTGATTTTAAATGATGGGATTTTTTTTTTTTTTAATGAACTGGGGAAAAAAAAAAACCTGTCCATAATTTTACAAGGCTCAATAAAAACATGTTTTAAACAGAAAAAGGAGACATTTCTATTCAGGGACCAGCCATATGCTTAGTCTTTCCTTAACAAAACAGAAAAATACCAGCTGGTATTTCCACAATTTACATCTAAAACTTATCCTAGCATAATAGTGTTCTTGAAGACATAACTACAAAAATGCTGAGCTTAATCCTACTTAAACCAGCAAAATTAAATTTTAAAAAAGGAAGAAGAAAAACCCAAACAAACATCACAACAGAAAACAAACATTCCCCAGAAAAGGAACATCAGGGAAAACCTTTTGATTTTACTGGGAAAATGGAGAAACTGAGGTGAAGAGAGAGGTAAGTCTACGCACAGAGGCACTCGGTGGCCAAGTCAGGATCTGCTCTCATTTCTCTATACAACTTATTTATTTGAGACCTGGGCCAATGTAGCTCAGGCTGGCCACCAACTCTGAGGGTAACCTTGGCTACAGGTTTTACCTCCCATATGCTCAGACCACAGGCAGGCAGGAGCACCCCTGCATCCACCTTAGCCTGGTCCTAGAACAGCGGCAAGTTGTTTAGAACTTGGAGGCCTCCCGGAGCAAAGCTCAGGCAAACCGATCAAGTGCTGTCATGAAGCACGGCAAACACAGACACAGGCGTAAAAGGCCAAGCACACACTGAGCCCTCAAGCACACACTGAGCCCTCAAGCACACACTGAGTCCTCAAGCACACACTGAGTCCTCATGTACTTATTACTCAGCGGATGCAGAGGCCAGCCTTGGCTACAGCTCAGTCTACTTAACATTACTCCTATCTTCTGGAACATTAAATCTTAGATATCATATAAGAGTTAAATTTTAAAAGGGAAAAAACCCATTATTTTTCTAACAAAACTCTTACTCTT
This sequence comes from Apodemus agrarius, assembly GCA_964023405.1. Classification (NCBI taxonomy): domain Eukaryota; kingdom Metazoa; phylum Chordata; class Mammalia; order Rodentia; family Muridae; genus Apodemus; species Apodemus agrarius. The sequence continues at coordinate 54,952,910 of OZ030014.1, forward strand.
TAGAAAACAAGCATAATATATTTGCATATAAATGATAGTCACCTTATGGCTTTACTTTTAGTAAGAGTCAAATTAAATATAAATAAAGAGTATGTTTCAAGAAATAAAGTGATAATGTTCAGTGACACATGGAAGACATAACTTAAGCCACTCTACCTTGACTTTATTGAAACCGTGTGAGTGTTTCCAAGAATCGCTATAGCTGGAATGAGGAGAAAGGCCAGGGGTTTGCACGGGTCAGGGCTAAGTTTAAAATAATACCTAGGATAAAAATAAAACATGGATCAACAAGGCAGAACTGATGGTTTTAAATGATTAGAATCAAACGAATTAATTTTCAGAACGCTCCAGTAACAATGCAGTCCTGGGAGCCGAGACTGCCCTGAAGCCGCGGCCTCAGTTCTTGCTTTAGAGCATCCCTGGACTAGGGGCTTCACCTGGGCACTACACTCAGAAGTCCCTGAGGAAACAAAGACACCCAATGCGGAAAGTACTCAAAACTGACTAAAGCGTTCACACAGCTCTGGAAAACAAATGACTTAAAACACATTAAGATGTCCTTATACCAAAACAGAGCATATGGAGGTTCAAGTAAAGTAACTTCTCATTAGTTTTTAAATTTCATAATAATCACTGCAGTCATTGACAGCAAGCATCCCACAGCCTTTGAGATCCTGACTTTTCCCTCAATTTTGACTAAATTTGAACAAAATTCTACATCTTGACTAAAACACGAACAAAAGGATCTCAGCATCTGGTAACCTTTGATTTTGTTTCCTGAGTTTTGATTCTGCCATTTTTCAACCCGGTGTGGAAGGGACCAGAAGTTCCAACCACAAGCGAGCCAAGCACTGGGACAATGGAAGGGCCCAGGAGAAAGCCACCATCCTTACAAGCTTTGGCTGCGACCCCCTAAAGTACACAACACTGCAAACTTACCCTTCTAATTTTAAGTAGAAGTAAGGACCTTCATGATAAGAATTATCGAGATAATTCAGGGACATGAAAGTAGTGATAATACTTAAAGATAGATACTTAAAGAAATACCACACCCAAGAGGAGAAAGGAGACACACAGCATGAGAACTCGGGAAAGAATCTCGGTAGAAAATCAATACACGAAGCAGGAACAAATCAAACATTAACAACAGCAGGTAAGCAAATCTCCAAGATGGAGAAGTGAGTGCATTTCTCAATAATCACACCAGACAGAAACAGTCTAAACTCTCCAATTAAGATAGAAATGGGCTGGGCTGTGTGTCCTCTGAAGGAAACTCATCTCTCTGACAAAGACGCTTGGACTGAAACTGCAGGGATGGAAGGGAGCGTTCCCATCTGGGTAAGTCAGGGATGGAAGGTGGGCACTGCCGTCTAGATAAATAAAAGTAGCTACATTGGTAGCTGACAAAGCAGACTTCATGAAAAAAAAATAGTTCAAAGAGATAAAGGTAATTATATGTTTCTGAAGAAAATGGCACATCAAGAAGATATAAGGGCTAGAGAGATGGCTTAGCATTTAAGAGTCTGGTTTACTCTTACAGGTGGTTCCTGGAAGCATGGCAGATGGGTCACAACCAACTATAAGTCCAGCTCCAGAGGATCCATTGCCCTCGGTCCTTCAAAATGCATCTGTGCTCATGTGAACACATTAACACACAAACATATGCATAAAGTTAAAAATAAGAAAAATAAACCCTCAAAAAGATATAAAAATAAAAAATATATGATGAATGTTGAAATCTATAAATTTAATAAAGCAAATGCCATTGGACATAAAAGACGAGATTGATCCAGGTACAATGACGACATCCACACTCCCTCAACAAAGCTTAATCATCCACACACTCCTCCCTCAAATTTCAGATTTAACTACTTTAAATATCAAGTGTACTTAACAGATACACATATTGTATCCACCACCTGTAAAATACACATTCTTGTAGCCTACAGCGCTTTCTCGAGGAATAAGTCATATTATAGGGCCTTAAAGCAAGTCTTAGTTTTAAAACACTAAAATAATTTTTGTATCTTACCAAATCATAACAGAATAAAATTAAAAATAAGCAAAAGAAACTACAGAATTGATATTAGCACATCAACTTCAATAATACACTTTTGAATAATCAGTGGTGTTGATTTCCTCAATCAAGGGAAATTTAAAAATTTGTAGAATCAAATGAAAATGAAACATCACTTATCAGAAGCTTTGGAATAATGTAAAGAGAGTTTAACAGGGAAGTTATAGCTATAAGGACCAAGATTTAAAAAAAGAAAAACAGATCTCAAATAACGATGCATTCGAGGATCTTTGAGAAATGGAACAAATTAAACCTAAGTTAATAGACAGATGAACACTAGGGCAGAAATTAATGAAATGGAAACTAAGGAAGGGTAAAGGGGACAAAAGACTGATGAAACCCACAGCAGGCTCTCTGAGATGGTAAACACACTGGCGAACCCTTAGCCAAACTAGCCACAACAACAGGAGTGAAGACACAAATTAATAAAACTAAAAATAAAAGGAGCAAATCGCTTTTAAGGAGTCAATAAAACACCTAGGAATAAACCTATAGACCACTGAAGAAAGAAGTTGAGGGAAACCCTAGAGTTGAAAGGCCTTCTACATTCATGTATCATATGTGCTGCACAAAGGAACCCTGGGAAAACACCAATGGATACCAAGACCTCCTTGTGCTTCCATATCTTTTTAAATTTCACATATTAGAGAAACCATGCCACACCTGTTTTTCTGAATCCACCTTACTTCATGTAACATGATAACCTCTAAGTTCATCCATTTTCTTGCAAAAACCACCATTTTGTCCTTCCTGGACTGAAATGCACAGTCCCTTGTGCACACATGCTGTGTTCTCTTTACTCACTCGAGTCAAAGAGCCTCTAAGCTCAGTCATAACTCGGCAGTTGTTGGCACTGTTTTACCGGCCATGCGCAGGCACAGCCATTGCGTGAAGTGCTTTTTGTGTACACCACTGCTCTGGCTGTCTGGAATCCACTGTGCTTCCAAATAAATGCTAACCCTGCTGCAGTCAGCCTCCTTACTCCATTTATTCCTAGGCATTGAACTGGCTTTTTAAAAAGGCTGTTTATACAAGGTTTTGTTGGAAAAAAGGGGACAAGCTGGAGAAGAGAAGCTGGGACAAGAGAAGATGACCTCAACACAGGAGAAGATGTACAAAAATGTCACAGTGAGATCCATTATTTTCTATACCACACATAATAAAATGGTTTTTATATATTGATTTTTTAAAAATAAAAATACAAATCACTTTCTCTGGCTGATTTTTGGAGAATATTATAATCTGGAAACATATCATCACGGCTAATGAGGGAATGGAAACGCACTGAAAACTAATGCGAGGCAACACACCGCGTCCTATTGAACATGGAGCATCGGGAATACAGCCCGGCTCCATCAAGAGACCTACTGTGCGAACCACACAAACAGTACCGACATAAATAAACACACCTAAGGTTCTTTAACCAATAGATCAGAGAGGGCATGCTGAGCAGCACAACCCACGTCAGCAAATTAATCACAGTGCTGTGCATGCGCAGACTGTCTTCCGCGTCACTGGCGCACAGGCGGAGATTTTGTACAGCAGAGTCTTTATGGTGGTTGGACTTTTTTTCACTTCTTCTAGAGTGTTTGGGATTCTAGAAAGCAATAAAATAAGAATGCCAAGATATGAATAAGCAAAAATAAGTTCAAGATAAATTGCTCAGAATCAATCACTAAATTACTTAACTAACTCATCTTTTCATTTCCAAACCTAAATGCTGAAATTACTTTGTGAAAAGTACTTTAAAATTGTTACCGTCGTAAGAATTTTGGTTTTGTTGTTTGTTTCCTCTGAGGTGTGGTCTCGCCTTGTTACCCTGGCTTGTCTCAGACTCTTGGGCTCAAGCCGTGAGTCTGCTTCACGTTCTGAGTGCTTGGAACACCAGCATGCGTGACCACGTCCAGCTGTGTTCTTTTGACTTCTTATTTTTATTGTTGGTAATAACTCAAAATTTCTAACAGCTTATTTCTTAACAACAAAAAAAGTGCTAAATGTAACAAGTTAAACTGAGAATGAGTCGGGTCTGTTTTATCATTCCTTAACTTTACTTAAAAGTTACTAAATTCATAATTCCCTTTAAACATTGTAAAATCCTCACCCTCCTACCCCTGGCATAGTTAGGGTTTCCATTGCTGGGAAGAAAAGAGATCATAAAAACTACTCTTATAAAGGACAACATTTACTGGGGCTGGCTTACAGGTTCAGAGGTTCAGTGCATCATCAAGGCAGGAGCATGGCAGCATCCAGGCAGGCCTGGAGCTGGAGGAGCTGAGAGTTCTACATCTTCATCCAAAAAAAAAGCCAGGGCAGACTATCTTCCAGGAGGCTAGGAAGAGGGTCTCAAAGCCCACCCTCACAGTGCCACACTTCCTCCAACAAGGCCACACCTACTCCAATAAACCAATACCTCCTAATAGTGCTCCTCTCTGAGTCAAAGATATTCAAACCACATTCCACTCCCTGGCCCTCATAGGCTTGTTCAAACACATGTGGTGGCCATACCTAGCCATAGCATAATGCAAAATACATTTAGTCCAACTCCAAAAGTCCCCATAGTCTCCAGCAGTCTCAACACTGATAAAAGTCCAAAGTCTCTTCTGAGATTCATACAATCACTTTACTGTAATCTCCTATAAAGTCAAAATCAAAAAGCAGATCACATACCTCAAACATCACAGGATATATATTACCATTCCAAAACTTTATAGAGAGGAAATAAGGGATCAATCAAGACCAAAAACCATCTTGGCAAACTCCAAATCCTGTATCTCCTTGACTGATGTCAACATGTTCTTCAGATCTCCAACCCCTTTCATCTTTATTGTCTGCAACAAACATCCTTCTCCTGTGCTGGTTTTACTCTGTTAGCAGCTTTCCTCTGCAGGTATCCCATGGCTCTGGCATCTCTAACATCGTAGGTCCTCCAAGTAAACTTCAACTTCACAGCTTCTTATTCCAACATTTGGGATCTATACATGATCTTCTGGGATCTTCCAAAGGGCTTGAGTCACTTCTCCAGCTCTGCCGTCTGTAGCACTCCAGGGTCAGGCTGACTCCACTCCACTGCTGCTGCTGTTCTTAGTGGTCCTGCCATGGTACTGGCATCTCCAATATGCTGGGGCCTTCAACTATAACTAAGCTTCACCAAAATTCTCTCATAGGTTCCCTTTATGTGGTGCCAAGCATGCTTCTTTGCATGATCCCTGCAGTCTTGGGCCATCATTTGCATCTGAGGATGCAACTTCACCAATGGCTTCCCTGGCTTCTCATAGTGCCGAGCCTCAACTGCTCTCCATGGCCCTTTCATATTAAAAACTTGTACTACCTGGGTGATTATTACACATTACCAAGTCCAGCTGCAGCATTAGGTACAACCTTGGCCATCATTGGAACACAACTTCTTTGTGCTTTCAGAAAACTTAGAAGATTTCACCTCAGTGATGCTGGTCTCCTCCTAATCACCACTAATTTCTTTTTCTTTCTTTCTTTTTTTTTTCTTTTTTTCTTTTTTCTTTCTTTTTTTTTTTTTTTTTTTTGGTTTTTCGAGACAGGGTTTCTCTGTGTAGCCCTGGCTGTCCTGGAACTTGCTCTATAGAGCAGGCTGGCCTCGAACTCAGAAATCCGCCTGCCTCTGTCTCCCAAGTGCTGGGATTACAGGCATGTGCCACCATGCCCGGCTCTCACCACTAATTTCTTAACTCCAGCTAACCAGCACCAACTGTCCCAGTAGTCCCTTCTATTCCTGACTCTAAAGCCAGAGCCACATGGCCGAAGCTGCCTGGTTCTGCCGCTTGCTGGAGCTGGAACATGGTCTCCTTGTTCTATTACATTATCACCAGCTTTCTGTTCTCCAACTCCTTCACTGCCTAAGCTTGGCTGTCCTGGAACTTCCTCAGTAGATTGACCTTGAACTCAGGGATCTGCATGGCTGTGTCTCCTGAATGCTGGGATTAAAGGTGTGTACCACCATGCCTGGGTCAAAGCTTTTCTTTACCGCTCTGTCCCAGACTGGCCTTGAACTCAGAGATCTGCTTGCCTTAGACTCCTGGGATAAAGTTGTGTACCACCACGCCTGAGCCTAAGCTTTTCATGGTCACTATTCCTCAAGATACGGATCAAAAGCCTGTGTCTTCTACCCCCAAGATCAGGATCACAAGTGTGCCCTCCATTTCTAGATTGTAGTTCATTCCAGAATAAAAGTCCAAATGAAAATAACCAAGTAATAACACCTAACATAACTATTCCTTGTTCAACTGCAAAGACAAACAATGAGCTTAGCTGGGTGGGGTCCCGCCTTGAGATGACCGCTCCCTTAATCTGTTCGTCTCCTTAAACACAAGAGTCAGCTCCATTTCACTTCCTGATGGCCCTTTACCACTTGAACTAGATATTCTGTATTTTTCCTTTCTAAGCTTGCTAAGCTTGATGAAATGTTCTTCATGAGAGTAAACCAGAGGACAAAGTCGATGCTGGGCTTTGCCGAGACTTACTTTGTCAGTGCAATTAATCTCCTTTTTACCTCAAGAGTGCCTTACTTAGCCTCAGGCAGACTCTTCAGAGAAGGGCAAAAAGAATCCACATTCATCATCAAAATATCACAAAACAGTCTCCAGGCTACACACTAATGATCCCCTTGGGAACTTCCTGAGCCAGGCCCCCACAGTTCAAAGCACCCTCTCACCAGTGCCTTCCACACTCCTACCAGGACGCTCCATTCAGTCCCATGCAAAGCTCCCACTGCTTCCCAAACCCAAAGTCCCCAAGTCCACATTCCTGCAAACAAAAACACAGTCAGGCCCATCACAGCATACCCTAGTCCCTGGTACCAACTTCTGTCTTAGGGATTCCATGGCTGTGAAAAAACACCACGACCAAGGCAACTCTTACAAAAGACGCTTAATCTGGGCTGGCTTAGAGCTTCTGAAGTCTAGTACATTATCATCACGGCAAGAAGCATTGGGAGCATTCAGGCAGGCATAGCACCAGAGGAGCTGAGAGCTCTACATCTTCGCCCAAAGGAAGCCAGGGGTCTAGAAAGAGGGTCTCAAATCCCACCCCCCCAGTGTCACACTTCCTCCAACAAGGCCACACCTACTCCAACAAGCCAATATCTCCTAATAATCCCACTCCCTGAGCCAAGCATATTCAAACCACCACACCCCCAAACTACAAACACAACAATAAAAAAAAATCAAATGTATATTTTTTCAAGTATTTTCATATCAGCTATATAGAGTTTAGAAACAAAAACTTACCACTGGCTGATTATTTTTAAACGTTGTTAGGCTGGCTTGCAGATGAACAACCTAGGAGGAAGAAATTACTTTAATTTTACTTGTATCTGGAACAAAGACAATAGATTATTTTTATAAGATTGTATTTATTTTATACAATTGTATTTATTTATACAAAGGCTGTCATCATCTTCAGACACACCAGAAAAGGGCATCAGGTCACATTACAGATGGTTGTGAGCCACCATGTGGTTGCTGAGAATTGAACTCAGGACCTCTGGAAGAGCAGTCAGTGCTCCAATAGACTGTTTTTAAAAAGTTAAAACTAAGAAGCATTATAATCTGAAAATTAAAAAATATATATATAGTGAAAAATAATAGTGAAAAAATTCAGTGATAAAGGGCATATCTGCTCTTGCGAAGGACCTGGGTTAGGTTCCAAGCCCCTCAGGGCTCACAAGCCTCCATAACTCTACTTCTAGGGCTTCTTAATGCCAACTTCTGGATTCGTGAGTACTGACACACATGCAGAGAACACTCATACACATAAAATAAAAATAAGCAATACTGAAAATGTTTTAAAAAGTAAGCAACCAGGCTTCATTTAAACATTTTAAAACAGTATTTTATGAAAGAAATCACAGCAGATGCTAACTCTCATGGATTTAAAAAGAAAAACACAGGGCTGGAGAGATGGCTCAGTGGTTAAGAACACTGATTTCTCTTCCAAAGGTCCTGAGTTCAATTCCCAGCAACCACATGGTGGCTCACAACCATCTGTAATGGCATCTGATGCCCTCTTCTGGTGTGTCTGAAAACAGCTACAGTATACTTACTCATATAAATATAATAAATAATTCTTTAAAAAAAAGAAAAACACAATAGAAATAATACAAACTTCAAGAACATGTAGAGACTGTTTAAATCCTGTGAACTTATGTGTAAATAATGCCTTGCTATAGTAATTTCACATCTTGTATGTCAAAAGTTTGATTATAGTTAATATTATGTGAAAATGTTCAATTATATGTGGTGGCAAATTACCTACAAGACTTTTAAGAAAAAACTGTAAATTTATTGTTTTCCACAAATATCTGATGGAGTTTTGTCTTTGAGTCAGTTTTAAAATAAATGTTTCTAATTAAAAGACAGAACCTAATCATGTAATTTATAAACTGACGTAGCTCTAGACAGCTTTTCAGATGCATAAAACTTCCCTTTAGAAAACTGAAAATAGAGCCGGGCGTGGTGGTGCACGCCTGTAATCCCAGCACTTGGGAGGCAGAGGCAGGCGGATTTCTGAGTTCGAGGCCAGCCTGGTCTACAGAGTGAGTTCCAGGACAGCCAGGACTACACAGAGAAACCCTGTCTCGAAAAACCAAAAAAAAAAAAAAAAAAAAAAAAAAAAGAAAACTGAAAATAATCCACAGTGTGCACAGAGTCAGTAACAGCAGTTGTCTATGTGGTGTCAACAGTGTCCTGTGCAATGGACGCACCATGCATGTGGCCTGTAGCCTCCAGATTCCCTTCGAGGCTGCGGTTCAGTCAGTGCTCTCTGCCTCTCCGGGAAGATCGGCAGCTCAATGAGTCATCACTGCCTTTGCTTCTTCAGCAGTGTCTGTCCGTGTTCACTGACACGACTGACGACACAATTAAGACTAACAACTTTTCCTTTCCCTACTTCTAAAAAGTGTGAGTAAATCCAGTCTTAAAATGTTTAAAAGGCCGGGCGGTGGTGGCGCACGCCTGTAATCCCAGCACTTGGGAGGCAGAGGCAGGTGGATTTCTGAGTTCGAGGCCAGCCTGGTCTACAGAGTGAATTCCAGGACAGCCAGGGCTACACAGAGAAACCCTGTCTCGAAAAAAACCAAAAACAAAACAACAAAAAAAATGTTTAAAAAGTTAATGCTTGCCAGAACAGAAAGTAACCTAAAACAACAGATTACATCTTTCTTCCTTTGTTTTAACCAAAACTCCCATTCAGAACAATAATTTCAATTCTATACTCAACTAAATATAAGTTAAATAATCATGATGCAAAAACCAAAAAAAACAACAAAAAATACCACCTGTGCACCATCAATTTTCTGATACAATGAGTTCAGGAGAATTCGGGCTGCATTCAGGAGACTCACAGTCTCGGATACTAATGCCTACGAGGCATTCTACAGGTGCCTAACAGAAAGCCCAGGCCTCCTGGCTACTGATCCACCTACCTTACACACATAGTACAGATAAGACAGCAGTATGGCAAGAGCTCCACACGTCGTCCAACTCACTATGAGAAAGACACCTGTCAACACAGGCAAGTCTGGAGACATCACCTTGACATCTTTAGGAAGCTCAGCAGGCCTGGAAGAAAAGAAACAAGGTTTTTAAGAAATACAGTAACATATTCATATAGTCCAAGAACAAGCCAATGTATAGGCCGAGGATCCCTCATGTCACAAGAGGATATTCCAATCCATGGGCTCATTGGTAGGCCACAGCCCAAATGCAGGTGTATTATGGAAACTGATAGCCTTCAGGTATAAGATTCAGGTTATGTATAAGATTTCTCCTTACATACGTATAAATGTTTAAAAATATAAGCGGGTCTGAGGCCGGAAACATTTAACAGCCTGAGCTGTTCAAATGGAAAGCATCAAGCCTGAAGTGCTCTACCAGGCCCTCTGCTGGTTATTACTATTATTATGTGAGGAACACAAAGGAAACAAAGTATTTCTCAACAGAGGTATGATGTCCCATACAGTTCTATAACACACTGGGATGATTACTTTACTGAGTCATCATGACTGTCGCTAAGGAAGAAAACATGGCAATTATTGACAGGTCCTGTGTCATGCAGACCTGACAGAAGAACAACACATTTTCGTCTGTGGAGCCCGAGGTCCTACTGACAGAGAGTTCAGAACCACCTCAGAACACTGAGGGAAGCAGCAGCACAGGCAACACACCGTGTGACAGGAAAGCACATCACAGCCATCCACCATGGAGGAGTGAAAAGAAAACTAGACTCGGGTTTTTATCTAGAAAGCCTCGAGTAACTTTAAATTCAAACTGCCTCTGGGCCTGTACTCCATCCAACCTCAGGATCTGTTTTCAGAGTTTATCTAGTCATCCAATCAGATGGTAAAGACCAGGAATGGCGTCTCCTGCCCTGGAGTGTGATAACAGAAGTCAGAGTCTTTATTTACAACAGAAGTGGCATGATTCCTGTGGAATGCGTGTGAAGACGCATATGACTTTCTTTTCTTCTTCTTCTCCTTCTCTCCTTCTCTCCTTCTCTCCTTCTCCTTCTTCTTCTTCTGTGTAGCCCTGGCTGTCCTGGAACTCACTCTGTAGACCAGGCTGGCCTTGAACTCAGAAATCCACCTGCCTCTGCCTCCCAAGTGCTGGGATTAAAGGCGTGCGCCACCACTGCCCGGCTCATGTATGACTTTCTACATCCCCTCCTCTCTGCTCCTCTTCCTTTCAGTGCTGAGGACCAGAATCAGGCCTACCACACACTGGGCACATGCTTTTCCTCTGGTCTACGCCCCAGCCCTTATATTTTCTTCACAGAGTAGTAAGAAAGCTTTTAGCATAACTTTACCTTTTCAGAGCTAGCCACAATGAAGAAAGCAGCTGCACAGATGTAGACGAGAGTAGACCACTCCAGTACGCAGTACACGTTCCAAACAGAAAGAGAATCAAGGATACGAGAGGGAAACACATGCTCTGGCTGGTCAAGACGATGGCATCTAATTCCGGTAGTAACACTGCATCCCATAATTCCTTAAACCATCTATACCTGTAAAGCAGATAAATGGTAGACATAAGGTAGAAGCACAAACAAATAAAACTGCAACAGCTGTTGTTTAACTGTTTATTATCTGAGGTGTCTGGCCATCTACTAGAATCTGTAATGTGCTAAAGCAGTTTATAAACTATACTGAAAACAATCTTAATTCTTTTTTGGTTTGTTTTTGATATAAATGTTCATGTAGCAGGCTGGCTTTGAAGTGCAGATCTTTCTGCCTTCACCTTCTGAGTGCTGGGTTGCAAAGTGTTTGCATGTGTGGTTTTTCGTCTCTCTCTCTCTCTCTCTCTCTCTCTCTCTCTCTCTCTGTGTGTGTGTGTGTGTGTGTGTGTGTGTGTGTGGTATGCTGCTCACAGACTGAGCACCTTCCTCTACAGCTCTAGGCCCTATTCCCCTGAGATAGGGCCTGTCACTGAACTGGGATTTGGCCATTTGAGCCAGCAAGCTCTTTGGTTCCAACTGCCCTTTCCCGCTCAATGTTGGGGTTTTAAGGGAAACAGCCACAATTGGGCTTGGTGTCAGTAGTAGGGATTCACAGAAGCACTTTTACCCACCAAGGGACCTTCTCAGTCCTTGGTTCTTAATTCTAATGAACAAAACAAGTAACTTATCCTCCAAGAGAGCCTACTAAGCATTACGTGTCCGACTGCTCTTTTACTGCTATCCACCAATCCCTATCAACTACTACAGCGTTTAGCAGCTTGAAGTCAGGAAGTCAACAGCCATTTGGAATGATCTATAATTACTTTTGAAATGACTTCACTACTGAAAATAAACATATTGGGCCTTCTCCTAAAAGAAAATTAAAATTTAATAAAATAGATCAATTGCCAAATATATATAAAAGTTCATACTATATCATGAAATCAAACATAATTACTTTATAAACAAAATTAAAATTATTATCACAGATAATGAACTTACCCCAACAAAAACTTAATCATAATTACAAATGGGTCCACTTTGTATGGTTTGGCTTCCTTATCCAATATGGTAGAATATTCTAAGCAATAGCCTGGGGATTAAAGGAAATCGTTTGTATGCAACAAAAATCACAATAATTAGACAAAGGTACTTTATCTCACAATTCCAACAGTAACATGTAACAAAAGAATAACATTGTACCCCCGAGACTGCAAGGGTCTATAGTTCTACCACAGACACTTGTTAAGTTCACTGCGGTCCACACATCTAGTACTTTGTGAAGCAAATCTAGGGTATCAAAGCTAGGGCTTTACAATGTGTATTTTTATAAATATCAATAAGTGACTTTAATAGATTTATTGAGATATAATTCGTATTCTATACAGTCCATTCATTTGAAGTTCATAAATTCAATGGCTTTTAGAATGTTATACATTCATCATTACAATCAGTCTTAGAACATTTTCATGACCCAACAGAAATGACTTTTAATTTTTCCACTGTTTGGTAATTGCTAATCTCCCTTTTGTCCTTATAGATATTCCTATTCTGCACATGTAATATAAATGTAATCATATAATGTATGATCTTTGTGATTAGCTTCTTTCATTCAACACGTGTCAAGACTCAGCCATACTTTAATGTATATGGAATTTATGTGGAGGGGCTAGGGATCAAACCTGGGGAGGACTTCACGCACACCAGGCAAATGCTCTGTCTACCACTGAGCGGCACCATCGGCTCTTCATATCCTTTTAGCAAGTGCTTTGCTTATGAATAGCACAACTGTGGACATGTGTGTACTTGTCTGTGTGGATGGAAGCTTTCAGTTCTCTTTGGTGTGTTCCTAAGAGAAGCGGAGTTGTACAGTAACTGTTCATCCATTTGAGGAACTGCTAAACGGTTCCCTCCAGTTGCATATGAAGGTTGCAACTTCTCTGCTTCCTTATTATCCTATAACTATCATTTTACTGTACTCATTCTAGTGGGTACAGTCTACAGGTAGGATGATTTTCATACTTGCTGCATGACTACCTCTTCATCTGTTCCAAAGCAGCTAGTTTCAAATGTCCCTAGTGTCTCCACAAACAATCCAGCAGATTCTCTGTGATTCAGAATCAATTGTCAGTCTGTTACAGCAAAGCAGCACCAAGTGTTTCTTTTCGAAGTGGAACAAACATACTAAAGTCTGGCTGATGTCATACTGCCAGAAGAGCCCCCCCACAATTAAAAGGCTAGGTTTGAAACTCAGAAGGCAAAACTCAGAAGTCCAGAAGGCTGGACTTAGTTTGCAATGCATATATGTATGCATGTAAGTGGGTATAATCCAGAGTCCATCCTAATAAAAAGGAGACCGAGAAAGAGTGAAAAGTTGCTGAGGAGATAGGGGACAGACACATCTAGGGACAAGCTACACAGGAACACATGATACAAACAGAGAGCACAAAGGGTGAAAGGGAAGCTTAGTGTACGAAATCAATTATAACACATTGTATTTAAAAAAGCCACCATGACAGTTAATGGATTAAACATTAACCGTAAATTCGTGAAAAGCTATTAAAAGGTACTAGAGTTTTGTGAAAGCCATTTAAAGAACTGAGTAGTTAGAGAAGATTTGGTCCACAGAAATGATGAAGATTCCTGACAGCCCACAGCTTGGCCTTACTCTTTCCCATTTCCTGCCTCCTCTGACTACTGTCCAAGCCGAGCCAAAGCCTGGTCTTCCGGGAAACCACACTCTAGCTCTGCTCTGCCCTGTGCTGACCTTGGAAGCTGACTTCTGTGGACTCTTTGGTCTTTAGCTACATTAAGATTTTTAAAAAGTAGTAATGGAGCATTGTCTCAAACATTAGGAGAAAAGGGAAGGCTGGGGGACAGAGGAGGAGAGAAACAGGTGAGAGGAGGAAAGGAAGAGAAGGGATGGAAGGAAGAGGAGAGAGGAAAGAGGATGAGAGGAAGGACAGACTAAACTAGGAGGGCAAGCAAGATTAGAGCGTGCATGCATGCTGCAAGTTTATCAACTCAAACATCTCGGCTGTCTCGGCAGCAGGAGGAAAGGGTGTGGCTGAGAAGAGACTCTAAGTCCACAGCTCTGATTACCAACATATGTGTTAGAAAGCAGAAGAACATGCCCATCACGGAGCATGATCAACGGAATCTAAGCTATGAGAAACACAAAGGAACACAACGTTTTCACTAAATTACTAGGGGGAGTGGTGAGACGGTGGGAAACTGTAGCTACGGAAGGTGACGATGAAACCTAAGGACAAGCTGCAGTGTGTGGATCTTACCTGAGAAGCATGAAACGCTACGATCCCTGGATACTGTCAGGCCACTGCTAGCCCTCTCTTCTGTCCTGTTGCTCCCATTCCCTCTGGTTCTTTCCTTCCTACCTCCACTCCTATCGCCCTTGCTTTCTCCTCTTCCCCATTTTTTTTTTTTTTTTTTGAGACAGGGTTTCTCTGTGTAGCCCTGGCTGTCCTGGAACTAGCTCTGTAGACCAGGCTGGCCTCGAACTCAGAAATCCGCCTGCCTCTGCCTCCCAAGTGCTGGGATTAAAGGCGTGTGCCACCACCGCCTGGCTCTCTTCCCCATTTTTATGGGTCAGTTTTTAATGTATATAGTAACTCTTTCTCCTTTTATATGACAAAAGTACTAAAAAAACTGAAAAGACTTGAAGAAGACTGGTCACAAAATCACATGCTTCTCTGGCACTTCCAAGGTGGTAGTTAATTCTAAGAACTTCCTTACTATGCCTTCTAATTCATCATAACCTAAATAAACACGATCTCACTGGACACTAGCTTTGCTCTCTAGTCCTGGCAAAACAAACAAAATCAGCAAGGGGAAATGACATGAAACTAAATGGCTCGACTGTAAAATGTAAAACAGCATTAAGTTTTAAGGCGTGAGCATTTTTACCTGTGGAGAGGAGAGAGTATAACTGTCCTCCATAGGCAAGAAGGATGCTAGATACAACATAGGCAGGAAGAGCTCCGCCGTGAAACCTCACCACCTAGAAGACAGGCGCACCAGAAGTCAACTGTGGAATAGCTGCGCGGATGAAACAAGTGTATTCTCAAAGTAAAAAAGGTTATTCTTCACTTTGCATTTTCCTGACATGGCTGCACACATATTTCCAGTAGGGAGCATCACAACCCTGAGTAAGTAAATATTATTGATATACAGCACCACAGCAAAATCTGAGCTTCTCACCAGAGGCATAATTGAACTCCCCTGCTACAAGGCATCCTTATTGAGCACCCAATGTTCACGCACGCTGCCTGGCATCTTATATGCATTATCTCATTGCATTCTTCATAAAAATAACACCTTGAAGTGGTCTCATCCCTATTTTAAGGACAGAATAATTCAGGTATGGAGAGTTCATATGTTGTAATATTATGTGTTAATAGTTAACTTACTTCATCTTTATGTGCTTATTAATAAAATGGGGACAGTACTAATGTTCATAGGTGGGTATAAAGATAAAGCACAAGTCACTGTTTAAGGCGGTTGGAATGTAACTCTCACTAGATAAGCCATCACAAATCCTGCGCTGTAATTATTAACCTTCACTAAGCTGGAAATCCCGTGAAACTCAAACTTAAACTCAGCCGAAGCTCATGGCCATGTGTTCCAGGGCTTCAGGAGGACAGAACCTGTACAAAGCACACAGTATTACACACACTCATTAAGTATGCTCTCAATGTTAGAATTAATTTACTTTAAAGGTTTCTCCATTCCATGGAGTCTGTTTAAAACATAAATTGTCCAATAGCTGGATAAAGCATATGACAGTTGAAGCCCAACACAAAACAGCGTGTAAGACTTCAAAAAGCCCAGCGTCCTCCTCATCTTCCCAGTACTTCTCAAAGTAAGCTGAGTTTACTGCTCGAGAAGCATGTGAGAAGCATCGTCTCATCTCTCCAAGTCCTCTGAGGGAGTTCTCACCCCGCTACTGAGCAGACAAGACAGATTTAGGAGCAGAGACTGCTTGCTCGTGTACTAGGAGAATGTAAAGACCCCGTAGTTACAGAGGATGGAAGGAAAGCTTGCATGCCGCCACAAGGGGCTGAGGCGGTAGAGTCCCTCGAACCTTGAGCTGTAGACTAGGGCAGTGAAGCTAAGCAGTCTGGTGCATTCAGCGCTACGTCAGCTTTACCTCTCGCTGGGCTGAATGTCCTTGTACAAGGCATCCTCCATCAGGAGAACGAGACGGACAGCATTTCACTAAGTACACCTACGTCATGCTCCCACTTGAAATGGTAACTGACACACAGCAAGTGACTGAGAGTGGTTTCCTCTATCAATCATGAACATCCTTAACTGTTCCAGAATTCTGGATAGGGTCCTACAGTGTATTCCAAACATGAGATTTCTTGTAATGAGAAAGGGCCATTGTTAGAAGCAATGTTGTGCCAGGCTGTGAAACGTGTAGGGAGGGAAATCTAAAACAGTTTGAAAATATCACAATGACATCAAACAATGCTTTGTGTGCTAATTTAAAGAATCTAAAATTACACATGTATCAAATGAGTTAGCTACATTATAAACTTGAATTCATTCCCCTAGGATCTACAATGAGTTAATATGTTGTTATATACTTGAATCCATCCCCCTAGGATCTACAAGCTAAGTAATTAAGGATGGAGAAAGACCATGTGTTTTTTTTTGTTTTGATAATTTTGGACTTAATTAACCCAAATTCTTTGACATCTTAAAAAGTACAGACCTTTGATCCAATGTCACTAATACAATTTTGCTTTTCAGAAAGATTTCTATATCTGGACATAAGTATTACCTTGTCCTCTTTTGATATAATTCTTTGATTATTATACACTAAGGTAGCTTAATTCTGAAATATGGGCCACCGGGATATGGATAAGAGGTGTCCTCCTTCACTCTAAGCTATGCAAGTAACAAGTCCTTTGCATACTTTAAACGCCCAAGAGCAGGAATTATTTTGCATTACAAAGAAATAATTTTAATTGGTTCCTTAACTCTTTATAAATATTTAAGTATTTATTGGTGCTACTTTACAACACAAACTAAAATTTACTTGTTTCTTCATGATTTATACAAAGTATAAACCTTATCTGAGTTTAATTATGTTCACAAATTTTACAATAATTAAATCTAATTCTCAGCCAGGCATGGTGGTGCATATCTCTAATCATAGCACTTGGGAGGCAGAGGCAGGAGGATCTCTCTGAGTTTGAGCCCAGCCTCGTCCACAAAGTAAGTCTAGACAGCCAGGGCTACACAGAGGAACCCTGAATCGAAAAACAAAACAAAACAAAACAAAATCTAAATATCTAATGCTCACAGGTTGTTCAAATGAGATAATGCATACAAAATGTTTCATTGTAACAGTTGAATTATAATCATGACCAAATACAAAATTATCTATATTAATTATGTCTGAGTAACAAAACACAAAGATCAAAAACTCAAAGCAGCAATAAAAATTTTTGTTGCATTAATTTCTGTCTTAATCAATATTACACAATTCTGTTCTGTAGTTCTACTTAAAAAAATTGCTAATTTACAGAAAAAGACTGCAATCCCTTCCAAATCACAAAGCAATAAATAATCAACCAACCTGCATTAAGTTTGTCTTACCTGTCCAAGTATTTGTGGAAAGGAAGTCTTAATTGTCACCTAGTATAAAATAATTGTTAAAAAAGATTATTTTTCCTAAGCTCATTTTATATCTTATTGAGCACTTCTGCATACATTTTAACAATTAAGATCTTCCAGAATGTCCTCGACCCTCATTTTAACTGTCTAAAGTACAGTTTGTCATTCTATATGTTCTCCAGTACACTTCCCCCTCAGCACCTGGATGGATGCTATGGTGTGTGGGTAGTAACTTTTTACTACTCATTATCCACCATATGTTATGAAGAGATCATGTTGGTTAAAATAATATAAATCACAGTAATATTTATGAATGTCATCTTTAATATATTCCAGATATTAAGAAAGCTGGAAAAAGAGAACTTTTTAAAGAAAGTTGTAATAATTATATACAACATGGCTATGTCTTGCTAAAATACAGACTTCTTTAAAATATGTGATAATGACTTTTAAAAACCATGGACATTTGGTGAGCATGCAGCATTTGAAGCCAAACTTTTTTTTTTTTTTTTTAAGATAGGCTTCCACTGTGTAGCCCTGGCTGGCCTAGAACTCACTATACAGACCTGAGTTGCCTCAAATACACAGAAATCGATAAGACAATACAATTCTTATCACTTTAATATTGGAAGTACAAACTTTCAAACTGAAAAACACAGTAGACCTGCAATACTCATCACTATCAGAAACAGATGGCAAACTATCATCCATGAATCCCATGAGACACAAATTAATTCATTATACAGGTGCACCTGAGACCAGGTCATAGGAACAGGGTCCATTAATCTGGTATCTCCTAGTCTACCCTAAGGAAGTTAGTCCTATTACACAATCCAAATACTTAGGGCTGCTAACCAGGAATAAGATATTTCACATATACTATAGTATTATAATGTCACCACTGAAAAGCACACAGATCTTTAAAAAGCAGTAAAGGCGAGATCCTCAAACTAACCCAGCACTGGTACAAACTAGTGTGCACCATGTCAATTGCTATAGTGAGTCCATGGCAGTTAATTAAACAAAGCTCTTCAATTTATGAAAAATTCTTGATTCTGGCCTTAAAATTTAGAACAAGTTGCAGTATCCACTTATTCTATAAGATGTTCACATGCTCGGTCTATCTACAGAAATACTAAGTGGGATGGTAAAGAAGGGAAGTGGGAAATATTTAGCATTTGAATTTCTCATACTTATGGGCTTCCATATGACAATATATCTGCAGCTGATAGAAAAAAGACCTCTACTTGTCTATAATTAAATCACTGAACTATGCCAACGAGTCTTACCTCATACTGACAGTCTGACGATGTATACATCTTTAACAGTGCCACATGGCTGTCATTTTCTGGCTGAGCAGCATGAAGCTTCAGAGAAATGTCTGTGGAAGATGGAACCCTGAAGAGATTATTGGAATATCAATCCTCAGATATAAAGTGCCGGTAAGCAGCCATGCCCAAGGTGAGTCCTAACATGTTAGAATGAACTAATGCAGAGGAAGGAGACAGATAGACACACTGTCCCAAGGGGACACTTGTGTTCATACCACAGCTATTTGGTGGTCCCGCGAGCACACGGGCAATGGTGGAGGTAAAGGGAAGACGGTAATTTTTCAAATAGGATTTAAGTGCTCTATTGTATAAATAGAATGCTATATCTTTAAATAATGGGATACTAAAGGGTGCATACATTTCACTAATAGGAACTTTAATAATGCATACAACTTAAACTAAGCACAGAGTCTATTTTAGAACACCAAAGTTTAAATCAAATTTTTTATATGCTTACTGTGCAATGGTTAGTGAATCTTCATAAGACCAGGGAATATGAAGTTTATAGATACTAGTTATTTCTTCTGTTAAGACATAAAAGAGAGACACATCCACATGTTACCTTAACTTGTACACAGGCTATAAGACTACTACATATAAACTGTCCAGTTTACAAAAGATAAGTGTACATCATAGCACATGATAAAAGATTATTGAACATCACCCTCCCAGAAGATATTAAGGTATTTGAGTAGTACTAAGAAACTAAAGCAAAATTAAACAGCTAAACCTGAGTTGTTACTATAATAAGACATGAAGATCTACAGTTTAACCCTTATCATTTACGATTACTATTATGTTTGTGTAGTGCATAACTGTGTATAAGTACACATGGTCAGGTGGAGGTCAGAGAGAGGGTGGAGTCATTTACTACTTCTACCTTTACGTGGGTTCTGGGGATTGAAATCAGGCCTTTGTCTGCTGAGCCAGCTCACCCACCTCAAAATATATAGTACTTTTAAACACAAAAATATGGTTTACTATTAAGAAAGAATCTAGGCCAGGCAGTGGTGGCACACGCCTGTAATCTCAGCACTTAGGAGGCAGAGGCAGGCAGATTTCTGAGTTGGAGGCCAGCCTGGTCTACAGAGTGAGTTCCAGGACAGCCAGGGCTATAGAGAGAAACCCTGTCTTGAAAAACCAAAAAAAAAAAAAAAAAAAAAAAAAACCAAAAAACAAAAACAAAAAAACAAAACAAAAAACAAAAAAGAAAGAATCTATATTAAATCTTTTGAAAATAGAACTATTTCCCCATGATTGTACATTTAGTTGTACTCCATATAAAATGTATGAAGGAAAAGACACGAAATAGCTAACTTCAGAGCAAACGCGCTGATCTTCAGAAGGTAACTATGCCCTTACCTATGCTTCCAGTGCACTTGCTGACCACGTTGACTTTAAAAGCTTGGTATATCTGATAAAGGGTGACAACGACAAACAAAACAAAAGTAAAAAGTCTCTTTGTTTAATGAAATAGCAAATGCAGGTGATGTTTTCCTGTTTTACTCATGAGGATTACCTGTCCAAAGTTCAGCAGCTCTATGTTGTAGTATAGTCCGTTTGTATTTAACATCACCTTCCTGGAAGACAAGCCTGTTGAATTAAAAGCACTGTGTTATTTATAATACCAGAGAATCTCCAAAAATGTGCTGATTGCTTAAATAACATTTAAAAATACCAACAGAATTGTGAAATTAAGAGAAACATTTTTGTTTGTTTGGTTTTGGTTTTTTGGTTTTGTTCTTTTTGGTTTTGGTTTTTGGTTTTTGTGTAGCCCTGGCTGTCCTGGAACTCACTCTGTAGATCAGGCTGGCCTCGAACTCAGAAATCCACCTGCCTCTGCCTCCCAAATGCTGGGATTAAAGGTGTGCGCCACCACCGCACAGCAAGAGAAGCATTTTTAAAATCTGCTGTGGTGGTGTATGAGCAGAGGGTGACAAGCTTCAGGCCAGCACAAGCTGAGATTGAAGCCACCTGAGCTGCAAGGGAGAGAGACGGTCTGAAACACAAGTTAACAAGTTTTTACTGATGATATATGGGCAGTTACTGCTAAATACAACAGCATTTATAACGACTTTCAGTTATACTGAAGGTGATTTTTAAAAGTCAAGTACTGCTGAGCGGTGGTGGCGCACGCCTTTAATCCCAGCACTTGGAAGGCAGAGGCAGGCGGATTTCTGAGTTCGAGGCCAGCCTGGTCTACAAAGTGAGTTCCAGGACAGCCCGAACTACACAGAGAAACCCTGTCTCGAAAAAAACAAAAAAACAAACAAAACAAACAAACAAACAAACAAAAAAAGTCAAGTACTTATTTCCAATTTTAGAAAGATTTGGTTCCTAAAGCATATTATTTTTAAATGATACAGGTAATTCAGAGTTGTTACTTTGTTATTTTTCCTAAGCATTTTGTACCCCCAAAATATCGATCCGGGGTGGGATAAGGGGAAAAAAACCTTAAAGGAAATTTCCTATTACAAGCAACACTGTTATTTTTCATGAAAAGGATACGTGTGTGTGTGTGTGTGTGTGTGTGTGTGTGTGTGTATGCACACACATGCACCATACTAAAGGATACAGGAACCAAGCTAAACAAGACCCTAAAAACCAAAGCAAGAACAACTTAAGCAAGACAGTACCTAACACTAGTATTAGAACACCATGAATAAAATATCCATGCTAAGCAATCACTCCACTGTTGAGCTAGGCCACAGCCATACATATTTTTTTTTCACTTGTCCATACAGTCTTGAAAAATAAATGAATATATGAGAACGAGACAACTCTATCTCAAACAGGATTCCAACAATGGAGACTGTAATAGTAATCACTAGCTAAATAATAGTTGACTTATTGCATGCTAAAATTAATAAGTTGCACATTTTTTCAAATTATTTCCTACAAGATATTTGTAATGGTAAAAAATAAAAACCAGTAATTACCTAGTAGAGAAATCTTTGATGTACACTTTAATTAACAAAGATCAAAGTTAACACCACGAACAATTAGCTTTGTAAGCATCATACTTCCTGACACAGGAATTCTGGGTATTCTTGGCAAAAATACATAAGCTCATTTGAAAATGTGACAGCATTAAACAACCCAAACGGAGGGACTTTCTGCAAGAAACTGAGATGTTTCAAAGTGATAATGGCCAAGAAAACTGATTACAGGAGACACAACAGCTAAGCCCACTGAGGCACCTGGAGGAAGATCAGAGACAAGACTGGCGATAAGCAAACAGAATGTTAAAAATCATACCAGTACTAATTCAGACTCAAAACCTTATTCTGGAGCTGGAAGGTTCAGTGGTTAAGGACCACTCGCCGAGGACCTGAGTTTGATTCCCAGCACCCGTATCAGGTAGTTCACAGCTAATTCCACCTCCAGGGGGAATCCAACACCTTCAGCCTCAGCAGGTACCAACACTCGCATACACATGCCCAGACAAGGTTATAAAGGAAGTCTGCACTCTTTCGTAACATTTCTATAAGTCTAAAATTCTTTCAAAATAAAGCTTATGAGAACATTTAACTGAGGAGAACATTTAATGGAGAGATGGCTCAGTGGTGAAGAGTACTGGCTGCTCTTCCGGAAGACCTGAGTTCAGTCAATTCCCAAAAACCACACTGTGGTTCACACCATCTGCAAATCCAGTTCCAGGGGATCTACTGCCCCTTTTCTGGCCTCTACAGGTACTGGTACACACATGGTACATGAAAAATACATACATACATGAAAAATACATACCTAAATAATCTAATAACATAGAGTTGAGAAACCTTCATTAGACAGCAACAATTTAGATATGCTGTGTGTCCATGACAGAAGCTAGTGGGATATCTTATTGATGAACAGAAAATTACCATGACAGTGTTAAAGGCACAAGCACAGAATCAGGACGAGAAGTAAGTGGGGTTTATTTAAATAATAAAAATCAAAGCTTGTTCTGTGAAAAAACTCTAAAATGGACCAGTATTACATAAGAAAATACACATATAGAAGCACTTGGTTCCTGCATCTTATATAAATATGGGATACTACAGAAGTGGTTTATAATGAGAATGGCGCCCACAGGCTCGTGTGCTTGAATAACTTCCCTAGTAGAAGAGTTTGGGAAGGATTAGGAGGTGTGGCCTTGCTGTGCTTTCCAGTCTCTCCCTGCCTCCTGCTCTGGGATCCCATGTGGGTAACTCTCCAGCCTCCCTGCCTTGCTCTGCTACTATGTTCTCTACATCTGCTACGGTTTTCTTTTATAAGTTGCCTTGGTCACGGTGTCTTAACACAGCAAGAAAAAATGAGCTGATACAAGACCTGTCTAACCTTCAACCTTAGACACTGACCACCAAACCACTGAACCTGACCACGTTGTTTCCCAAGTACTCTACTTGGAACATGCTAATATTTAATATTCTATGGCTGGCAAAGTCAATTGGCACTGCTAAAAGCTGTGCTTAAGCTTCAAACACAAAATACTTACCGAAGGAAAAAAGGTGAGTTACAGGAAGCTGTATGGATCTTGCTTCTTTCTTAAAGAATTCACAGTCTACAACAAACTGAGATATAAGACATTTGACTCGTTAGAAAATGTAAAATTTAATTTAGAAAACTCTTGAGGTTTGTGTGGAAAATAAACCTTAGCTTTGGCAAGGTTTGTGAAACTGATTATTCTGTAACTCAGGCAAGAATTTCTCAAGCACGTGCTATGTCAAGAAGACTTGATAAGCAATTTATTAATCAAAATACTATCTAAAGGTAATTTTTATAACAAATTCATTGCAAGGCTTAATTATAACACCAGGTGTTTTCAGAGGAAGGGTATTAATCAAAGCACTGAGATATAAAGGCAATTTAAGATTAAGGGTTTGGACAACATGCCTCTCAGTACTTCCCCAGTCAAAAGAAAATTGTATTTATTGCTTTTTAAATTAAATCCTGTATCTTTTAAGTATCTATAGTTTAATCAGGCTATACAAGCATTTGTAGCTAGTCACCTAACTCACCTATCGCTATCTATAGGAGATTACTGCAGATCAGCCAGTCATTACAGAAAACGAAAAGGAAGGAGTGCCTATCCTAGGCTTCCACGACCCTCTTCCTGGGCTCTCTCAGCTGTGTCACTCCTTTGCCCTCAGAGGGACTCTCTGTTTATTAAATTGAAGACCAGGTGCATGAGCTGCTGCTAGACTTGTGCCGTGTGGCGCACAGAAAGGAGCACTACCATGCTAAGTCCTTTGCTTTCATTCCTTCTCTCAAGGCGGAGAAGAAGTACTTCCATTACAGACAACACTGTTCAAAGACTACTGTGGTGGTATGAAGATGCTTGGTCCAGGGAGTGGCACTCCTGGAGATGTGGTCTTGTTGGAGGAAGTGTGTCACTGTGGGTGTGGGCTTTAAGACCCTCGTCCTAGCTGCCTTCAGAACAAGAGGTGGAACGCTCAGCTCCTCCAGCACCACATCTGCCCGGATGCTGCCATTCTCCCACCTTAATGGACTGAAGCTCTGAGCCTGTAATCCAGCCCTAATTGCAGTCCTTTATAAGAGTTGCTTTGGTCATGTCTGTTCGCAGCAAGGAAACCCTGACTAAGACAAAAGAAATCACGTACTGAACAGGATTATTCATATTTTTACAAAGTATTTTTTGGGTGAATCATGAGATAGGGAAAGTTTTAAAAATACAATTTCAATGATTCTGTGTAAAATATATAAGTACTGGATTTTTTTTATTTAGACTGTGCTGATAGCTTGGCATAATGAAACAAATCTAACCAAGAAAGATAGAACACAAAGGTCTCTCTTTACATAACCAAAGCTAGTCAGTTTCTGTGCTTGTGGTTTGTGTTTGATCATGGGAAAGGATGCAGCTAATTCCACACTGTGGTTCCCAAATCACAAAGCTGCCGGCTGGATCTGCTCTTTGTGCACAGCTCACTGATGATAGGCTATGCGTAGATCCGCAGAGATCAAAGTTATCATTCCAGTGAGAGAAAACTGAGCAACGCACAGCCATGCCGCTTTCTGAGGATTGAGATGCATTGTGCACTGTCTGCTGCATTTATCTATTTGAAGGAAGGCTTGTTGATTTCTTGGATTAACCAGAAAAGGCCTGTTCAAGTTTTGGAAAGGCGTTAGATTTATTTGAAACCAACTTACCTGAGAGAACAACCCTTAAGGAAAGCTTTCATTATTGAAGATGCTGAATTACCTCTCACTTGAGCTAAGCAATCCATTAAAGGTACTTGTGAGAGTCAGTCTTCAAGATAACTGGCAACAATGCCCACTTATCCTTTCCGTGATTTCTTCTAAATTTTCCTTATTATTTTGGTCACACATCTCATTAACTTACTCAAAAATCTTTTGGTTTTGTTTCTCTATTTGATATGGTATTCATTCCAGATTAGATACAAACTGGGGGAAAAAACTATATCTGCTTATTAATCTCAGAGTTTACAGTATGTTGATAACAAAGATATTAGCAAATAATTTAAAATGTAATGTGGTATGAATATTCCTTAAAGGGTCATCAAAAGTTATCAAGTGATTAAGTAGAAGTCTGCTAGAGTATCATGGGAAAGGAAGGACGCTTGGTTGGCCCTAGAGGGTAAGTAAGTGGGCTGGTCCTAATGAGGAGAGGGAGAGCCAGGGCTCCTCCCTGCTACGTATTTTGTTCCCTGTGACTCTCTTTACTCCTAAGCTCCAACATCACTAAAAAAGCCCCTTAAAACTCTGGAAGGGATGCTTGCCCCTCCTGAGGCAGGCCCACAGCTTCCTACTGCCTGGGCTTTGGTCCCAGGACTGCACATTACAAAGTCCTGAGTGAGTTAACCCAATCACAAAAGAATACACATGAAATGCAATCACTGATAAGTGGATATTAATGAGCCCAGAAGCCCTAAATACTCAAGGCACAATTAGCAAGTCAAATGATTCCCAAGAAGAAGAAAGGAGAGGACCCTGGGCCTGTAAAGATTGGATCCAGTTTTGTAGAGAAACCGTGGGGGGAGGGGGAATGATTGGGGAATAGTTGGGGGGGAGAGGAATTATGGGACGTATGGTGGGGGAGAACTGGGAAAGGGGAAAGCCTTTGGAATGTAAACATAGAATATAGAAAATAAAAATTAAAAAAAAAAAGAAGGAAGGCCAAAGTATGGATACTCTGGTCCTTCTTAGAAGGGGGAACAAAATACTCACAGAAGGAGAAAAAAACAAAACAAAACAAAACAAAACAAAAAACAAACAAACAAACAAAAAAACAAAGTCACTTTCCCTCCATTTCTGCCCATGATTATTCTACATCTGGTGGTCATCCTTTCGAAATCATTTACTTATTCACTGTTTCCCACACCATGCTTTCCCAGTCCCTGTTTTGTTTTGATTTGTATTACGGTACTGTTGATTACAATTTTTGTAGTCATGTTACTACTGAGTCTCTAGAATGTATGTAATACAAAGGAACTGGGATTTGGATTTTGTTTTATTTTAATTAATTTAAATTTAAGTAGTCATGCATGGTAGCAATTTGGAGCTTGACAGTACTGATCCAGAGTGTCATTCTCTCCTACAGAAGTCCTCTTCCTTAAGGCCACTTGGTCACCCCCTCAGTAGACAGCCATGCTCAGTCCCTCCGTCTGATGTTGTCAGTGTCTGTTCTCTTCACGTACTTGTTACATCCTGACCTGTATTCTTTGCATTCAAAATTCTGCCTTTTCTCATTACTCTTATTCACATTACTTCTTTTCCTCCTTACATGACAGGATGACAAATGGTAGAATCTTTTCTATATCTCCCACTAATCTCTGATATCTTGCACGTAAAATGGTTCCTAGCAAGTACGAGATCTGGAAAGACTGGCAAACTGGAGCCAGCACTCACTAGGAACAAAAGGATCTGCGTTTATTCTGCCTAGTTCAAGATGAACGGGCACTGTCACGACCTAACATCTGGTGGATCACCACACCGGCCATGATGGTAGATAAGCCTGTACCTATGCCGAAGTCATCAAAAAATAAACATTCACACGAGTATCCACCAGGCATTCCAATAGAAACCTTACTGCATCTCTTACCTTACTTCCGTGGACGGATGGTACATAGACGACAATATGCGACAAGGATGGATAGTCTTGAAGTCTTAGCGTCAGAGACTGGAAGGAAGGGTAAAGACACAGAGCCATTTTTGTTTCTGATGCATGTTAAAGAAAAATTACAAAAACTTATTTCTCAGTGGGTTACTTTAGAAATCACCTCTTAAAGCACCCACTTAATATGCATGAGGCCCTGAATTTAACTTCCAACATATACCCACACTCCCACAAAACCACACACAAATCAAATTTATATTCACATTTACATTTCCAGGTCAGTAGTTTTACAAAAACATAAATTTATAGTAAGTATTGCTAAATATAAACCATCTAAAATATTGCTCGAACTATCTTTTCAGATAAAACAAATGATGCTTAACATTAAAGTTAAGATTTTATATAATTATTTCCAAATGTGGTGATTCTTTTCGTAATTTGGCTATCTATTATGGAGAGCATTATAGCATTTTTCCTATATTTATGATAGTAAATTTCAAAGAACATTCAAAAGTTGTTAAATGTGATGGGAAAGTTACAACTTAATCTCCAAGGACTCTGACTTAGCAGAACTAGCAAAGAGTCACTGGCTAATATACGAACACCATCCAATGGAATACTTAGTACCTGAGAAAGAACCATCGCTAATGGTGAATTTCACCAAGTGAACACTATGGGTTCCATAAAAATGAAAACCGGATTTTATAGTCCATATGTCATGAATGGTCAGCTAGGACACTAGCCTTTCCAGTAACTCCCAAGATTCCAAAGACAGTTTTCAATCCAGTTTTATTTCTGGAAGCAGATGTAGGAGGGCAATAAATATGTTAAGAGTAATGAGTAAATATTAACATGTTTCCACAGACACTTGTTCTCTTCACTTTCCCTCAGAAACATCAATGTTCCTGACAAGCAGGACAGAGGCACAGAAGCCACAACACGGAGAAAGTGACTACCGCTTGGCCAGAAGCCCAGCTAAGCAGCAAACTCCTAGGTCTTCACAGAAACTGAAGATGTTAAAGGTGCCACATAAATCACAGCAACAGGCAGCTGAAGCCATCAAAAGGTAGAGCACATGAAAGATAACTCAATTAGGAAGAATGTGGGATTCTGTGTAGCAATCAGCTCCAACAGCTACAGAATATGTGTTCTCAGTAGCAACAGTTTAGCATTTGTAGTGCTTTCCTGGAATGCTCCAGCTATTTATTAAAATGCTGTCAGCAGAGAGCCTCAGAGTGATGCTTTTCAGGGCATAACCTTTGTTTAGATGGCAGTAATATGCAAAGTACTACAAAATATTTTCACTTAATCATCTCATTCCGTTTCTTTATCTTTAAAAATATGGTGTAGAGAAAGGGCTACTTTGAAGTTGATGCCTAATTTGAATACATTACATTGTCCTAATTAAGGAAATTAAATTTAGATTTGGCAGTGATCCCTATGAATACAACACTAGTCACAAATGGGGTAACTAATCAAAAGGTGTCAGCCTAAGATCTTCTGAACGTTTTTATTCAGGGTAAAAAGTCTCAGGTAGCCGGGCGTGGTGGCGCACACCTATAATCCCAGCACTTGGGAGGCAGAGGCAGGCGGATTTCTGAGTTCGAGGCCAGCCTGGTCTACCGAGTGAGTTCCAGGACAGCCAGGACCACACAGAGAAACCCTGTCTCGAAAAAACCAAAAAAAAAAAAAAAAAAAAAAAAAAAGTCTCAGGCAACAATGCTTTTTCCTTTTTGCCTTGATGATTACCTGTGCTAGTTCTTTATTATTAAATTTTGGAAATGGGTTCCAATAAGTATCCTTGGCTGTCCTTTTATTTACTGTGTAGCATATTAGGGTGAGTCACATATTTTGCTTTATTACTTCATTTGTATTGTTGAAGAAAACTGTGCTGCTTGAGAATCACTAGCACTTTATATAAAAATTTTAAGTATAATGGAAAAGTTTGTGTTTAATATTATCTTAAACTTAAAAAAAAAACCTAAGATTGCAGAATATTGTAATCCTCTCTTGCAGAAATCACTATTTAAAAGCAGAGAGCTGGAACAGCTTACTTCCCTGCTATCTAGACATTTGATTCCTAAATTAAGAACAAAATTTTCAGTCCTTGTAGATTTATATAAAAACAATATCTATTTATAAAATTTATTTAGTTTTTTGAGAAAAGTTCTTGAGATAGAGAGGAGCCCTCACTGTACAGCCTACTGGCCTCGAGTGCTTCGTTCATCCTCCCCGCCTCTGCTCCTGAACTCCGGATTGCAGCTGTACACCACACCCAGCTAAGAAATACATCTAAAATACAGAGCAGAGACTATCTTATAAGATCTTTAACCATCGTTCCTTCTGAAGGTATAAAATGGACAGAATTTCCAAGTTGGAAGTGTAAGGGAACGCTCCTTGTACCTCCAGAGAACAAGGTACCGCGCTAAGTCAGGACCCATCCTAATACTCCTGCTTTGCTTTTGCCTGAAGATCAGGAAAGACCCAAGGACAGAGTTTCAAAATGCTGCCGAGTAAAACTGCTTCTTTATACGTTTGTTTTACAAACCAAATAACATTTGTTTCCAAAGGAACATGCACAAAGCAAGAGTGAACGAGACATCCAAGTCTGTAGACGAGACCATTCCTTCTGACGCCATTCTCTAGTAAAGTTGCTTTCTGCTAGCAGGACTAACAGAGTGAATTGTTTATGCAAATTAACATCCCAGCTATTCAGGAGACTGAGGCAGGAGGATCGCATGTTCAAAACCCACTTGTGCTATAAAGGGAATTCAAGGGCAGCACTCATACTTAGTGTGGCCACACCACCCCCATCTCCAAAATAAAAAATCAAAGGTTGAAGATAGGCTTAGTGATATAAAGGACATGAATTTAATCCACAGTGCTGCCTCTCAATAAAGAAATTAGTATTAGTGAGAATAAAACAACCCAATTGGTATCAGGAGAAGACTGAGACTAGCCAGAAATCCTCCGTTTCAAATCTGAGTTCATTACAAAATACATTTAATTTTAAAGTACTGGTTTACTTAAAGACTGAATCCAGAAAGCCTAGATGAGATTATAAATTATAATAAACATAATTTGAAAATTAGAACAGGTATTTTTTTTATCAAATTTAGATGTATTTTGTGTTTTCCACAATAGATTTTGAGAATATACAAATTAATCTTTTTTAAGAAAGACTTGTGGGGCTGGAGAGATGGCTCAGAGGTTAAGAGCACTGACTGCTCTTCTAGAGGTCTTGAGTTCAATTCCCAGCAACGACATGATGGCTCACAGCCATCTGTAATGGGATATGATGCCTTCTTCTGGTGTGTCTGAAGAGAGCAACATTGCACTCATATACACAACATAAATAAATAAATCTTTTAAAAAAATGCTAACAGTGGAGTTACTTAAGGAAATCACTAACAGTTACTAAATAAATCTGTGCTATGATTTACCACTCTGCAGAACTAGCAGCAAGAGTTATTACCCAATTGTTTAACCA
Organism: Apodemus agrarius; assembly: GCA_964023405.1. NCBI lineage: Eukaryota > Metazoa > Chordata > Mammalia > Rodentia > Muridae > Apodemus > Apodemus agrarius. Next base: position 54,983,491 of record OZ030014.1, read on the forward strand.
TGATGTGATGTAATCTAGAAAGTTACAGCGTCTCACTGAAATACTCACTGCCCTACTGCAGAGTCCTCCCTCCAAACATGAATTCTCAATAGAATACAGTAACCAGTTTTTAGTTTAGGACATACATCTATCTGGCTCCTTCAGCATGATGCTGTAACAGATTCAGAAGGTTGTCAACTTACAGTTTTTAATCTCTGAAAGTAAACAAAACACGGCCTGTTTGCTATTCCTCACCAAGTGCATTTCTAAAGGAAATACTCCCAAATATATTTCTATAAAAATAATGCTTTTAAGACTTTTTAAAAGAGCACAGTCCAAAATGTCTATCGGCTGATTTTTTTTTACCAAAATATAAAATTCTAAAGCTATTGTTTACCTTAATTGTTGGCAACAGTTCAGCTTTCCATGACAGATCAACCCCTTGCCGGCTTTGAAATAAATATGAAGATATAATCAGAAGACAAATGTTCAAGCACTTTAACTTGCAAATAAACTTTAGAATAAAAAGACAGCATCTGCAGCCCTGTAGATGAGAGGCTGCAGTTACAAGGAATATGAAGTCTAATGTGTAAGTCCACAAAGCTCCCTTGGTGAAGAAAAATAAAAACTATTGGTTTTTCTTAACAATCAGTTAGATGTTTAAAAAAATGACTATTGTATAAATTTCCTCGTGTTTTCATTTAAGAAACAGTGCCAGCAGCAGTGAGACGAGTCAGTTGGAAAGAGCACGTGTAGCACAAGCTTGACCACCTGAACCCAGGATATAAGATTAGGGCTAGCTCCAACTGCTGTCCTTAGAACTTCACACATATGGTATGGCAAGTGTACTCATGCATGCACACACACACACATGCAAGCACACACAGAGCACATGTATGCATTCATATACATGCACATACATGTATACTCACACATGCATTCTCATAATGCACAATATACACACACAATTAAAATTTAAAATATAAAATTATAATCTGAAACAGCAGCATAATAAACATATGAGCACATAAAGCTTTTCTGACTTTGTTGTGGTTCATGTCTATAATTTCAATACTGGGGAGGCTGATACAAATAAGAGTGTGAGTTCCAGGCTAGCCAGAGCTATACAGTAAGTTCCAGAACAGTATGGGCTACAGAATGGGACTTTATCTCAAAAAATCAAAACAGAAAAAAACTATTGTGTGTAAATGTGCATATGTGTGTGTGCATGTGTGTGCATATATGTATATACATATTTGTGTATACATATGCATATAGCTATTCTGAAAGTTTAATTTCTAAGCATTGTTAAGAAAAATGAACAATTTGGTTCAAAAAACTTACCACATGGAAGTGCTGTTTATGCAGCCAAATATCCAACTATTTGTATCCTGTTGGTTAAAAACAGAAAACAATGATATAAAACAAGTATTTCCAATACTTTCCTGTTATATATGATAACATTCATAGAAAAATATATGGAAACACTGATGGTTAGGATCATACATAGTAGTAGTCTGTGATTAAGAAACATGCTTTTAAAAGGCACACAGGTCAAGGATAGGCCAAAAGCAGACTACTAACTCGGACAACCTGGGTGGGCAGCTAACCTCCAGCAGGAGCATGGGACTGCCCTCGGGGCACTTGTAGAGCCTAAATCTGAGTAGTTCTAACCGCTGCCCCTAAACTTTCAGCTCCATAATGTCCACACTTTATTTATACATAGTAACCTACATTTTAACAAAAGTAAATATGAACTAGAGATAGACTTTTTTTTAGAAACAAACACTCATAGCCAGGAAGGTAAAAACAACAAAAAATGAATGCCTTCAATTTGAAAAGTCACCTTACACCCAGTTTTTTACTTTACCGTCTACATTTTCATTTACTACCAGGACATAACCTCTGTATCACCAGGAATGTGTTTAGCCTGAAATAGTCCCAATTGCGAGGGCTGGAGAGTGAAGGTAGCCATTATGTCATCAGCACAGAATTAGATGCTGCAGAAAGAACTGCTCTAATTTTTTTTTTTTTTTTTTTTTGAGACAGGGTTTCTCTGTGTAGCCCTGGCTGTCCTGGAACTCACTCTGTAGACCAGGCTGGCCTCGAACTCAGAAATCCGCCTGCCTCTGCCTCCCAAGTGCTGGGATTAAAGGCGTGCGCCACCACCGCCCGGCTCTAATTTTTTTTTTAAACAAACCATCCTACATTTAGCTTTGGTCATTTTAAAAAGCACCACCACCTGAGATGATTATTCCAGTGTCTATAGAAGCAAAAGTGATATCCAAGATCTGATGTTACTGAACTCCCCAGAGTGTAAAATGATGTGGAGTACGGTCAAGTCAGCTATATAAGCTGTGTTGGAATCACAAATGAAACAATGAAGACATCCATCAGTCTTTTGATCCAGCTAGTGTTTATAAAGTCCACTCTAAAGCCAAATAAGTTAAGGTCTTAAAGAAAATGATACATCAGTCTCCAATTTTGTGAAGCTTAGATAAAAGACCTTTTTTTAAGAATACTGGAAATTAAGTTTTTCTTTCCTCTCACTATAGGCTTCTCAGTTGTGTGATTCTGGTTCCTGAGAACAATAACGAGATATTATGAAGCAGGTCATCAGGACAGAGCTGCAAATTCACATGGTTATAAGCTCATAGCCACAGCACTTGGAAGTAAGGGACAAATGACAGGTGAATGGCAGGACGCTGGTAATTGTTTGTTTAAACTGTATTAGTTACAAACTAATCCATTATCATATTTATCCCTACTTCTATATAGGCTTAAAAGTAGTACAATAAAAATTACATAACAAAATTTTAATTTGCATATTATTTTATGGTAACACTCACTAACTTACTTTTCTACTGCTGTGACAAAAGTGGCCAAGGCAACTTATGGAAGAAAGCATTTAATTTGGGGATCACGGTTCCAGAGGGTTAGAGTCCATAACCCTCACGCATGACCAACATGGCAACAGGCAGGCAGGCAGGATGCTGGAGAGTAACTGTGAGCTCACATCTCCACCCACAAGTCCAGGCAGAAAGCGGAACTGGACATGGCGTGGGCTTGTGAAACCTTGAAGTCCACCCCATATCTCCTCCAACAAAGCCATCCCTGCTAATCCTGCCCAAACACTTCTACCAACTTGGAACTAAGTATTCAAACATGTGAGTCTACAGGGGCCATTCTAATTTAAACCAACACTCCATAGACATTACAGAAAACAATCTCCTAGTCTCTCAAATGCATGATCTGCATTTTGACAAGCATTTTTCTCAATATCATCTTGACCTCCTGTTATGGTTTGAACATGAACCACTCCCCATAGGCTTATGTTTTTGAACACTTGTTTTCAAACACTTGCTCAAAAACACATGCCATTACGAGGAAAGGCCTAGCTGTGGGGAAGCCACTGGGGTTAAAGTCCCAGTTCTGCTCCCAGTTGTGCTTCCCAATTTGCTGAGATGCCAGGGGGTCCCACCAACGGCGTGGTCTGCTCCATGAACTGCCTCACCTTCCCTGCCATGAGCAAAAATAAACTCCTCCATAGGTTGCTTCTTTCAGGTATTTGATCACAGTGACAATGACAGTAACTAACCCACCACCTAGTTTGCAAGTCAGCACCACATTATTAATGGACATGCTAGAATAGCATCATTCTCAGAGTCAACTAACTGCCTACCCTAATTTTAGGTTGAGAGATGCTGATATCTATGAGAGATAAAAAGCTAGTAATGAAACTAAAATGCATTTTTCAGAATCGTGACCACAGTGGCTACCTACCACCTTTTCTTTAAAACTGTTCCCTATATGTTGTTTCAGATGTTAAGTTCTACTGGCAAAGTCACACACTGGGTCTGAGTTCTGCGTACATGTAATCTCAGTTACTTGAGAGCCTGGGCAGGATATCAAAAGGCCTACCTACACGAGGCAAGAATCAGCCTCACACAAGTAATACAAATAATAAAAATGTAACAGATAAAGAATTAAATTATGAAAGATGAAATACAACATAAGGAACGGCATTTGTTTGACAGTATATGCCTGTACACTACTCACTCTGCTGTCCTACAGAGCATCTGGCACAAAAAGCACCTGCATTCTAGTATGTGATCATATAGACAAGCAGGGGCCATTTCCTAAAACTCCATTAGGACAGCTTTATCAACTATACCTATCCTTTAAAAACTAACAAGTTTAGGATTCAATTCCTAAATCTGAGGTATAAGGACAGAGCATAAGATTCAAGTAGAAGTTAAGAGAGCATTATCAGTTATAGATAAATGGTGTTTAATAGTTCTCAATCAAAACACTGTTCAAAACAAATGTTCCCAAGTGACCGTTACAGTTGAAACTAAGAGAATGAACAACAGCTTTCAGATTTGAATAAGATGTGCATATCTTACCAGCATGGTGCTCTGACAATAGGCGTGAGTGTAGATTTTTCTATGATTTGCAAGAGGAAATGCAAAGTAAATCTTATTAGATTCCTAAAAGAGAGAGAACAGAATTTAAGTGCAATGAGTGAATAATTCCACCATTCAATACTCATGGTAACAGGAACAAATATCACACTGTTGCTGTTACTAAGAACCAGTTGGCTAGGACTGGAAGGTAAAAGATAAGGCAACAAGAGATGAAGACTGCAGAAGTGCCATCCTGGAAGCCCTAGCGTCTGTGCATCTGTGTGGGATGATTTATCTTTTAGTTACTGGTTTTGGTTTGGTTTGGTTTTTTGAAACAGGGTTTCATTTTATAGCAATGCCTGGCCCAGAACTTGCCACATAGACCAGGCTGGCCTCACACTTTCAGTAATCCTCCTGCCTTTGCCTCCCAAGTGCTGGGATTAAAGGTATGGTTGTATACCACCATGTACGGCTGTGGTAATTGAACTTTCAATCACTCTGGCTACTGAGAAGGTTGTATAACCAACCTCTATAGCCAGATTCTGGTTTGCAGGTACAGTTTCCTAAATGAAACAATTCCTTAAATAAATAGCAAACTCAGACCCTGGAGGAGGAGAGGCTGAGATGCTTGCCACTCAGTGTGGCACTCATCTGGAGAATGGGCGCACTAATAGACACAACTAAGTAGCTGTACTGAAAAGATTAAGGAGACAAACTTGGGATGGTTTCAACTTGTCAGGAAAAGATTCAATCAACTTAGTGAGTGCAAGCATATTCCTATCCACTGAGTTGACAACAGACACCCCAGAATGAGAACAAGCCAACCCACTAACTACTCTAACAGCGAGTACACTAGAGTACAATCCAAAAGAACGTAGCATCCTTTCCTGTGGGATCTGTCTTACTTTTTACAAACTTAGTAGATAAGAGGAATTTTTTCTGTGAAGTATTCTAATCAGTAAGTGAAAGAAAAATAGGATCTAATAAGTTTTTGTGGCCTAAATGAATTCATTCAGATATTCCCTGCCAACTTTTCATGTCTCAAGAAGAGATTCTAGGGGAAAAAAAAACAAAAAAACAAAACCTAATAAAAAACAGAATCCATCAGGCATTTAGATCCAGTTACTAAATCAAAGGAAGAGTTGGGAAAGGAATATACTGAATGACCACAGAAAGGCAATCAGCAAAATGAATCAGTATGAAATTCCATCATAAGAAACGACTGATATTTGGTCAATAATTTTCAGAGAAAATAAGAGTTGAAAATATACTGAAGAGGAATACAGACATATCAGCCAACAGGAATGTATAGGCCTCATTTGTTTCCTTAACTAAATATAAACTGAACAAATAAAAAGGGTCTAAATTTATGATAAAACAGGTAAAATAAACAGATTCAATATTTATTATTAAGGTATTCTTACCAAATCATGGAAAATTTAGATGTGATTTGTTCTTAAAATTTCCTAACTTTTAAAAATAAATATAAGTTTGGACAAAAAAATACACTGATAGAATACTTACATTATAAGCCACATAGGACCATCTGGCCACTTTTACCGGAACCCACATAGATGTCCCTTAATGTAAAGGAAATAATTTTATTTGCCTCATTTTGTTTCCATTTAGAACTTTTCTTTCTTTTTTGAATTCTAATAAATACTTATAAACAATAACAACAAATGGTTCCTTAAGAGATAAAATCCAGAAGTGCACTCTGTGCTTAGCATCCGCCTGTGTTCACTTCAGGTAAGAACTACAAACCTACCCCGCACCTTCAGCTGAATGGGATTCTCAACGGAAGGAAACAGGCATTACTTTCCCCATGCAGAACATTTAAACGACTAACACGGTATATGCTTAAAAGCAAATGTATCAGTGGAATAATGTGCTGGTAACCCAAAAGAAGGCGGGGGGAGTAAATGACTGTGAGAAATAAAGATGCTATAAATAATACAGCTCTCTCTTTGGGTGACTATCAGGAAAAACAAAGGTATGTAACTCCAAAACCTTCTTTCTATTTATCAAGTTATTTCCAGCACAAAACTTTTATCTTAGAATTTGCTTTTCTACTTTACCTTTTCAAACCAAGAATTGTTAGCACCCTGATAGGGAATTCAGTAAATAATTAACTCATAATACTTGAAGTAGTCCAATTTCCCACTAGTACCAAATAGGAACTGTGCACTAATAACAGATTTATCAAAAATAATAATGAAAAGTTCTACTTTAAAGGTTACTACCACAAACCTGTTAGGTCAGAAATTATGGACGGATTTTCCTCAAACTGTTTAGCTGGGTGTCTTATAAAATGGTGATTCAAAACAGACAATTTCTTCTTAGCCTTTTGAGTTATCTAGAAAGAACATTAATACAGTCTAGATCATGACAATTTGATGAAGCATTGAGTAATAAATAGTCAACATTTACTCTTCCTGGGCCAGGCACTGTTCTAAAACAAGACATTATTAACTTTAATATTGACAAAAACTCTAAAAGGTAGTATGTACCTGTATTTTATGAAGAAAAAACAACAACAACAACAACAAAAAAAACAACCCTAAGGTGCAGAGAAATAATCTGTTTAAAGTCACTCAGCTATTGAGATCTGGGGCTATAATGCTCTGTTGTAATGAAAACAGACTATCTCAAACACTAATGTTTTCTCCAGGAGGATGAAGGCAGAGCCACGGCTCTTAAAACCATTCCTAAGGAACAGAGATACACTGCAAGATGGCCAGAGGGAAGGCAGTTTAAGATGGGTAAAATCAGCTTGTTCCTGCCTCACAGCAGACCCGACGCTGACGAACACAAGCCTGTTGGTTATGCTGGAATGATCGTTACCTCAACCTATCCAGCAGTTGTTAAGGAAGTGACTAAGAACATGATGTGGTGATTTCCGTGCTCTGCTAACTGCTTGAAGAATCGATATACGAAATCTCATTACAGACATGACTCAACCTGGGCAGTACACAGGTAAATCTCCTGTGAGCGGCGAGTTACTGAATGACTGCATACATTTTGATTTTTAGTATGCTAAAGAAAACTTTAAAACATGGTTCAAGAGAACCTAGTAAGAAAGATTATGTTGCTCAAAATACATTACTAAGACAAATTATTAGTCTGTAATAAATATTTCTCTTAAACTAAAAAAGTCGGAAAAATATGTATCAAACTCTGAACTGCTCAAGGGACTGAGGGCAGAGGTAAAGGACCCTTTGCTCTTGAGTTTCACCACTTCCTGAACTAATGGTTTATACAGCACACCAGAAGATATAAAGATATAAAGAACTAATTTAAATTGATACAAGGTCCAGGTTTCTCTTAGTATCCATGTTGAAATGAATTAAATCTATTAGTGCTAACAAAAGCTTTTACTTTGCTAAAATAAGCTTTCGGTTTAACAATGCATACTTGTTTGGTATCAGCATCAATAAGATCAAAGAACGCTCGAACTGTAGTCAGCTGCAATTGTTTACACCTAAAAAATAAAGGAAGCACATGAATTTTCTTAAAACACATACTTTTTTTTTTAAACTGACACTGTTACTAGTGTGGCATTTATTTATTTATTAAAAATAAAATGTTAGAAACGATCATACTTTCTTTATTCTTTGAAATTTTCATCTTGACCATACCTACTCCTTGTTTCTTCCCAAATCCTTCCCACATCTCCCATACCACACCTCCTTTCCAACTCCATGTCTTCCTCTTAAATTTAATTCATTTTTAACTTGCTAAATCCAGCTAGTCCCACCCATACATGCATGAGTGTGGGGTAATCCATAAGGGAATGAGGACTCTACCAAACCATACCTACCCCACAAAGTGACTCTCCCTCTCCCATAAGCTGTCAACTGCCAGTTTTGATTCAAATATGCACAATTGTATTAGTTAATGGAGTGCATTATATTTATTTAATGCTATACACTAAAAAGGTTTTCAACAGATCATTCTTACTAAGTGTATATATTAATGTTGAAACATATAACAGCAAAGCAAATTAAATCTTTCTGGGTATGTGATAGCAGAACAGCCTTTCTGTTGCCCATGTAACTTCCAGCCACAGGTGTACATTATATCTGCTTCTCCCTACATGCCTGCACTGTGTGGATCTGGAAGACACTGTGGCTTGTGCAGGCAGATGAAGGAAGGATAAAAGAATTTTAAGATGTATTTACTTTATGCATATGAGTACACTGTAGCTGTCTTCAGACACACCAGAAGAGGGTGTCGGATTCCATTACAAAAGGGTGTGAGCCACGATCTGGTTGCTGGGAACTCAGAACCTCTGAAAAAGCAGCCAGTGCTCTTAACCAGTCATCTCTGAGGCCTGAATAAAAGAATCTTAAAGCCAGAGCCCAAGGAGCTGGACATTGGAGCCTTTGCTTTTGCTGACATCTGCGATCTCTTCTGCTTCTATAGATTAGGTGTAGATCTAGTTTCTACTTGGTTTCCACTGCTGCTCCCCAGAAGCCATCACGACGTCAGCTGTATCTGGGTGCAGGGCTTGGCCAGGAGCTCAGGTCCTCTGCAGGCACATCTGACTGCACAGCTACAGCAAACCCTAAATTTAGTATTTGATGCTGGACAATCAGAGTGATCTAACTTCTCCAGAAGATGTTACAGGTTGTCAAGGAAACCATGGTCAAACAAACAAGAACCAAGTTTTGAGTTCTCAACCCCGTTCATCTTTCACTTTTGGACTTATTTATGGGTCAAATTCTATGAAAGATAGCAAACCAATTACTACATCAGTGAGAAAGAAACACCATCAAAATCGCCAATTTACTTTATAACTTACCACACAATGGAGAGGTGGTCTGTTGAGACCCACGTCTTAGGCACTGCTGAGCTCTACAAGGAAAAGGAGAAGAATTAAACTCAAGCGCATTTACTATTTCCTATTGCTGGATTTTCCAGACTAATCCTTAGAAACACATAATGTTAACTTTACTATATTGTTTAATTCTTTGATTAAAATTATTAATTTTTACAAAAGGTGATCCAAGTATATTATTTCCTACATAATATAACTAAAGTCATTCTGGTTCTGAAGCTACTATTACTTTTTTTTAGTGAACATAAACACAGATCCTATGCTAAAGTTTAACATCTAACATTTTAAAAACACAAAAAGTTGACCTTAACATTCCTTTAATAAGGAATCTTATTAGAGAATCTTATTAAATACCTGAGCTTTCTTACATAGATTTTTTTTTATTTTCACATAAATGCAAAAGAAACTAGGAGGGGGCAGCATTTTGGATGTAAATACATAATAAAATTAAATAAATTTTTAAAAACGTTCCAATAGATATTTCAGGATTTTAGATTGAGTAAACTACTACTTGGTTTATTCTAATATGTGATTTTATAAGCAGGGGTGTGCCTAAGAAATATTCATTAGCATATACTAACCACACAGAGGAAATTGATTATGACATTTCCATAATTAACATAATGTGTACTGATAATTTCCACATTCTATAACTCTTATTCCTCCCCACCCCTTTTATTTATAAATTTATGGGTACTATGTATATTTGGGGACTACTGCTTATACATTACTAAAAATCCTGATAATCAGAGTCTTCTTTGGTTCTAAGATTTTATTAGCTACCGAGCAGAGTAACAGCTCAGCCACTAGCAGGCAGCCTTTACCATTATCAAGAAATGGCTCCAGCTGCATGTGTGGCAGAGGACTGCCTTGTCAGGCATCCGTGGGAGGAGAGGGCCTTGGTCCTATGCTTGACAGACGCTCCAGTGTGGGGAAATCGAGTGAGGGTAGGTGGGAATGGGTTGGGTGGAGGGGCATCTTCTTGGAGGCAGGGGTGGGAGGATGGGTTTGGAGATTTCTGGGAGGGGGAAACTGGGAATAACATCTGAAATGTAAGTGAAGAATATATTCAACTAAAAATGTGGAAAAAAAAAGAACATAAAAATGCTTTTCTTTTCTTTGACTTTATAAAGGCAACACACAAACACTACCCTCCTTCCTCTACAGCTCAAAGAACACTGCACAGGAAGGGCAGAAGGAACTGGGGGCCACCACAAGGAGAGCAGCTGTGAAAAGCCATCTTCTAAGAAGGACAAGCTGCTGCAAGCATGAGCCCACAGTAGCCGTGGTTATTGGCATGGGGCCACGCAAGAGCTGCCCTGTCAACAGTCATTTAAGGATGGAGGAGTTGCTCATGAGGCCCTACTATTGAATTACAGCTTTGACAGATGTCAGGCTCCAAAGGATAGATCTAAACTCATGGTCACACAGACAGCCCTTGTTAAACTCAGTGGGTCACAAAGCAGATGTGACTACGCCACAGATTCGTAGGGAAGGAGGTGGCAGGGTTGGGGTAAGAGGAGTTGGAGAATAATCAGATTATATTATATTTTTTATGAAATTGTCAGAGAACAAATGTAACTAATAAAAATAAATACATTTTATAAGAGTGGTTGCTCATGGAACCATTAACTGCCCTTTTGACCCCTGTGCTCTACCTGATTCTGATTTTTCATGAGCTGAACCTGTGATCACTAATGGGATCTAGAAAGTGATGTTTTCCAGGTGGGTGTCTGGCATTAGCCCAGGCCCTGCATCACTCACTGACCTACACAGTAAAATTCCATTTATATTTAAAATACTATTACCTATATGGAAATAAACTATAGCAATTTAACCTAGGCTACAAACACAATTATGGTCTTAGATGCATCAATTTTCTAGACCCAGTGAAAATAAATCTAATTTAACTGCTGAGATAAACATTGAAAAACTGTTACTTAATTGAGTTTAATAGCATACATAAAAACGTGAAAAATTATAAACTACTTAAAAGAGTCAAGTTCTACTATAGACAGTTGTGGAAAAATTCTGTAAGTAAAATATTTTCATCAGAGATCTAGAAATACTGGCAGAAACACATTACCAAATGGATTACAGAAGGAAACACACACACAATGCAAGTACACACACACACACACACACACACACACACACACACGAGGCCTGCTCTACAGACAGCACTCAGTTACAGGCAGATATATACTATTTCCCTTTTGATGTTCCATTGTGTCTACTGTATTACTATATAGAATCTTTAAAATAATTACCACAACGGATAAGGCACTGGTATGATGGCTTAATTTTGGTAGAAAAGTCAGTCCCGAACGGACTTGGTAATCCCGGAATCCTCCAGCCACAGAAAGTGTAGTCAAATTTATGTGCCGAGCATTTAAGATCCAATAGTTGTTTACAGTCATATAAAACTCTGGAGGGAAATAAAAAAGAAACGCTGAAAAACAAGTTATTTCATGCAACAATACTTATAATACTAATATTTACCTGCATTTTTGCTTATGCTATTTGCTCTATAAATAATGCTATTCACATTTCCCTATTTTGAGAAATTTGCATATATCCCCATGTTTGCAATCAGAGTATAAATACTGAGACTGTACTAAAGGTGTCAGTAGAGAGAGAGGCCAACTTGCACCTTTCATTAGGCTCACATGCAAACAGATCTCTGTACCAAGCCAGAGTGATGCTCCACCAATCACGGTGGAGAAACCCTCCTGTTCTCCAAAGACCACATAAACTGTGCTAACGAGTTGTAGACATTAGTGTTTCATGATATAGTCTGTGTTCAATCCCATCTTATTATATATATTAAATATATGCATTTTTGTATATAAAGTACCTTCAATAAAATGGTTTTAAAAAAAGAGACATCCACCTCCCTGTCACAAAAGTGTTCCAAGTTTTGAAGGCTTAGCAACCCTGCTTGGGATGACCATTACTACACATTATTACTTAAGTCCCTATAACGACTAGGACTGTGCCAGAATAATTTCAGGAGGACACCTCTGAAGAAATCTCATGCTTAGGATTTTACCCATTAAATTTAGCAGTAAATCTAAAGTGACGAGTTTTCAGGCAATCTTTCACTTCATGTATGAAAAGTAAGAAAAATTTAATGCTGATTACTAAACTGAGACAGAACAAAGATCTCATTTCTTCTCCGCATCAAAACTTAATGCTTCGTGTTTCTCCATCAGACCCCAGGCATGGCTTTAAACATGTGCTGTGAGAAGTTCTCAAGAGCTCAGCAGTAAGAGCTCAGCACTAGAGGCATTACCAATTATACCCGACACACCGAGAACCTCGGACAAATATCAATGGAGCTAAAAAAAAATTAAGATAAAAAACAGGTACAAAACTACTAAATTAAGTATTTTATATTCTTTTCTTGACAAACTACTGAGATAACTTCGCAAGCAGAGTTAAAGTTAAGAATTCTCAGAGACTTCAAAGCTAGACTCTGGATTATGAAAACACAGAAGAGCAGATCTCTGGTCTACTGCGGTATCTCCTCTCTCCTTCCAATCTAATTTTATCCTACATCTCAAGAGCCCTGTATGAATGTCCAAACTCCACTACAGAGCCACACCCTGGCCACAGTTCAATTCCAATTTGTGCCTGCCCGCTTTAGAGCAAAGGCATATAAGAGGCCCACACAGGCCCTGCAAAGAGCTTGGGGGCATATGAGTAAGAAAAACGGAGCTGGGCATGGAACTACAAATTTGTAAACCCAGCAATGGAGAGGCAGGAGGATCAGGAGTTCAAGGTCAGCGCCAGCTATAGTAAGTTTAGTTTCGTAAGCGGGCTACATGAACCTCCTCCAAAAAGAAAATAGCTGAGCAATCTCAAAGTTTAGTTTCCTGAATCATGATCTGAGCATAAGAGCATGAACTACAGGGAGAAAAGCTGCTCAGGAAATGCATCCCTCTTACCCTGTGGTAAGAAGGCTATGGTCAGAGATGACCCTCTAAGGTCTGGCCCAGTGCAGGACCTCTTCCTTTTTTTAAAAGGTAGTATTTCTACCAAGTATAAATAGAGAATCTGGTTTTTTTTGTTTTTTTTTTTTTTGAGACAGGGTTTCCCTGTGTAGCCTTGGCTGTCCTGGAACTCACTCTGTAGACCAGGCTGGCCTCGAACTCAGGAATCCGCCTGTCTCTGCCTCCCAAGTGCTGGGATTAAAGGCGTGTGCCACCACTGCCCGGTGAGAATCTGTTCTAAAAGTCACACACACACACACACACACACACACACACACACACACACACACGGTTACTGGTGTCCAGACCCCGCTGCTGAACCACAGGGCTTGGCAGCTCGGGGACAAGGGGAAAAAAGGAGGCTCCTGCTGGTCCCATGGGGGTGTCCTTGCCTTGTTGGTGGGCGTCTGGCTTGGGCTTAGGTTGGCTTGGTCATGGCTGGGAGTGCAGAGAGGCCTGCTACAGGAGATTAGACGGCGGCTCTATAGGCAAAGGCCTCCATGGCACTCATGGCAGATCCCCATGAAAAGAGACAGCCCATGGTTTTAAGGCATTTAGTGTCATGGTGGAAAGTGGAGGAGTAAAACCATACCCCGCTTCTCAGGGCACACCTACAGTTTAGTACCTTTTGCAGGGAGGAGCATCTGGGAAGGAGAGTTTACTGGCTAAGTCCTCCAGGCACCTCATTAAAATGGAGCTCTGTCTTGAGTCTGCCATGACCACAGGTCACATCCTCTACCTGTGGAGGGGTTTGGACAGCATTGCCCTTACATGACTGACCACAAATCTATGGAGGGCTGCCAGGAGCCTGGTTCCCGGGAACAGGCCAACCTTCCCTTTTGGGTTACTAGAGTTTCTAGCTTTAGCTCAACCAGGAACCAGGCTACCTTTCACGATCCTACACACTTGTGTGTGTGTGTGTGTGTGTGTGTGTGTGTGTGTAAATATATATCCCAACAACCACATGGTGGCTCACAAACATCTCTAAGAAGATCTGATGCCCTCTTCTGGTGTGTCTGAAAATAGCTACAGTGTATTCATATAAATATAATAAATCTTTAAAAAAAATAAAGCTTTCATTGGTATAAATCTTTGTATATTGATATAAACGTTAAGCTTAATTTTGTTACAATATAATATATATATAATATATATATATATATACATATATATATAGACACATGTATGTATGTTTCAACTCTTAGACAGGCATTGTGCCTGTGCAATTCATTTAAAAATACAAGGTTTAGTTCCAGTCTTGTTTGTTTGTTTTTCAAGACAGGGTTTCTCTGTGTAGCCCTGGCAGTCATGGAACTCACTCTGTAGACCAGGCTAGCCTTGAACTCAGAAATCCACCTGTCTCTGCCTCCCAAGTGCTGGGATTAAAGGTGTGTGCCACCACTGCCTGGTAGTTCTAGTCTTTTTAAGAGCTGCTATTACAAACTATCTAGGATAATTAAGTAATACAAGTTAACAATCAGTCCATCAAACTCATGGTCTTGCTAAATTCTAGTCTGGATTATCACAGAAATATACACCCTGGGTTGTACAGATAACAGGTAGCTGGAAACAGGCAACGTTTGCTGGTTCAGATATGTTATGAATAGACAGTCTTCAAAAACCTCAGAGACTCACAGAGTACTGATTTAAAGACGTTCTTATTAATTTCAGGCCTTTCTGACATTGAGACATGTCAGCTCTTGGCAGCGCCCCATCTGACTTGGAAGATGATGATCATCACCAAAAGCCTGCCACGTGATCATCACCAAAAGCCTGCTTCAACTGTGGCAAGCCAGCCAATGGACCAAAAAAAAAAAAAAAAAAGAAAGAAAGCCCTAACTTCACCTGCAGAAAGGACAAACAGGTGCAGGGAAGTCTGCCAAGACAGGGTAAGCAATTACTGCTTCATAGTTCTTGCTTCACATAAGGTCTGTCAGAAGATAGTCTGGGCCAGAAGGCTTAAAGATAGATGCTCCAGTGTTTCAGAGAATATTGGGGACAATCTAAGCAGTCAGCTGTCTCTGTCATTTCTTTATTTTTGGAAGCTGCATTCTGTGCTTCCTGCATACTCAGGTAATATTTATTCCTTCTCAGGTCTCTGATTGGTTAAAGACTAGAAAGTCATAGTCTTACTATAAGCTTAAGTTGTTTAGGATTTAAGGAGATGTTCTAGGTCTATAAAGGTATTTAATACAAGTTAGGTTAGAAATTGACTTACATACAGAACTCTGAAGTCACCAGGATATGATAGCTAATAGAATACTTTCTCCTGAGTTGTCAAATACAGACTAGAACTTTTCAATGTAATTCTTACTTAATAATTCATATTAATTATTTTTAATAATTTATATTAGTTATATCATTATTGTTCCTACTGTATATGGGTTTTATTATTTTTTAAGATTTATTTTAAGTATGTAAGTACATTGCCATTCTCTTCAGATACACCAGAAGAGGGCATCTGATCCTATTACAGATGGTTGTAAGCCACCATGTGGTTGCTGGGAATTGAACTTTGGACCTGTGGAAGAACAGTCAGTGCTCTAAATCTCTGAGCCATCTCTCCAGCCCTTGTTGTTTATTATTATAAGAGAAAGAGCCTTTTTATTTAGACAAAAAAGAGGAATTTTTGAGTTTTGGTCTGTTGCTATGCACTATAATGTTAAATTCTGTACCCGAAGGTCTAGGCCTACAATGAATTCTTGAATTCTCATCTTTACAAACTTTTGTTGTGCAAACCTTGTTTCTTGATTTAAAACTGTAAGTTAAATAAAATTGGTAATATGCAATTACTAGAGGGATTGGAGGTAGGTGGGTTTTGAATTACTTGGTTGGGAATGAGAAAAGAGAGGAGAAGAAGGAGGAGGAGAAAGAGGAGGAGGAGGAGGAGGAAGAGGGGGAGGAGGAGGAATGACAAAGGAGTGGAGGAAGCCTCTACTAGAGGAGATGGACTGTGAGCCCGTGGCCAGGAGAAACAGCAAGTATCTGGGGTGTACTGCTGGGGAGGAGGCCAGGCCAGCAGTTAGAAGAATAGATTGGGGTGATCCTCCAGTAATTGTCAAAGCCAAAACAAAAGCAAGCAAGCAAGCAAACAAACAAACAAACAAACGCTAATGGAAATGGCTACAAAAACTTCCTTGCTTCACCCCGACCACGGAAGTTCGGTTTGAATGTGGGCGCACTTACCTGTAATAAAACGATCTAACGGCATCACAGGAGCCACATGAGGAGTAGCTTGTGTAACAAGAAGATTGATCAGATCTTGTTTAAAATTTTTCAGTGTAAGCAATGCTCTGGCAACAAGGCCACCCATCGAGTGACCAATTATTGCCACACTTGTGGGAGCAAATTCTTGACCCTGTTTTTAAACAAAGACAAATAAAATAAAATCGTCATGATAGAAACCTTAATATCCTAAGAAAAATATTTAGTACTTCTGTTTGCATATGAGCAATACAATAGCAAAGATAAACCATAGGAGTACCCCTCAAAAGATAGAAAATTCCATTTTCATATTCCAAACAATATGCTAATACTCTTTTCTGTTATGTCACTTTTAACAGGTTTTTGTTATAGATTTCCAAACTAAAATTGGAATTCCTAAGTTAGTGAATCATGTTTGTATTCAATTGATAGGTTGCTTATAATCTGAGATATGAGTATATTAAATACATATTAGAATATTAAACACTCAAGCAACAGCACATGCTTACTTACAGCACTGTTATGCTAACTCTGTTCTGAGAGGCTCTATCCAGCAGCTGACTAAAACAGATGCAGACACCCACAGCCAAACACTGGATGGAGGTCAGGGACTCTTAGGGAAGAGTTGGAGGAAGGATTGAAGGCCCTGAAGGGGATAGGAACCCCACAGGAGGACCCACAGAATCAACTAACATGGACCTCTGGGAAATCTAAGAGAAGGGGCCACCAACCAAGGACACACATAGCCTGGAATAAGGCCCTGGGCACATACGTAGGAGATGTGCAGTTCAGACTCCATGTGGGTCCCCCAACAACTGGGGCAGAGGCTCTCCCTGAAGCTGTAGCCTGACTGAGGTATCTGTTACCCAACAGGACTGCCTTGTCTGGCCTCAGTAAGAGAAGATGCATCTAATCTAGCAGAGACTTGATGTACCAGGGTTGGGGGATACCCAGTGGGGTCCCACCCTCTCAGAGAAGAACAGGAGGAGGGATGGGAAAAGGGTCTCAGTGAGTGGGGGGGACCTGGAAGAGAGGCAGTGCTTGGGATCTAAATAAATAAGAATGTTATTTATTTTTTTATAATATATGAGAAATTAGAATATTTGGCACTGAAAATAGTTTTAAAGGATGAGACAATTACAGCTGTTGTTGCAATGGACTATCGTATGGCATCTCTTCAAATTATTTCTCTACAGTACATTTTAGTTTAAAAAATAAAATAGCATCTTCAACATTGATTCACTGGTTATGTAATTCTTTAAATAAGTACTGCTTAAAAATAATCTTTGTTGGGGCTGGAGAGATGGCTCAGATATTGAGCTCGCCTGACTCTTAGAGGACTGGGGTTTAACTGCCCCCACCTGCATGGCAGATGAAGACAGTGTGCAACTCTTGTCCCTGGAGATCCAATGCCCTCTTCTGGCCTCCAAAGGTACCAGACACCCACACAGCGCACAGACATCCAAGCAGACAAGATATCCATATACATGGAATTAATTTTTTAAAACAATAATAATTTGTGTCTATCAGGGGTGGAGTTACAAACTTTTAATTCCAGCACTGGGGAGGCATCTGTTCAAGGCCAGCCAGTGATCTATGTACTGAGTTCTAGGTCAGCCAGGAAACTAGAGTGAGATCATCTCAAAACCACACAAACAGAAGAGTCTGTGTTCCCTGTTCTCTTTAGTGTTTCCACTACCCCTGGGCTTGTCTCCCCGGCTGATCCTTCGTATGGACCTTTCCAGTTACTGTTAAGTCTGCCACCCTCAGAACTAGAAGCAAGTTTGCTGCAGAGTATAGTCTGGGTCCTTATATTTGGAAGGCTCCTTGCCACTCTGTAGAGCAGTGCTTCTCAGCATGTGGGTTGTGACTCCTTTGTGGGCTGAACGACCTTTTCACAGGGGTTACACATGAGATATCCTGCCTATCAGTTATTTACATTATGATTCATAACAGCAGTGAAATTACGAAAGTAATTTTATGGTTGGAGTCACCAAAACACGAGTAACTGTAGTAAAGGGTCACAGCATTATGACTGTTTTAGATAGTTCACAGTGTCCACAATGCAAATAGTTATGGTTTATGATGAATATCTGTTGTCCTCCAGGCTAGAATTCTTGTATATGCTAGGGAGAAAGTGTCAGAATTAGCCTCTCATGAGTGCCTGTTACAGGCAATGCTCTCCCTTCACCAAGTGCTGACAGAGGAGAATGAAGCGCGAATGGCGCCCCACCCCGTGAGACTGGTGGAAGCTTGCACCTGCCCCTTTCGGACTTTGTCCTGTGTCCTTTTCCTTTGCCCATTCTGCTTTGTGTCCTTTCACTGGTGCTGCTCTCCTGCATTTCCTTCAGCTATTAAGAGAATGGCCTGGGCCCCCGGTCTTTGACTTTTCTTTCTCTTTACACAGACACACACACACACACACACACACACACACACACAGACACACAGACACACACAGAGACACACAGACACTTACTGATATTGGCCACACTGGTAAACTCATCTACCCACCTGGCTTTAAATATATTTAGTCTTAACTCCCAACTCATCTCAACTGTTTTTTTTTTTTTCTTTTTCTTTTTTTAGTTCTGAACCAAATTGCACAACTCTTTTTGTTGCACAATTGCTATACTGGGAATACTTTATGAATCTTAAGCTCAACCTGTCTAAACTAGACTTTACTGCCTCCAAGTATCCTCTATGTAGTCCTATCAAAGGCAATTCAATCCCTTCAGCTGTCCAGACAGAGTATCTAGAGTCATTCTTAACTCTTGTTTTTCTTTCATACAGAGTTTCATCCTGCAATCTCCCAGCAAAGAGGATACTTTTCTTCCCATTCCACTCTGATTACTTAGGAAGAGACCATTAAATTCTATTCCTCCTACACTGAATTTATGTTCCCTTTTCTCTACATCAAGCCTTGGACCGGGGCTAGGGTGGCCAGGTGGCTTTCAGCTACAGAGATGACCCTATGATGAACTATATACTGACTCATATTTAGATATCAAATCAGATTAGGGTTTTTGCAATAAATTCTATTTGGTCATGATATACTATACTTTTTTACTGCTGAGTTTGGTACTCTAGGACTTGGTTGAGACTTTTATATTTATGATCCTGAGGAATATTAACCCTTTAGTTTCTTTTTAATGACTGTTGTGTTCTCTACTTTTTTCTTAAACAGAATTCCCTCATTCTTTAAAAGTCCTTGTCTAGTTTTGCTGTCAGATCTACACTGGACTGAAAACTGAGCCTTTTTCTTCCTCTGTCCTTTTGAAAATTGCTTTTGTTGCTGCTGTTGTTTTAAGATCAGCATTTGTTCTTAAACATGGACTAGAATTTCACATAACTGAAAGTCACTGAGTCCTAAGGCCTTTCTTGGTGGTAAGATTTTAAATTACAAATTCAAAAAAAATTCTGACAGATACTGGGATACTCAGGTTTTCTGTTTCTTATGTCAGTTTTATAATTTATACTTTAAAAGCTTTATATGACTGAGCTATTAAGTTTACAAACATGAAAGCGTACATGATATTCCTATATCATCCTCTCCAAATGGAGAAATATGTCCTCGTTAGTTCCTGACATTGTTACTTTGTATTCTTATCTTTCAGATCAGTCTAGCCATAATTTACAAGTTGTTGATCTTTTTTTAATGAATCAACTGTTGGCAAAAGTTAGTTTTTTTGTTGTTTTACATTTCTTTAATTTCCACTTTCACCTTATTTTCTTGCTTTAGTTAACTTTATTAACTTTCTTTTCTCCCTAGCTTATAAAGGCTGTAAGCTTAAGTCATTGACTTGAAAGCTTCCTCTTTTCTAATATAAATATTCAAAACAGTACTTCTTTTTTTTCGAGACAGGGTTTCTCTGTATAGCCCTGGCTGTCCTGGAACTCACTCTGTAGACCAGGCTGGCCTCGAACTCAGAAATCCACCTGCCTCTGCCTCCCAAGTGCTGGGATTAAAGGCGTGTGCCACCACGCCCGGCTAGTACTTCTTTTAACCATTATTTAATCCTCTAATTCCTTTTTATTAGTTGAAAATTGTGTACATGCATAAAATATAAATTCTGATAAGCATTTTCATTTTAATTCAGCTCAAAGTATCTCCTAATTTCAGTTTTTTAAAAACTCTGGGTAATCTAGAAATCACAGTTTAAAAAAACAATTTGTTTTTTACTTTTAATTTAACTTTGCTATTTTCAGGAAATAAATTACATGGCTTTAATATTTTGAAGATTATTAATATCCACAACCCAGCATATGGCCTCGCACAGAATACAGCTTAGTAAATGTTCATTGTGTATTGAAAAAGAGTATTTCTATAGCTGTTGAGTAGAGTGCTTTAAAGTTATCAATAAATATTATATAGAAGAACCTGGAGAATGGTGTACAAATCCATAGTTTACTGATTTTCTTATCGGTAATTAGAAGAAAAGGGCTAAAATCACTAGTGCTATTTGTGCTAATAAATCTTGGTTCTACTGGATGTTGCTTTGTGAATTTGGAAGGATTAGATGCATACAAATGATTTGAGGTTTTTTTTTTTTTTTTTTTTGGTTTCTGGTTTTCTATAAATTAGCTGGACTGTGTGTCTCCCTTGCTGCTGGGGTGGTGCAGTGCCACCAGCAAGCCTCTCAGGAGAGGCAGAACACAGTCTGTGATTAGAGGTTCACGCCCATGTTCTAGGCAAGAAACAGTGAGCTCTGGGATTGATGCTGTGGTTCCCGGTCTCCTGTGTACACAAATGCACTGGGGACCACCAGGACTTGAGAATGGGGACCACTGGTCCACGTTTCCCCTATGTGCCAGGCAGGAAGGGGATTCAGCTCCAGTGGAGACTGAATCCGGTTCAGTTCTGACTGAGTGCTGGGTACAGAGGGGCTGGGGAAGAGAAGGCCTTCTCAGGGAGATTTAGGCGCAGCTCTTTACTACAAAGGCCTCCGCCTCCGCAATCCTTGATGGAGACAGTCCTTGCTTGTCCAAACTGGTTTATTTTATGGCAGATGTCAATGCATGTGTCTTACTCCGGGTAAGCCAGGGATTAAATACCTTTTGTGGGAAGGGAAGCTTGGGAAGGGAAGCCCACTGGCTCAACACTTGAGGTATCCAGATACCTCATTAGCATGGAGAACTCCAGGCTTGTATGCACCGCGACCAGCTGTCATGGTCCTCTCAGTGACGTGTCATGGCTATGCGTTACAGGACAGGCGAAGCTTGGCAGGAAGCTGGTTTGGCACCTACCATTCTCGATTCTGAAGATGCCCTGAGGTTTTGAACCGGTTTCAATCTAACCAGTTGAAGTCTGTCTGGTGGCACGGCCCACTTGCCCCACATAAATTGATCCTTTATCATTAGGGAATTTCTTTCTTTGGGGGACAGGGGCAGAGGATGAAACCCAAAGTCTTTAAAATGTCCGCCTTTTCCCACGATGAAATGCCTTTCCCTATAATCTAGTGACCAGATAGTAATTTAGTCATTCTAGCTTTTGATTTGTTATGTTTGGCATGTGTGCACATGTGAGTATCGGGGGCAGGCTGGGGAGAGGGGCAGGGACTGAACTCAGGTCATCATGCTAGGCAGCAGGTGCTTTTACCCGCTGAGTCCTCTCACTGGCCCTCCACTTTATCTTTTGAGACAGGCTCTCTCAGTGAACTAGGAAGTTTCGGTTCAACCTAGATCTTTAAACTAGCACTGAATTGAAGATATTACATTATTTGTTTTAAAAAGTACTGTCATTTTTGTATTTTTGTTTCAACTCCAACATAAACAAATATACTATTTACAATCAAATGTGTCCCTAAAAAAAACAAAGCCACTGGCTGTACTGATTTGCATATTTATCTCCTACCTTGTAGAGTTTGAGAATTGCTTTAATGCATTCGTGTACAAACTTGGTCTGCTTCTGGAGGCTTCCACCGTACAATGCCACCAGTTCTTCATTGAAGTTGACACTAAAGAAGTCGAAGTGGTACTTGAAGTCGATGTCTTCCGCTTTCCTAAGTGCTATGGAGCCGATAGAACGAACTGCAGAGTAAAAGAGAAGAGGGCTCACTATACAAAACATCCTGGAAAAGCATCCAACTTCCGTCTTGAAGATTTTAATAAATAAACCCATCATGAATATAAGCAACTTATTTCAGTGTGATACACATCAACAGTACCAAATAAGAACCTGAGGCTGGAGCCCAGTTGGTCAAGAGTTTGCAGTTCGCTGAAGACACTGAGCTCAGATCCCAGAACCCATGTGAAAAGCCAGGCATATACTACAGCACTAAGGAGACAAAGACGGAAGGATCCTGGAGGCTTGCTGGACAGATTTCTAGGTAAATCTGAGTGCTACAGGTCCAGTGAGATCATTAAAAAGCAAATACAGACAGACAGACAGATGAAGGAAAGAAGAAAGGAAAAGGTGGAAAATGATTTAAAAAAAAAAAAAAAACCCTAATGGTGATCTCTAGCTTCTACCCATACATGTCTATATGTTCCATCCCTAACCCTCCAACTCACTCACTCTATTCAAACACTCTCTCTCGCTCTCTCTCTCTTAAAAGAACAGATATAATTCACATATTACACTAGTCACCCTGTGCAAAATTTGTAATTCCATGGATTTTAGTTCATTCACCACCTCTAGTGAGTATTGAAACTGAGTATTTCAACCACATGAGTACTCACTCTCCAATCCTGCTATTCCTCCTGGTCCCTAATATGCACCAACTTATTCTCCGTCTCCCTGAATTTGCCTATTCTAAATATTTCGGATAAATGATATCATCCCGTAATGTGACTTTGTGTGACTGGCTTCTTCACTTTTTATGATGTTTGCAAGGACCGTCCATATTGTAGCATTTGCATTACTCATTCATCTCTTCACATCCCATCAGCAATGTGTGAGGATTGCAGTTTTCCACATCTTTGCTAGCACTTGCTACTATCTGTCTTTTTTATTACAGCCATTACAGTATCCTTGCAGGAAGTAGTACTGCATTTTGATTTGCCTTTCTCTGATGATACATGATTCATAAGCATCTTCCTTGCTTCCATTCTCGCCCTGTAATAGCACATTCTCTTCAAAGCAGAGACACACTGGTCCTTTTCAAAAAGTAAACTGGATTTATTAGATTTGCAAAAATTTTAATTTCACAATTTCAGTGTTGTCAAACAGGTAGTTTAAAGGAAAGCATCATATGCTAATTATAAGAATATAATCAGTGTAATCAGTAAAGATAGGGGGCTATATAAAACCTGTGATAGTTAATATTACTAAGATAAATCTACAAGTACAGAAATTTATGTGCTCTAAGATGTGTGTAGAAGGACATTGTTTGTAACTGCCAATACAAAAATAATGCAAAAATTATACAAATTATCTTCTATAAAATTATACAAATGAACAATATAGTGTTAAATCATCCCCCAAAGCAATAAATTATACCAGGGATGCACACTCAGGTATTAAGACTACAAAGAAACTTAAAAAAATTACCACCTTAAAGTTAGAATGTAGAAATGTGTGTGTGTGTATGTGTGCATGTAGAAAGCTTTAATCATGAAGGAACTCAGGGGGGTTCCAGGATGCTGGCAATCTTCTACTTCTTCACTGAAGTTTTAGTTCTCTGTAGTTCACTTTGTAACAACTGTAAATGTATCATTTCAACATGATAGTTAACAAAAAAATCAGATTATATAATTTCTTACACAAAGCATCATGCTTCACATGCTTCTCAAATTCAACAGCCTTTCTCTCTCTCTCTCTCTCTCTCTCTCTCTCTCTCTCTCTCTCTCTCTCTCTCTCTCTCTCTCTCTCCATCCTAACCTCATTTTTCTCTAGTCATGGTGGTCCTGAATGTAAACACACTTTTTGTATCAGGGACTTCCCTAAACTTCTCCTCAAATCCCATCTCCTCACCGTGGCCTTTCCTCACCACCTCTTCTAAACAAGTCACGCTCCTACTACTCACCTTCTGCCTCCCTTGGGGCTTTACTTATTTATTTCTCATAGCTTTTAATATTACTGGAACATCTACTGATGGCTGTCTCCCAATAAAAACATGTGTTTGATGAGTACTGTCCTGTTCTACTCTGGATATTTAACACCTAGAATACTCCTGGCTTATGGTAGATACTTCACAAATAATTTGTAGATGAACAATAAGCACATATGATTACCACATATGTTAAAGTCTGGGTTTGTTATATAACAATCCCTCCAATGTTTATAAGAACTGAAGCAGATTTTGTTTGTAAACAAAGTTACTTACAGATTGGAATATCTGGCTGCTATGCCAGAAACTGACATTCTCCCCACCAATCTGTAATCCCTCCATACTACTATATGTCTCTCCCAAGGAGAGAGACTCATCTCTTCTCTTGTTCAGCATGAGTTAAGATTTTTATCTCCCCACTGAATGCTTTAGATTCCATTCTCAGTAACTTCATTTCCAACATAAACCTTTCCTCTGAACACCTCTATAATCTGTTCACCCTACCCTATGCCATCTGATTTCTGAATACCTGTATAATCTATTCACCCACCTACACCATCTGATTCTTCTCATTCTCTGCAGAGTAGTGTTCAACTCCTCTTTTCCTTCTATTTAAATGTTTGCGTTCTCTGGAAGGAAGTGGCATGTACACGGGTCTCCCAGTAGGTCTGACACAGTACTTGACAGAGTAAGATTTTCACTTACACCACTTGAGTCTGGCATTATATACATGATTCAGTGTCGGGAGCTGAATTCCACAGTGTTAACTTCTTTCTGCCGCTACCTACCTTGCTTATAGCTTCCAGCATTACCAGGAAGAAAGAGAACAGGAATTCCTGTTAAAGGGAGAATTTTGTGTTCTTCAGCGTACGATCCTTCTCCATAAAGATATAACTCATATGCTGGATAACGCTTTGTCAGTTTCTTTGGAAGTTCTATTTTCTACAGAAAATAAATAAATAAAAAAATAGGTCCATTTTAATCACGTTTATTAATACAACTCAGATTCAATGCTAACATAGATTAAAGAACTTTAAAATGGTACAGAACACAAATATTATGAATGCTATAAACCACACCCAATGCACAAAACAAGTTCAACTTATTGTTTTTCATACAGGGGATTATTCTTAAATTATATGGATCTTGAAGAGTATAACCTTCATAAAAGCATAACACACATATGGTTAAAATTCTAACCAATCAGTCAAAATAATCCCTGACAATGACTATATGTCACTGGTATATGTCAGAAAGTTTCACATAAACTTAACTAGAGGGCTGGAGAGATGGCTCAGTAGGTAATAGTACCCGACTGCTCTTCTGAAGGTCCTGAGTTCAAATCCCAGCAACCACATGGTGGCTCACAACCATCTATAAAGAGATCTGACGCCCTCTTCTGGTATGTCTGACGGCAGCTACAGTGTACTTAGGTGTAATAATAAATAAATCTTAAAAAAAAAAAAACTTAACTGGAAATGCATTTAATTTAGAACCAGTTATCAATTATAATTTAAAATGAGGATAAGACCTTTCCATAATCAAATCAATTCTTTTTGCCATTTTAAACTACTTTATAAGTATCTTCTTTCACTTGGGCTCACCTAAATACTCTAGCTACTACAGCTTTAAACAATGCATGTTACTGTTGGGGTATTCATTTTTGTGTGTGTGTGTGTGTATGACGTGTTCACATGTGTGCACAGGCATACTCAGATGCATGTGTGTGCAGATGTGGATGCCATACGTCAACACTAGGCATCCTCCTCAATTATTCTCCGACTTGTTTATTTTGAGATAAGATCTCTTCCTGAACCTAGAAATCACAGATTCAGCTAGACTGCCTGGCCTGGCTCTACCCCCAGCAGCACTGAGGTGACAGGCACAGACTGCCATGCCCAGCTTCCTATCACTGTCCTGAGGAACAACTCAGGGACTATCTCATGACGGCACCGCAAGCCTTTCATCTACTAAGCCATTCCAGAGCCCCAGGAAGTTTGTTGGACAATGTTTTAACTATGATAGTTTAACAAAATAATCTGAAGCTTACAACAAAGTCTTGATCAAGATATGCACATTCTTCTTACCATAAATATTCTATTGAATAACATTAGCTTCAATTCACGGACCAGTCACATGGATTGTAACCAAGTCTTAAGCTACTTTGCAAATCCTAATGTTGTACAACATATGCCAGGTCTTAATGTCATCTCCAAAGGGTGGGCATTTATTAAAGATGTAGCAAAGTATAAACTTTTCCATTCCCTCTTTGAGGCAGGGTCTCACTCTGCAGGCTCTGCTGGCTACACTTCATTTCCTATCCCTGTCTCCCAAGTGTTGGGAATTACAGAAGTACGTCACCATATCTGAAGTTTCCATTATTTTTCTTATAATGGAAATCATTAAAAACAAACCACTGTACTAAATCAAAAACCGAAACAGATATCAATACCTCAATAATCTAGAAATGTAAAACATGTATATATTTGATGAGAAAATTTTACTGTATGAATTTTAAAAAACTGTAAATGTTATTAATATTGGTGGAAAAACTTACTGCTCAAAAGAGAAATCTAATCATTTGCGTAGATTCTAGAATATTCCTTTGAAGATATTATCATAATCCAGGCCAACTATATCACAGAAGCATCTATAGGACTACGCACTTATTACTTAATAGGCTAGCACTTTAAATTATCTTCTCCAACATACCAATTATAGAAAAACCAACTCTACCATTTGCTTTATAAGCATGCTAGCATTTCAAGTTAAATTAGTCCCAATAATGATTATGCAGTGTGCAAACAAAAGTGATGCAATAGTTTATTTATTGGGGTACAAATCAAGCAAAAAAAAGAAAATATAACAGAATAAAGAAGTAATTCTTTAATTGCTCCCAAATAAGAACATAATTTGATATAATGGTGCACACACAATTTTTACTTTAGTAGACCAGTTTGAGATAAGTTGAACATTAATCCAGAAAACTAGAAATTAAGAAAAATGTCGAAAAAGGTCGGGCAGTGGTGGCACACGCCTTTAATCCCAGCACTTGGGAGGCAGAGGCAAGCGGATTTCTCCGAGTTAAAGGGCAGCCTCATCTACAGTCAAGCCCCGGGACAGCCAAGGTTACAAAGAGAAACCCTGTCTTGAAAAACAGAAACAAAACAAAATATATGTACACATATACACACACGCACATATATTTCTCTGAAGATAAAGAGTAGGCAAAACAACATATTCGACAGATTTTATAACAGGCTATTTTATGGGCAATTTCATTGTAAAATCATTTAAAAACTAACAATATATACATATTCTAAAAATATACAGGTAGGGGAAAGGTAGGGGAGATGGAAAGCCAGGGGGTGGCGGGGGGAGAAGAGAAGAAGAAACAAGAATGGTGAGAAATGCATGCAAATAGCAAATGACCCCTCCAGGCAGAGCACAGGATACAGTAGAGTCAGAAAGACAGCGGAGAGGAACTAGTGGGCACACAGAAGGGATGCTATGCTGAGAAAAAGGAGCATAAAGAAACACAGATGTAGGGCTCCAACACAAACCACTTCATATGGACAATTTAAAATAAGCAAACTCTCACCCACGAGAGACATTTAGTGCCGACCAGTGCTGCACCTCATTCTCACTGCCAATGTACACCCCTCCTAAAAGACAAGCGTTCTAACAACCCCTCAGCTGCTAGAGAACACCGACTTAGGAAAGCAAAGGTCTTATTTTGAGATAGGGGTGTACGCATGTGTGAGTGTGTATGTGTGTGTGTGATATCTCTTGTAAATGAAAACTATAGAAGTTTGATATCTATGGCTTAACCAAAAGAAAACAAAATTATCAAAATAAATGCAGACATTTTAAAGTTCTCAGTAGGAGCTCTTGGCCTTTGACAGAGGCCATTCCCAAGAGTAGGTCTAAGGACTCCCCCTTGGTTAAAACAGGAAAAGACCACCTAGACATAATCTAACCTTTCAGAAAGGCCTTTCTTTCTTTCTTTCTTTCTTTCTTTCTTTCTTTAAATATTTATTCATGTATTTATCATATGTAAGTACACTGTCTTACATATGTCTCTAGAGTGTCTTCAGACACTCTAGAAGAGGACATCAGATCTTGTTATGGATGGTTGTGAGCCACCATGTGATGTGGTTGCTGGGATTTGAACTCAGTACCTTCAGAACAGTCGATGCTCTTAACCACTGAGCCATCTCTCCAGTCCCGCCTTTCTTCTTGTCGTAAATCCTCTGCTACAATCCAGTTCATGCTGCTACCAAAACATCTAGCTAAACACATCCTCACGTATTTCCATACTGTACACATAAGTAATAAAGACTTTAGAGGGTAGCTTTTAAAATTTGATTCCAAAAAAAATCTACCTCACTCTTATCATTTACACATGCCATGTTTTAAATTCTGTGTTTAATGTATTTACATTTTTTTTTTAAACTTCAAAAGGACAGGCATTGAAAAGAATGTCTCTTACCACGGTCATATAGCTGGTCAGTTCCCCCATCCCAGATGACAACCGATGTTAATCAGCTTATGTGTGTTGCCAAGTATAATTTGGATGTACACAGGCAAATATGTGCATGGATTATTTCCTCCCTTTTACATCACTAGTAATATGCTATAAGTGCTGCTCAGACAGTATGTCCTGGAGCCTTCCCTCCTTCATATACGCAATCAAATGGCTGCATGTCCACGATCTCCTCTCCTGCTTCCCTCGCTTCAGCTATTTTTTTTAATTAATCACTCCATTCATTTACATCTCAAATGATATGTGTTTAGTATTTTTTGTGTTTTGCCTGCATGGTACCATGGAGTCAGAAGAGGGTGGTGTCTGGTTGGAATTGGAGTTAAGTGTAGTTGTAAACCACCAGGGGGGTGCTGGGAACTGAACCCAGGCCCCATGCAAGAGCGACAAGTGCTCTTTATGGCTGAGCCATCTCTTCAGCCCCTCAATTTACATCTTTTCAAAAAGCCTTTGAAAACCCCAGTATAAACATGTATATTCTTTCTTCTCTGAAGAGCAGTGTCCACAGTCTCTTGCTACATTATAACTGATTTTTATATTCTTCTCTCTCGTTAAAATATATGCATTAAAGGCATAGAGCCTTTTTATCACTAATGTCCTCTCAAGCCAAATATACCTAGTCATTCAATAAATGGCTGTCTAAATAAACATCAACATGCTTTATGATAAAATATGGTTTATAACTGTAAGCGTCAACACTTCCTTTCAGAGAGAAATCATCAGGTCACACACATGGCCTGAGCCATATGAGCACACGAGAGAACACAACTCAGGTGTTTCCTCTCAAACTCTACAATTTGCCTAAAATTATGTGCAGATGAACAACCGTTTGGCCCTCTTGGCATCCTAGAGCAAGGAGCTGTGAAAGATGTGGCAGACCGAAGAGCTGGCCATAAAAGACAGTTAACTCCGTATACGTGCATCCAGCAAACGACAGGCAGAGGATGGGTAGAGATAATAAACAATTTTAAACTCAAAATTTCATTTTTGCAAAGAGTTTCAAATTCCTGTCACCTAAAAAAGGCTGGTTACCCTTTTCTGCTGGCCAGCTAAGAAGGGCACAGATAAGCAACATTAAAGAGGGGGAAAGAAAAAGGCCCCAGGAGGGACGAGATGCCTGGAGGCCATGCCACCTGCTGGACACCAACCTGCAAACCATTAGAAAGCTTCAGCCATGCTCATCTAAAAGGCAACGGCTGGACTTCCTTAGAACAGCTTTACTCATATGAAAGTCATTTGGCTCTTAAAACCTCAGTATTTTATTCAAAAGGGCTCATTTCTGTAGGTAGGCCTTAATTCTGTTTGTAAAAATAACATAATTCATCCAAAGTCTGCTAAAAATGTGTACTAAAGCTTCCAACACTGTGATCATTACTGTACATGCAAATTAGTAAGTGTCACACTCCAAAACAGCAATTTGTACCAAAATAACTAAATACCCACTACTACAAAAAAAGCCCAATAGCTCTTTTGTCTCAGTGACACTAATTTTCTCTTTCTAGTCAATTTGGAGAGGCAGAAGACACATCTGTGAGATGCATATGCTTTGTTCTCAACATAAAGGCAGGCAATTTCTACTACTGCAAATACTAAAATAGATCAAATAATTGTGGGAAATCTAAAATAAATGGGATCTGTTGTTCCAAAATGATTTTATTGTAACCATTTAATACAGTACTACACTAAAGCGACCTACTTTATTATTACTATTTTATATTACTGAGTTTTCAAATTATTAAATCATAGGCAATGAAAGAGAATTAAAATGAACTCTATTTTCAGTTTAAAAAATATCCTGAAGTTCACATATTTAACTATTAAGATTCTAATGCACCTAAACCAATATTACATCAGTTTATTAGCTTAGGAATTAACACTAACTTGTTAAATCTCCAAGAACATCTGAAATGCAGTGTTCCCTTTTCCTCATAACCACTGATGCAAAATCAAAGTAGGAACTCTTCTACTAGAAAATATCCACAGGAAAAGATGCTCTTCAGCAATTAAAACTTCAGTTTTTAAATGTAAATAAGAGGGGCATCAAACACACTTCCTCTATAAGGACCTGTACACTGATGCAATCCTGATTTTTATTCTTTATCGGCAGCTAAATCTGCTATGAACCTAAAAGTATACTAAGAATGCACTTTATCAACATGCACTATGTATATTTTATAGGAGTTATTATAATAGATATTCCAAAATTAAGAGATTCATTTAGAAATCTCAAGAAAAATATCACCAGAGGGAAATTTCTGACAGCTGTATAATTTGTTATCTTTTTCTACTGCTGGTCATGAATGAAATTCTAGATTCTACTACGTTGAACAAATGAAGCAATTAATGAAAGTATTCAAATTAGAACAGAGGAGGTGGGGGGTGACGGTGAAAGAGGAGGCAGATCCTGTTAAACCTAGCGAGAAAACAAAATAACACCAGAATGTACATACAACTGATTATAATAGATATCGTAATAGATCATGCAGGTCACTGACTGTTCAGAGGCAGGTGAAAACACAGGTAAGCACACCCACGGACTCAGAACCTACAGAACAGGTGGATCCGCAACATTCTCCACAGAAGGGAAACTAGATAGTTTTCAGTTTAATTATTCATCAGGCCAGTCTTTCACTTCACCCAGAGGTAAAACCTCAGAGCCTCCGTTTAAATCAGCTTTGGCAACTCTGCAAGACGCGGTTTCTTTCCAGAAACCGAAATCTGACATGCCCATCACAGGGCGCGAAGAGAAATCATCTCCTTGCAAGCAAAGGAGGGTCCGGGAAGGACGGGGATTGGGGAGAGGGACCGGGGCTGGCTCTCTGGGGGTCAGAAGTCGGGGTCCTGTGTCTGGGTGGGGGACAAGGGGTCACGCAGGCGAGGATGCCCTGCCCATCACGGGGCAGGCGACTTCAAGTGCCAGGCGGGCTCCGACCCGGAGCGTCCCAGCTGAGCCTGAGAGGAGCCCGGGAGGTGCGGGCGCGCAGGTGAGGGAGGGCCGTACCTGGTACTCGGGGTACTCGAACATGTAGCTCATGCTGCACTTGTTCTCCTCGAAGCCGAAGAAGACATCCCACAGCCCCAGGGTCGCCAGAAACACCATGAAGACATAGAACGCCAGGTTCCAGAGGTTGACAGAGTGGAGAAACATCGTGCAGCCGAGCGCCCGCCTCAATGCCCGGAGAAGCTCCGCAGCCCAGACAGAGCGAGGGAAAGACGCCCGTGCCAAGCCGTGCCCAGCAGAGCGGCGCGCGCCTGCGCGGAGCCCGCCAGCAACCCCTCCCCTTCGCCCGCCGCTCAGCGCGCCTGCGCCTGCGCGCAGCCGGCCTGCGGCACCGCCCACGGAGGAGGGAGCTGTGGGCGTTTGCAGCGCGAGCGCGATTTGTGCGCCCAAAAGATGGAATGAGAAAGGGGAGTGGGCTGGGCTAGAGGGCATGAAGAGAAAAGGGAGGGGGCGAGAAAGGGAAAGGGGGGGCAGGGGGAGTAAGTAGTGGAGGAAGGGAGGGAGAGGGGGGATGGGAGCGCGGGATCCCAGAGGCAGGAGAGGGAAGGGCCGGGTTGGTACCACAGGAATTGGCCGAGGGTAAGGATAATGCCAAAGAGTCCAGAGACGGTTAGCGATCCAGAGCCGACTGGCCAAGGGAGGCAGCACATCAAAAGCGTGTCAAGTGGCTGTCGGACACCTTTTCCTGCCACAGTTTCAAACCCCATCCTGTTCGATTTTGAACCACCTCCGGCCCCCCGCAATTTCGCTTCAAGCCTTCTTGGACTAGCTTGATTCCTGAGGAGACAAATGGCTTTCACCCTCCCTCTCAGACCACCGACTTGGGCCCTGGAGGTAACAACACGTGAAAGCACCAGCTCGTTAAAACAAAACACACGAAAGTCAAAGGAAATCCTGTTCTTGGTGGAAGCCTTAATCAGATGAAGTCTAAAAAACAATATAAAAATACCCACCAACATGATGTCCCCAGTCCGTATCTGTAGGATCAGATTCACACTGACTTGAGGTGCTCTCCAAGTCCCCAGTGTCTCTGGGGATTGTTTCCACAATGATGTTAGAAGAGACCTTTGCTCAAGCTTCCACTCTTTCTCTATCATAACTTAATTCGTTTAGAAGAATTTCCATTTGTCTTTACACAAAAGAGGGGTTTTAAAAAGCAGATTAAACTGTTCGTAATACTTGTAACAGCTTCAAAACGCTGAAATGTTATGAGATGTCGGTCCTTGAAACCGACCAGACAACAGGTGAGTAGTGTGTGAGTGTTGCTAACTTCAGAATTTTACTTAGAATGGTCTTTGGCACTGGCTCAATTTTATTTTATTAGATTAATTTTCTAGCATATATTTTGAGGAAAGCTGGGTCTGATACATGAAGTCAAAGAATTTCAAGACTGAAAAAAGCATATTGGTTATCTTATACAAAACCCTGCTATTCACATTTAGAAGTTACAACCCAAAGGTAAAGGGATAACAAACTTTTGACCCGACACAGAAACACTGCCTCAGCAAATACACCTAGCTACAAGATAAAGACTATTTGTAAAGAGAGGAATGGGGAAATGGACTGGTAAGCTGCTTCGGGGTATGGAGGTAGATTTGGAAGGGCCAGGAAAGTCTGGGTAATACTGAGTAGCAAGGCAATAGTTATTTAATAAACATTTAAGGCATGCCATGTATGTTGTGGTGTGCCCCCTTGGTATAGGAGTTATCTGTCCTATGCTGTGATGGTACCCAGTGCACACATTCAAAGCAAGTTTAGTTGTTCCAGAAAATAGTCTGCTCTTCACTGGGACAACAGAAACAAAGGCCATGAGGGCAAGACCTCACCCATCGAAGGCTCCAGCTTTGGAAAATACAATTTCATTTGGAAGCAGAAAGAATAAGCTGAGAATGCTGCTGGAGGAGTGCCTTGTTTCTGGAAAGTGCCTGTCTAAGGAAGGATATCATCATCATTGATATTACTGTTTTGAGACAAGATCTCACTGGGAAGCCCTGACTGGCTGGAACTCTCTGTGTAGATCATGCCAGCCATGAACTCATAGAACTTTATCTGTTTTTGCCTTCAGGTGCTGGGATTGAAGGTATGTCCTACCATGCCTGACTAGTTATTTTTCTGTTCAGCTTCACTTAAGTCCTTGAGACATGTGCAAAATGCAGCTAGTTTCTTTGCCTGAATGTAACATGAATGTATTCTACCATTGTTTCCAACAGAGTTCTTGTGTTCCTCTGAAGCCTCAAAAGTCAGACCTCACTATCCACATCTTTCTTGCCTATGGAATTCTTAACTCCCACCAAAAGAGCCCATTAAGCTCTTTCACATCATCAAAGACTTTTCTAACCCAAAGTTCCAGGGTCTTACATGTTTCTCCCACAACTCCATTCCAAAGGCTTAAAAACCACATGGTCATGCTTATGAAAGCAACGACCCCACTCCTGACCAATTTTCTGCATTAGTTGTCTTGTTGCTATGACAGAATTACCCCAATAAAGGCAGCTTTTAGAGGGAAGAGTTTATTTTGC
The DNA here is from genome assembly GCA_964023405.1 of Apodemus agrarius. Taxonomy (NCBI): domain Eukaryota; kingdom Metazoa; phylum Chordata; class Mammalia; order Rodentia; family Muridae; genus Apodemus; species Apodemus agrarius. The sequence goes on from OZ030014.1 coordinate 55,017,969, forward strand.
TTCACAGTCTAGAATTCAGTCTATTATGGCTGGAAGGCTCGGCAACAGGAGCTTGAAGCAGCTAGTCATGTTGCAGCCACAGTCAGGAAGCAGAGATGCCAGGGACTGACTCCCTTTCTCCTTGTGATTTGAGTTGTGTGTTATGGTGATCTCACTACAGCTAACCGAGTCTAGAAAAACCTGTCCCAGACATGCTCAGAGATTTGACTCAAGGTAATTCTAAATCTCACCAAGTTAACAAGATTAACGGAAAGGGTCAGCTCAGGAACTTTAGAAAGGTCATGGAACACTTGCCCCTCCCAGAAGGGAGAGGCTAAATTACATTCCTCACACCACAGGTCCCTGCGGCTAGGGAAGGCCCAGAGTTATTCTGAGACCATTGGCCACCTACCTCATTCCCTAACAACCAATCAGTTTAAAGATAGCACTGTTCTGCCAATCACATTGTACCCAATGGCGGCTGCCCTGAGGACTGTATAAAGGTCCTCACAGCCCCCTGTGCATTGTCGTTCTCTTTCCACATGCAAGGCGACCCCAGCATGCTGGATTAAATAAAATTTCTCTTGCTTTTTGTATTGATTCCCTTCCCCATGTTGTTCACTCAGGGGTCTCCAGTAAAAGGCTCCCCAGAGTCTTATATAACCATCAAATAGGGAATTTCTTTTAGGTTATGTTGATAAAAATATAATATGCTAATTTTTCAGAATTATACCAACAGGATGAGATTACAGAAACAACCTGTTCTACATATATAGTGTTTAGAGATGTATATGCTAAATGTGATATACTATTGACCATTGAGCCCACAAAATGAGGACACTTGGGGTATGGAATGAAATTACCACTTAGTGCAGAGGATTATGAATCATTTGGGAAAGAATTCAAGCTCTAGATTAAAATGAGAGAAGTGCATTGAGTCTGTATGCTTAAGAATATCAAAGACTGAACATCATATTTATTTCACTGTTTTAGCAATATTATGATAAATAAGCCATGGGTGATCCCATATTCCCTCATTAATTTATTCAGAGTTTTTTTTTAAAAAAAGTTTTTTTTTTCAAATTTTAGATGAGTGCCTACATGTAATTATGTTCATGTCTTGTACTTAGAGGCCAGAAGGGAATTGGATCCCCTGGAACCATAGTTTCAGCTGGTTTATAAGATGGCACATGGGTTTGGGGAGCCAAACCTAGGACCTCTGTAAGAGGTTAACTTCTAAACCACCTCTGTAGTCCCTAGTCAGTATTTCTTAAACGTAATGGGCGTGTGAAACATTTGAAGTTTTTATTTAAAAGTGGGTTCTTATTCCAGTAGTTGTGGGATGGGACCCAAGAGCATGCTGTCTCGCAAACACCTAGGTGATGTCAGTGATGTTGGTCAGCAGGCTGAGCTTTGAGTGTCAGGGATGTATGCTCTCTAAGAACTGCTACGCAAAGGGAAACTGAACCTAACAAGGACAGAGCTTGCTTGTCCAGGGGCTTTCGTGAATTCTGGCAGGCTGCTTCCTTGATCCTCTCAGCACCCACGTGGTAGCTGACAACCATCTATAACTTCAGTTCCAGCAGATCCCACCCCCACCTCACCTCCATGGCATCAGCCACACACATACATTTAGGCAAAAACACTCATGCACATTAAATAAATCCAAAACAAGGAGATTAAGGTTTGTTTTTTCTTAGTCCTTAGGGACTGGACTACAGTCAGAGTTCTTTTGATTGCAAGAAACCCAGTTGTCACTCAAGCATAAAAAGATGGTTTTTGGATAGATCTCAGGATTTCAAAAGTAAAAGAAGAAGTCAGGATGCATGACACAGCTTCTTAAAATGGAGGTGGTTGCCCCGCCTGAGGACCTGTGGCTAAGTATGGGAACAGTGAAAATTTTGCAACAGCAAAAGGTCTCTGAATGTACAACACCCAAAAACTTCAAAGATGCGTGACCAACACAAGGTGCTCCGGAGGCGCTGACTCTGAGCTGTTCCAGCCTGACTGCAGCCGTGGTTCTGATGGTGGCGTGCACAATTTCCTCCAGGCTTCCCTTCACACCACACGATCATGCCTGAAGCACCAGGGCTCAGACTCAAGACTACTTCCTGTACATGATGAATTGCAGCGTCTTCACTCTCCACACAAGGCTTTGTCCCCTTATAGAAACATGATGGTTTAATTATGACAACCACTTGTGATACTTTCCTACCTACATTCCTCAGCATGTTAGTAGAAATTTCATACATCTTTTTGGTTGTATTATATAAGAACCCTTGGTTTTTGAAATTGCTGTTTAAATTTTGACTTGAGTTTGGTGAGAACTGATTAAATATATTTTGGCTTTGGATTAGAAGAATTTCCACCGATTTCTGAAATGCCCCTTCTACCCTTTTGTAAGACATATTTAAATGAAGTGGCCTTCACAACATTGATGGTTATAAAATCAAAATATCTATCAACTCTGAAAAGACTGAAGAAACTCCGATTTGCAGTTTAAAATAACCAGGATTTAATTTTTATGTAAAAATAAGCAAGTATATCCATCTTGTATACGCAAACTTGTTTTTGTCATTATAAATAACTGTGCATAAAGAGGGTTGGAGTGGAAACAAAGACTAAGAAGCCTTGTGACACAGGATGTGCACAGCATTCTCATGACCATTACTCCCATCTTAATATAACCGATCTTTTAGCCAGCGACCACTAATTACAAGTTAACACTCCTCTCTTGTCAAGCTACTTGAGATTTGTGTTTTGAGAAGAAATTGGACTAAAATGTGTCACACTCTGGGCACTGTTACATGACATTGTCATCTACAAAGTTCACTTTTGAAAACTAATTAAGTGCATGATTTTGTGCTGAGACACAGCCATGGCTATCCTCATCTGTGGTCCACAGGCCATGGGTTACACACACTTAACTAATCATCCTTTCCAGTTCATCCTCACTCAGGTTGTAGAGTGTACAGGAGCAGGGAGGTAAGTTGAAGCTAGAACACAGTAGAGAAAGGGACTAGAGATTTACCCAGAAAATCAGGGGACCATTCACAGCTAATAGTCTTGTTTTGGTGTCTGTCTAGACTGGACAGCACGGGATCTCCAATCTAGACCAATCAGAAGTTGTAAACTTAGTCCAAATAAAAGGGGTGAGGAAGGAGGGGGGGTTTGAAAAAAATTTTAATTGCATTTATTTCTTTGACATGAGGGGTAAGCATGTGTCACAGATGTATGTGGCAGTCTAAGGACAACTGTAGAGTTATTAGGAGTCAACTTACACTAGTCATTCTCTCACTATGTGACTCCCGAGGGATCAAACCTAGGTTGCCAGGCTTGGCAGTAAGCAATTTTGTCCACTGAACCATCTTGGTGATCTAGAAAGAAAAGATCTTGTCGCTCTGTAATGAAAAACAGCAATACCTGGATAAATACTGAGAAATAGTTTGGTGAAATTGTAGAGAGCCTTATTGGGGTGCCATGCCACCTGACAGGAACTTGACATCGACCAAGGTGAAGTTCCTCTCCCAGCCTTTGAGCAGGAACTCCTGTGTTAGCCATAATCCCCTCCACCTAGGGTGGAGAACTCAGACCAAGGTGAAGCCCATTGTTCTCCAAAGACCTGCAGTTTCCTGAGAAACACTAGCCACCAGGAGAGCAAGAACCGGTTCTGAGGAGAAGCTTCCAGCCTTTGGGAGAAGGGTTTCCCCTGCCTATATATTTGGAGTTCTCCATTAAACTTTGAGACCTTGGATAGCAGGCGTTGTCTTGGTCTCCATCTCTTTTTGCCTCCTTCCCATACATCCCCAGCTTCCCTTCCAGGCAACCCACTCTATGTAACTGCGGGCAGTTACATGAACTAATATAGAAAGATCCCCAAGATATATTATTAGTGAAAAAACAAGGTATAAAAAAGAGGGCACTTTTACAGAACCTGAAAAGATTATTCCAAACATCCACCAGCTGAGAGCTACTGTCTCTCCACATCCTTGGAGCTGCGTTTGTGGCCTGTTGTCTAAATGCCAAAAAAGAAGAACATGTCTGCTTACCAGGTATTCTGTAAGGAGTACCAGGTAACCATTGTGGCTGACCATCCAGGTATCGATTCTGGGGAACTTAGTAAAAAAATAAAATGGCTGAAGTGTGGAAGCAATTGCCAGAAAAAGACAAACCAATCTGAATGCAAAAGGCTCAGTCTCTGCAGCACGAACGGAAGAAAGCATCCAGTGCAGAAGGTTCTGTGACAGTCAGAGCTTCTTCTGTGGGAATCCTGTCACCCCAAAAAATGTCCCCACCCACCACAATGCCTTTGCCAGCCTCACCAGCCAAAGCCCCTGAAACTGAGCCCATTGATGTCATTGCTCACCTCCAGGTGTTGGGAGAGTCCCCAGCCTCACTGGACACCCGCCTGCAGGAGGCAGAGGGCATGGTAGCAGTGTGGTAGCAGTGTCCCGGGGCTTGTCAGGAGAGAGGACATGGTAGCAGTGTCCGGGGGGCTTGTCAGCGCTCCTGGGTTCCATTAGCTGTGCTCCTGGCCCTTGGCATGTCTGACCACACAACTACCTGAACTGAATGTCTGTCCTAAACAGGTGGTGTGGAACACACTGGACAACGCTGCATACATTATGCCTGGGCTGAGATCTCCAAGAAGCCTGGGACAGAAGACTGTCTACCCCTTCCCTAGTTTACGTATATATGACTGTTCCAGATCCTCCAATGACCTCTAGGTGTAGGTTTTAAATTTTTATATCTACATACACATATATAATGTACAGTGTATACATAGGATTATAATTACTTTCCTTTTAACAATTTTATGAAACGGCAAAAGTTTAACTAAAAGGAAACTTTGGCATGAATGTGGGCTTGGAATTGTGTGTGTGTGTGTGTGTGTGTGTAAAAATCTGTCTTAAAAATCAGTGTAATTTGAGGACTAGGGGCTTATTCTGGGTGCCATGTATATATCCTTATAGACTGCTAAAATGTGATTTTTTTTCCAAGCTTGGGTTTACTTCCAGACCCATCGCTGACCATTTGCCTTAACTGTCTTATAATCAGAAATGTAGAAAAGATCATGGGAGGAGGCCAAAAAAAAAAAATATATAAAAACATACTGTGTTTGATCATATTCTGTGTAACAAAGGAACACAGGATAACTAAGATGTTAGTGGGATAGAGGGAATTAGATGCTGGAGGCAAGAGTAGAAATAAGAACTCTTATAGGTTATTTTAATTTCTTTTTATTTTGAGCCCCCAAATACAGCAACCAGCCAAAAGCAAAATAATTTTTTAAATTTCTAGACTTATTTTTTATTACTTTCTCTGGATGACTGTTTGCCTGCAGGTATCATGTGCACCGTATGCGTGTCTGGTGACTGTAGATGTCAGAAGAGGGTACCAGATCACTGGGAACTAGAGTTAGAGACTGCTGTGAGCCAAACGAATGCTAGTAACCAAATCGGGGTCCCCGATAGACTAACAACTACTCTCAACCGTTAGCCATCTCTCCATCCGCAAAACAACATAACTTAAGAGCAATTTCATAATATAAAAGTTAATTGAGACGATTAACACACCTCCATAAAACTTTTAGCTAAAGTGTATCTCTTCACCCTAAATGTATTTAAGTTGAAAATTTTAGGCATAGGACTATGTTATCATCAGTATATTTGTGAGATACAATCTAAAGACAAAAGGAAAAAAAATTCATTTCAAAGTTTATTGTACATGGTAATACATGTCATTATTGTCATTATTTGGGGATTATTTGCTTTATACTATAGGACAGAACAAACGCAATAAAGTGGTATTGAAAAGTAATACTTTTAGTGCAAAGGAATAAAGAAACAATAAGAATGCAAAGGAATAGAAAGAAGGTGGTACAGCCCACACCGAGCATGTAAAGAGCTGAGCGCCAACCCAGCACAAAAGAACATACTAAACAACTTAGTTTTTAAGTGTGTCTGCTTTTATATACTTACCACTTCTATTTATTCCAAAATTGATATTTTTATAATAATTTTAATATATCTCAATATAGTTTACTTTTGAAAAAAGATAACAGTAACCCATGCAGAGAATACATTGAAAACATTTTTTAAAATCGAACAAAGCAGAAGAAATCAGGAGAGCTATTGACTCAGTATATCACTGCGGCCCCAGGGGAAAGAAGTTAGAGATGGCTCCATGGGTGAGCTGTAGAAGAGCTGCAGGGTCGTCCATGCAGACAGGAAAACCAGAGGGGAGGGCCGGTTCCTGGGAAAGGTATATCCCGTTTTGTGGATGACTTTAATTGGACATATCTAAAAGGTAAGGAGTCTCACAGGAACAAAGCGTCCTCAGAATCTATGGCAACGTTTCAGTAGCGCTTTTGTGTGGGACTTGAAGCTTTGCAGGTCAGCTAATGCAGTTGAGTTTAGACGGAGAACGTGATAGACGGTGACGGAGAGGTAAGAGGAGCAGGAGAGTACTGGTTCATGAAACTGGGAAATCATAGCTCACCCTCAGTACTGGAGGCCGCAAAGAATGAGGAACTGAGACACACCACATAGTCGGTGGCACAAAAGACAATAGTCTGGTAATCACCCTCTGGGAATGCTCCAAAAGATTTATCAACCCTCAGTTTTATGATATAGAAAAAAATTCAAGATCTAATGAAGCAAAGCAGTGGTGGCCCATGCATTTAATCCCAGCACTTGGGAGGCAGAGGCAGGTGGATTTCTGAGTTCGAGGCCAGCCTGGTCTATAGAGTGAGTTCCAGGACAGCCAGGGCTATATAGAGAAACCCTCTCTCAAAAAACAAAACAAAACAAAGCAACAACAAAAGATCTAATAATAGTGTACATACTACATTTATGCTGTGGAAATACTATGCAGTTGTTAAAAAGATGTTTTTAAGTACTTGATAATGGACAATGCTATAAGAAAAAAGGTAAGAAACAAAATTAGTATAGTATGTTTTTAACTCTGAAAAATTCATAAAAATCTTCAAAGACTATAAGAAAAGGATAACACTGTTCACTTCTTGGTAGTGGCAGAGGTGGGGGATGAATATTTGTTTCAGGTTTAATTTTATTTTTTCCTACTTTCTAAAATTATTAATTTCTTTAAATAAAAACCATTTTAGGACTAGAAATGTGGCCTAATTGTAGAGCACTTACCCAGCATATTTAAGTCTCTGGGTTTAATTCTCAAGAAAAACAAAACAAGCAAAAATCTCTTTTATCACCATTATCAACATAACCAATTCATATTATCAAATACATTAAAATTAGTTTATATGTGCTTATTGCCATGTTCTCTGTAATGTATCATATTAGGAGTTTGTAACTACATGTATTTTGCAATACATTAAAATCTCTTTAAATGTGCTGGTACTTCATGAAGCAATCTGATTGACATTTGAGAGGTGAATTTCCTAGTATAAACTGGCTAGTTGCCAGTCACTGTGGGCATTATCTCAATTTTATTTTATTACTCTGGCAACAAAACCAACCAAACCAAAAAACCAGCTTAGAGGAGTGAGAAATTATTTTAACTCACAATTCTAGCTCTGTCTGTAGCTGCTTGTATTCTAACGCAAATTGGGTCCCCCAAAACAGTGTATTTGAGAGGATCTGCTTGTAGCTTCTGGGAACCTGCCCCCAGTTAATGCTGATTGGTAAACAAAGATAAGATGCCAGCAGCCAATAGCTAGGGAGGAGGGGGGGGTTTAGGTTTCCTGGGCTTGGGACTTCAAGGAAGGGGAGAGAGGAGATGTGCCTTAGGAGTGTGGAGGAATGTCGTCGTCGTGTCTTAGGAATATGTGCAGGGGAGGAGAGAAGACAGCGGCCATGGAAGGGTAAAGAATGTGCAGGGGGGCGAACTAGAACCTCCATGTAAAGGCTACAAGGGAGCGCAGCCCAGAGGGCTTCTAATTGGAGTTAAGAGCAGCCAAGGCAGAACATAGAAATTAGTAAGTAGTAACTTGGAATTATCGGCGGGAGGTAGATTATAACAGCGTGGAGTTTAGGCAGTTACCCGGCTATTGTGTTGCTTAAGGAATATTAAAATATAAAGGCAGAGTGTGTGTCTTTCTTTCAGAAACTAAAAGGGTCTAAGATGGGTAGTAACCCTGTGCTGGGATTTACTAAAATATTATTACTACATCGGTCCATCGTTGTGGCAAAGTCAAGTGGCAAAAAAGCTGGAGCAGCCAGTTACATCCACACTAACATCCAAGAGCAGAGAGAATGGGGATAGGTGGATGGGTCGGCAGTGAAGAGCACTCTGGCTGCCCTTCCAACATCACATGGTGGGTCACATCCTTCCCTAACTCAATCCAACAGAATCTGACGCCCTCTTTGGCATCCTTGGGCACTGTACCCATGTGCATAGACATACATGCCAGCCAGCCAGTTACAGCTGCAAAACAAAAAAGAAGGAAAAACTTTTGAAAGAGCCAAGAGAAATGAATTATCACATGCATGCCTATCCTCAGCTTTGTCTCTCGACTGACTCTTATACAGTTCTCAAATCAAACCCAGGGAGTGGTGCCACCTTCTCTGAAGGGAGGTCCTCCCTCTGCAGTTAACCCCATGGAGAAACTCACTCAGGCATGAAACTCCGCCCAGCCTTATCTAGACTTCCTCTTTGAGACGCTCTTCCTGGGTGGTTCTAGCCTGCAGTAAGTTGACTAAGTGGTCAAAGTAAGCCCCACAGGCATCTTTCTTATACTTGGATAGGGACACAAAGGACAGCCACACACGCATCTGGTGCAGGATTAGTGTCATAGTAGCCACCCACCTTGTACCCTCCAAGTGGAGCTCGTTGTCATTCATCTGAATTGAATCCTGTGGTTTGTTCTTTCAAGAAGGTACTCTGGGCAAAGCATACTACAATATGGCTGTCTGACAACTGGGCTGAAGAGATGGCTCAGTTGAGAAAGGGTTTTCCATGCAAACGTGAAGACCTGAGGTAGATCGCTAGCATGCATATGAAAAGGCAGACAAAGATGTGTGCTAATAATGTCAGCTCTAGGAAGGCAGGGATAGGTGGGTCCCTGATGCCCATTGGCCTGCCAGCCTAGCTGAATTGGTAGCTCTGGGATCAGTGAGAACCTTGCCTCAAAAAAGGGAGTGGAGAATAATTGAGAAATGCATCCAACATTAGGTTTTTGCCTCAGCAAGCAGTTGTTTTCACTCACTCACACACACACACACACACACACACACACACACACACACACACAGGCATGCATGTCTTTATTTTGCCTGTGGTTGACAATACTGTAGTTGACAGAATTCTGTGTAAATGGTTCATTACCCTCAAGGCTTTGAGGCTAGCTCTCTATTGTTTTCTGGCATCTGCTGCTGATGGCTGAGAAGCACCTTTGCAGTCAGCTTGCCATTTCTTTGGGGAAAAAAAAAAATCCACCTTTTATCTCCTGTCATGTAAAAGATTTTTCTCCCTTCTTGGCATTCAGTAATTTTCAGTATAATGTCTAAAGGCATGGCTGCATTTTCTTTGTCCTCCTTGGGATTTAGAATGTTTTTCAAATGTTCTGATTGACCTTTCTTTTTCCTAACTCTGGAAATGTGTTGACCATTGTCGCTTCAAATACTCTCTTATTTAAATATCCTCATGCTTCTTTAATGCTGTTAGATTTATGCTGGAGCATCTCCCACCCTCCACATCAGTAAGCCTTTTAGGTCTTCGTATTTCTCTATATTATTCTTTCAATGAGATGCTTAAATCTGTCTTCCAATTTGTTCTCTTAATGGCGTTTACTGCTTATTCCATCCAGTGATGGAAGGTTTTTTGTTTTTATGTTTAGAATGCTTATTTCTTAAAACCCATGTTGTTTCTTTTTGTTGTTAATTCTGGTATTTGCATACAATATATTTTTATTGTATTCATCCCTCTTCCTCCACCTCCTTCCAGATCCAGATGCACACACCCTTCCCTACCCACTCAACCTTGTTGTCTTACTTTTTTAACCCATGAGTCCAGTATCTGCTACCATATACTCTTGGGTGTGTGGTGTGTGGCCATCCACTGGAGCACAGACCACCTCCCAGAGGCTGCACCCTTAAAGAAATCTGACTCTCCTTGTCCCAGGAGCAATCAATTGCCAGAAGCTCCTCAGCTATGGTGGGACATTGTGAACATGTCCTCTTTTTTTGGGGGGGGGGCTGGCTTGAACTTGTACAGTTCTTGTGCATGCTATCATAACTTTTATGAATTCATATGTGCAGCTGCCCTCCTGTGTCCATAAGACATTGTTTCCTTGCAGTTTCTCATCACCTATGGGCTCTTAAAATCTTCCCTCACCTCTTCTGCGATGAACCTGGAGCCTTGGACGGAGTGGGTATGATATAGCTGTCTCATTCAGGAATGAACATTCCCAGGTCTCTTATTCTTAGCATCATGACCTATTGTGGGGCTCTGTGTTAATCACCATCTACTGCAGAGAGAAGTTTCTCTGATGAAAGCTGAGAACTGTAGTAATCTATGGGTGTAACAATAAACCATTAGGAGTCCATTTAAAATAATGGCAATTTAGCCAAATCATAGTAGTGGGTCCTCTCCTAGAACCTATGACCTATCTAGTTGCAAGTTCTGGTCCCTACAATGGTTCCAGGTATAGGCCTCATTTTATGAAGTGGACCTTAGATCCGATCTGAAACTGGTTACTCCTATGACTGTTTTTAAAAATCAGATATTTTCTTTATTTACATTTCAAATGTTAATCCCTTTCCTGGTTTCCCCCGCCTCTAGGAAACCCACTATCCCATCCTCCCTCCACCTGATTCTATGAGGGTATTCCTCCATCCACCCTACTCCCACCTCCCGGCATTCAAGTCCCCTACTCTGGGTCATCTATCAAACCTATAAGGGACCAAGGACCTCTTCTCCCATTGATGCCTGTCAAGGCAATCCTCTGCTGGAGCCATGTGTACTCCTTGGTTGATGGCTTGAGTCCTGGGAGCTCTGGGGGTTGGGGGGCTGGTTGGTTGATATTGTTGTTCTTCCTATGAGGTTGAAAACCCCTTCAGCTCCTTCAGTTCTTTCTCTAACTCCTCTATTGGGGGCCCAGTACTCAGTCCAATGGTTGGCTGCGAGAATCTGCCACTGTATTTGCAAGGCTCTGGCAGGGCCTCTCAGGAGACAACTGTATCAGGCTCCTTTCAGCAAGTATTTCTTGGCATCCACAATAGAGCCAGGGTTTGGTGACTGTATATGGGATGAGTCCCCAGGTGGGACAGTCTCTGGATGGCCTTTCCTTCAGTCTCTGCTCTGCACTTTATCTCCATGTTACTCCAGTGAGTATTTTGTTCACCTCAGAAGAACTGAAGCACTCATACTTTGGTCTTTCTTCTTCTTGAGCTTCATGTGGTCAGTGAACTGTATCTTGGGTATTCCGAGCTTCTGGGTTAATATCCACTTATCAGTGAGTGCATGCCATGTGTGTTCTTTTGTGATTGGATTACCTCACTCAGGATGATATTTTCTAGTTCCATCCATTGGCCTAGTAATTTCATGAATTCATCACCTTTAATAGCTAAGTAGTACTCCATTGTGTAAATATACCACATTTTCTGTATCCATTCCTCTATTGAAGGAAATCTGGATTGTTTCCAGCTTCTGGCTATTATAAATAAGGCTGCTATGAACATAGTGATTCATGTATCCTGATATATATGCCTAGGAGTGGTATAGCTGGGTCCTCAGGTAGTACTATGTCCAATTTTCTGAGGAGCCACCAAACTGATTTCCAGAATGGTTGTACCAGTTTGCAATCCTACCATCAATGGAGGAGTGTTCCTCTTTCTCCACATCCTTGCCAGCATCTGCTGTCTCCTGAGTTTTTGATTTTAGCCATTCTGACTGGTGTGAGGTGGAATCTCAGGGTTGTTTTGATTTGCATTTCCCTGATAACTAAGGATGTTGAACATTTCTTTAGATTCTTCTCAGCCATTTGATATTCCTTAGTTGATAATTCTTTGTTTAGCTCTATACCCCATTTTTTAATAGGTTTATTTGGTTCTCTGGAGTCTAATTTCTTGTGTTCTTTGTATATATTATACATTAACCCTCTATTGGATGGTAAAGATCTTTTCCCAATTTGTTGGTTGCCCTTTTGTCCTATTGACAGTGTCCTTTGCCTTGCAGAGGCTTTGCAATTTTATGAGGTCCCATTTGTCGATTCATTATCTTAGAGCATAAGCTATTGGAGTTATGTTCAGGAACTTTCCCCCTGTGCCCATGTGTTCAAGGCTCTTCCCCATGTCCTCCTCTTAAGTTTCAGTGTATCTAGTTTTATGTGGAGGTCCTTGATCCATTTGGACTTGAGATTTGTACAAGGAGATAAGAATGGGCTGATTTGCATTTTTCTACATGCTGACCACCAGTTGAACCAACACCATTTGTTAAAAATGCTGTCTTCCCCCCCCCCCCCACTGGATGGTTTTTGCTCCTTTGTCAAAGACCAAGTGACCATAGGTGTGTGGGTTCTTTTCTGGGTCTTCAATTCTATTCCATTGATCTTCCTGCCTCTCTCTGTACCAATACCATATAGTTTTAATCACGATTTCTCTAAGATATAGCTTGATATCAGGGATGGTGATTACTCCAGAAGGTCTTTCATTGTTGAGAATAGTTTTCACTATTCTGGGTTTTTGTTATTCCAAATGAATTTGCAAATTGCTCTTTCTAACTCTGTGAAGAATTGAGTTGGAATTTTGATGAGGATTGCATTGAATCTGTAGATAGCTTTCAGCAAGAAGGCCATTTTTACTATATTAATCCTACCAATCCATGAGCTTTCATTCATTTTCTTTGTCTGTTTGATTGTGTTTTCCTGTAATTCTTTAAGTGATTTTTGTGTTTCCTCTTTAACGCTTTGACCTGTTTTCCTGTGTTCTCCTGTATTTCTTTAAGGGAGTTATTTATGTACTTCTTAAAATCCTCCTTCATCGTCCTCAGAAGTGATTTTTAGAACTGAATCTTGCTTTTCTGGTGTGATTGTGTATCCAGGACTTGCTATTGTGGGAGAACTGGTTTCTGATGATGCCAAGGTACCTTGGTTTCTGTTGCTTATGTTCTTATGCTTGCCTTCTGCCATCTGATTATCTCTAATGCTATCTGCCCTCGCTATATCTGACCGGAGCCTGTCCTTCCTGTAATCCTGGTTGTGTCAGAACTCCTAAGAGTCCAGCTGTTTCTGTGGTCCTGTGATTCCAGGATCTTGTGATCCTGAGGTCCTGGGTGTGTCAGAGCTCCTGGGCATCAAGCTGCCTCTGGGGCCCTGAGATCCTGGTGTGACCAAGCTCCTGGGGTCCTGGAATCTCGTGATCCTGTGATTCTAGGCATGTTAGATTGCCTAGGAGTAGAGCTTCCTCTGGTTGTTACAGAGTTCATGCCCAAGGTAATTCAGCCCAAACCGAAAGGTACCAATGTCACTAGTTAGACGTGGTTCCTGTGTGCTGGTTTCAGTTACCTTCGGTGGTGTTGGGACAGATGTATGTTCTCCTCACCTCTGATCCTGTGATCCTGGGTGTGTCAGAGAACCTGGAAGAGTCTCTTCCTCTGGGTGTTACAGGACTGGCTCACTCCTATGCCTTTGTGTCACTATTAGGCCAATGGGTATATCTTGCCAGGTTGAACGTTATTGTAGCTTGCAGAATTCACATCTGGGTAATACTGATGACTAGTTTTCTTCTTTGGTACTAAGCATAACACTTTTCAGCACTATGAAAGCTAACAGTCATGAATGATGAAGCTTCCAGGTTAGTATCAGCTTGATTTCTCCACGTTCTATGACTTGGGTATATGGTATGTTCCATAGAAGACTTTATGCATCAAGTTCTAGAGGGTGTCTAAGAGCATTTTCAATGCTCTTAGGGGACATGTCAATGCTCTTGAGGTCTATGGGACCTCACTGTGGGAACTCCAAAAGAGTAACCCATTCCTAGCTCCATGAAGCAGAGGTGTTGTTGTCCCATTAAAGGATAATTCCATTTAAATTCTTTTTTATATGTGTATATGTATATATTTTAGGAAACTTTATAGTATTAGGTTTCCGTGTCTTCAAGGGACTGTTAGTGTTAGTTATCCTTCCTAGGATTCCGTCCTCTGCCCTGCCTTCCCATCCCACACCCGTTTAGCCCTTCCTCATCCATTATTCCATTTTACCCATTCTGCCAACAGATTCCATCTTCCTCACCTCTTAAAAGCACACCCAAGACCTCTTACTGATTTCAGGGTGTCTATGTATATTCCAAGTGGAACGTATCTATCTGAAGATTCGAAGCTAACATCTGCTGGTGAGAGAAAGTATGAGCCATTTGTCTTCCTGGGTGGGGTTGCCTTACTCAGAATGACTACTTCCAGTTATTTCCATTGACCTGTGAATTTCATTTGTTCTTGATATCTGAATGATATTCCATTCTGTAAAAGTAACACATTTTCATTATCCACCAGTCAGTTGATGGACATCTAGGTTGTTTTCATTTCTTGGCTATTGTGAATAGAGCAGCAATGAACATGCATGAGTGAGTATCTCTATGGTAGGTGCCAACAGAATGGGGGTGGGGTCTCTATTGGCTATATATCTGACAGGAGATTAGTACCTAGAATATACAGAGAACTAAAAAAAAATAAATATCATAGAAACAACACTCAATTTACAAAAACGAGGCTAAACAGTTTTCTAAGATGAAATACAAATGGCATATATATATATATGCCATTATATATATATAGTTTTCATCATTATCTATCAGGGAAACCCAAATTAAAACTAGTTTGACATTCTATCTTACCCCAGTCAGAATGGCTAAGATCAAAACCAAAACAGTCAAATGAGGATTAATGCTGGTGTGGATGAGGATGAGAACACTTGTTCACTGTGGGTGGAAGTATCAGCTGGTGCAATCCCTGTGGAAATAATTATGGAGGGCCTTCAAAACGCTAGAAATAGATCTGTCACTGAAAGGTCGCCCCAGAGGGCCTGGAACTCCATCCTCATGGACCAGGCTCTCCAGCACTTAGGTTATAGAGTGAGCCACCCTGCCTGACTTCATCTGCCCTTTAAAAAAATATAACATAAAATAATGTTTTGCCTTACTTTATGTACTCCAGTAGAATTTCCTCAGTTATTGAGATGTATTTCCAGAGCTTGGAATAGCTTGGTTGTTAGAGTGCTTGCCTAGTATGAATCAAACCCTCAGTGCATAAACTCTGAATGTGGTACATGTCTGTAACACTAGCACCTGGAAGACAAAGGAGGTAATCCATGGCTACAAAGTGAGTTCCAGGACCAGCCTGTGTTAGAGGCCCTGCCTCAAAGCAAGCAAACAAAACAAAACAAAACAAAACAAAACAAAACAAAAACAATAAAAAGACATTTTCCCAAAGACTACTTTATTTCTATATTACCCCAAATTACTCCTTTCTCTCGTGTATTTCATGTAATGGCTCTCTTACATGACGTCAGATTTTCTTAAATACTCTGCAATCTTGGTTTACAAGCTCATCTTTAGCAAGAACTGTATCCTCTAGGATCCTATGTTTCCCTTGTAAAGGTTGCAAGTGTGGCTAGACCAACTTATGGTGATTTATTGACTCTGGACTTTGTTAAATTTAAAAGATCCTTTTACCTTTATTTACTGGAGGGGAGCATGCCATGGCATGTGTATGGAGGTCACGGGGTCAGTTAGCAACACACTCTGGAGTCTGTTCCCTTTCCTCCACCATGTGGGTTGTAGAGATCAACCTCATGCAGTCAAGCTTGGGCAGCAAGCGCTTTCTTTTACCCACCGTGCAATCTCGAAGGCCTTGGAGTTTACTAATGTAAAAATGATCTGAAAGATTGGGATTGCTCCCACGTATTTGTTCTTTGGGATGACGACTTTCGTGTTTGAGTCTGTGCATAACCCCTGTGGACTGCTGAGGTCCAACACTTCTTAGTTGTTTAGTTGCACTTAGATATACTCTGTTTTTATATCGAGAAGGAGTATGTAAAAGAAAAAAAAAACAATTTCAAATTTTATGAGACTGGAATAAGAATGTTAAAAAACCGAGGGAGAAGAATAGGTTTAATTTAAGCTACTTGTTTGGAGATATTAACTATAGCTCTACATACAACTTTTTAATCCTAAGAGAGAGATCCTTTTGAGGTCATTACTTAATGAGCGGGGGTGAGTGGGGGGAGAGGAGGCTGACTAAGGTGTTTCAGGGAATGAAATGTTAAGGCTTTAAATACAAACTCTAAATACAAACTTAAAACACATCCCACCACCCCACTCCTCCCCTAGTTATCTGATCATCAGCTCTCTGTATGAAAGTAGTGTGCTCAACAACTTCTTTACAGAAGGTATAAAATACACATGAAAGGACAGATATGGATGGTAGGCCATGCTAATCAGATCAGGAGGACAGGGGGAGGAAAATCTTTCTCTGGAATACAAAACAGGGAAGAAAATAAAGCCTGAGTTGGGGAAGATAAAGTGAATGCACTCTGGCTGGCTGGTCTTAGTAGTGGCTGAGGGGGAACTCCAAAGCTGGGAATAAGGGTACTCAGAATGTGACTGCTTTGGAATTACTGCTGGAGAAATGAACTCTAATCAATAAAGATCTGATCAATAGTGAATACCTCATCAGCAGTGTTCTGCTCTATTGCTCCCCAATACTGCTGGTCTCCTCAGCTAATATGGATTTTTTGGTTTGTTTTACAGTATGTCTTTCATCAAGGCAAAAACAAAAGTGGGGTTTACATGGTCACAAAACATTTAATTGACCATTTGTGCCAACCTCTGTAATGGAGCCTGAGATAAATGAGAGAGTCATTATTATGAAGCAACAAAGCCCCAGAGTGGCTCTGTTGGTAAAATGTTTGCTACAAACATAAATGCCCAGGTTAGGATCTCCAGCACCCATGTCATTGGGGTGGGTTGAGGTATGGTGGCAGTGCACACCTGTAATCCCTGCACTGAGGAGGCAGAGATGGGAGGATCCCTTGGGCCTGGTGACCAGTCAGTCTAACTGGTTATGGAGCTCCAGGTTCAATGAAAACCTTGTCGGCAGAGTAAGACAGAGAGCAACTGAGGAGACAGCTTATGTCTCCTCTGACCTTCACACGTACACACGGACACCCACTTATACACACCATAACTGCGTTGCCACCTGACAAGTATTAGCGATATGAACACAGAGTGAAGTGTATAACTGATACAGGAAAATGGGTCCCCCAGGAAGCATTCGGTACACAGTGTTATTGTCAGGGCTGAAGCAGTGCTGATTGGATCCTGGACTGAATGAGTTCCTGGATAGACAGATGGCTGTGGTTAGAAAAATGATGCCGATATATACCCACAATTCAAAGTACCAAGAGGCTTTGGGAACATTTTTCAGAAGTTGTTTAGTTCTGACAGTGTTCTGAAAAGTGAGATTGGTGGTTTCTTCCCAGTCTCCTTGAATGTGACCGTCAGAGCTCCCTTCATTACAATGAATGGCCTTCTAGGTTTGCTTCTTTCAGAGTGCAGCCTGGGTTGTTGCAACTGACGAGCTTGCCAGAGTTCTGTGAAGCTGCAGTTTTGTCAGTTGGTAGATTAGTGGACACAAAAGGAGCACGGGGTTAGAGACCTGAGTTCTAGAACTTTCTGTTCTGGTGTGTGTGTGTGTGTCCTCTCTTCCTCTGGGTAAACTGTATTTGATCAATTATTTCTGAAAGCCTATGGCATGTTTTAAATATATTCAAAGCGGGTTATTTTGTCTTGTTTTGTTTCATGTTGAGACAGGGTCTCATGTATCTCAGGCTAGCCTTGAGCTTGGAGGGTGACCTTGAACTCATGAGCCTCTCACTTCTGTACTGGGGTCATAGGCCGTCAAACTCAGTTTCAAAAGGTCCAAATGCCAGAACCCGGGGCTTCATGCTTGCTAGACGAGGTCTCTTCAGCAGTATCCTTAGCTCCTGTGTAAGCCGTGGCATGCCAATTAACGTGAATTTCCATAAGAGATCATATGATCATTTAACAACCTCCCCTCAAATAAAAAACTTATTAAATTTATTGGTCTATCAAGCTCTCAGTAAAACCTTTTGGGATTTTAAGCTTCTTTTACTTTCATTTATTTGCTGAAGCAAAAACTGTCTTTTCAACACAGTAGCACCCATGACACCCAGACTCAATGCTTAGGAAGAGAAAGAGAATCCTGCCTGGTGTGGAAATCAAGTCATTTCTCAAAGTTCATCTTACTAAATTATGCTAGATTTAATGCTTTATTACAGGTTTTAAAGATAAGCTTTATTTCTCAACTTCTTTTCAAAAATACACTATCAATAGACTAGTCTTAGAAACTAACATAGTTGACTCGTTTGCTTAAAGCATTCTCACACCCACTGCTCACACCTTCTATGCAGCAGATAATAAAAAAAAATTTGTTTAAAATTTATTTGAAAATAAGTGAAAATGTACAGTTACAATGATAAAACCTCACCTTTTCTCTGATGCCTTAAAGCTTTAGAAGAAAACAAGAAAATGCAATTCTGGCAACCGTGTGGCTGCTGGTCTCGTTCCCATGGCAACAGAGAGGAGATCATCAAAAACAAAATAAGGATTTTCAAGCTGATTACCCTTCTCCACCCGTTCCGCCTCTGCCGCCGCACACTGAAAGGCAGCAGATCCCAGCCTTGGGAACCAGCATTTACTTCTGTTTGTTTTGTCTCTCGCAGCTAAAATGAAGTCGAAAATAGGATCTTTTGGGTTGTAGGTTGGTTTGCTTGTAGAGAGAACTATCCTCCACGAGAGTGAAGAGTGCCCAGTGGGTATAAGGCACTGTGTAGCTTACAGACCGTCCCGATGTGCTTCAACCTCTGTCTGATGCATAAATTTTCAGTATCAAAATTCATATTTCTAGGGAATAGTGTAAGAAAGCAATGTGAATTTATAATAAAAGGATAAAAACTTCTGACATGAAATGATTAATATAAAGAGATGAGATAGCATATAGAATGGGACAAAAAGGAGAGGCATTGAGGGGAAAACAATTGGATTTCCATTAAAATGGAAAAAATACTATTATAACCCCCCTTGTTCCACAGATTTATATCTACAATGGATAACAATTATGATGCCAAAAATAGTAACCACAGATAATTTGGTTCTGTAGTTCTCAAGAGCTTGGTTTAGCATTATTTTGTTATCCACAATTGCTATTTATTTTATAAAGGCAGTATTTCTCTATTTAAAAAATTAGTTAAACCAGAGAATCTGGGGGAAAGGATAACATGCATAATAAAAAATATGCTTTAGTGAGAATATCATTTAAGAGGTTTTAATATCAGATGAAAATAATGAAATTCAGACACGATCCCTAGTGGGAAAGAGTGAGGAACACTACCATCATTGGTAGTTTCTGTGCATCTATATTCTGCTCGTGTATTATCCTTCCAAACAATCCAAGCTTTGCAATAGCCTGTGCTGTATGAGATTTCTGGTCATTTTTTTACACCTAAGCCCCAATAAAGGAAGTAATTGGACATGCTACACAATTATATTGAGTTATTCTCCTAATTTATTTAAGTAACACTCTGTTTTATAATTAAAGGTTTTCCCTAGATTTTGGAGCCTCTTGCCACGAAATGTAAAATTTGTAATATTTAAAACTATCTCAATAGCCAGGGAAACCAATATATTATAAACAAGTCTCAATACTAACAGCTTTTGAAAAGGGCTTTGAGAACAGAGTATGAGTTGAGAAAATTAGCTCAGTTAACATCAAAAGCTCTATGCCAGAACATACGGTTACGTTAAAAGGGGACCCCAACAGTATGTGAAGCAAACGTGCTCGCCTTGAGATTAAGAGGCACGTGAGACGATGGGTTAAAGGCTATGCCCATGCATCGGCAGAGCCCAGAACTTGAGGTCCAGGGAAGCACTGATGAAGGCGCCAGCCACCTGCACACAACTCTGTTCTAACAGAGTTGGGCTAAATCAAGGATCAGCAGTGTCTCCGTACAAGGGCAGATAATAAATATCTTTGACCATGTGGGTCATAAAGCTTCTGTTACCAGCTGAGCGGCTCTGCCGTTGCGGCATGAACAGAGCAATATGGGTGAAACAAGTGGACGAGAGAGCTGCGAGCCATACGATTCTACGTACAGAAATATGCATGAGCTAGGTTGGGTCTGTTGGCCA
Organism: Apodemus agrarius; assembly: GCA_964023405.1. NCBI lineage: Eukaryota > Metazoa > Chordata > Mammalia > Rodentia > Muridae > Apodemus > Apodemus agrarius. The sequence continues at coordinate 55,038,125 of OZ030014.1, forward strand.
TGATTACCAACCCCTGAAAGGAGATACCTAACTCAGCATTCCATAGTCAATGCTGGTTGCTCATTTTTGTTTTTGGAAATGTTAATGTTAGCCAATGTGAATCTATATCAGTCAAGAAACCTGGTTAGCAGGGAGATTTGCAAAAAAACCTTTAGGCTTATAATTCAAACTTTGGCTGAAGGTGGTGAATTTAACCCAAGTCCTATATATCACTGCAGATATAAAATAATGTGGCACTGCTTGATATTGTATTAGGACTAATTTTATTAATAGAGCCACTCTAAATAATTACCTAATATGCCTTATGAACATAGTCAAACACATGTGGATATAGAAACTCCCTCTATGGAAATTTAAGACAATATAAATGCTTTAAATTTATTTTCAATCTTGCTACCTCTTTAAGGGCCAATATTGTGGAGTTGGTCTAAAGCTTATATTATGTTAATTAGGTCCCCCAAATTGCATGAGAATCCACAGAGTCCCTGCTCCTATTTTGTTTTGATTGGTAAATAACGTTACCAGCAGCCAGTGGCCGGGCAGTAAGACAGAGGCAGGACTTAGGATTCCCAGGCAAGGGACCAAGGGAGGAGGAAGGAGAGAGTCTCCATGCCAGGCCTGAGAGGTACAGAAGAGAGAGTACAGCCATCATGTAAGAGTCAGAGATCCTGGCCTAGGAGGGCTGTAAGCCTGGGTCTAGGACAGCCAGATGGAATATAGGTTTAGTAAGTGACGAGTTGAGATTATCAGAAAGTACATCAGCCATGTGGAGGTTGGGAAGTGGTCCAGCCATTGAGCTGTTTAAGGCATATTAAGGAACCCAGAACATTGGGCAGGTAGCAAGGAACACGCACTGCCATCACCAGGGCAATTTAAGTAGAGATAATTTGGTTACAGCAACAGGCCAAGACCATAGTAATAGTAACTCAAATATTAGCACAGTTTATATAATAAACTCAGAAAGCTAATCTTGCACAGATTTGAAATTCTTACCATTTCAGTGTCTTACATACAAAATTCTTCAAGTACATCTTCCCCTGATGCTGATGATGGACCACTGATGGGGACATATACTTAAATAGTACAGTGTTATTAAAGATTCTTCCATTATACTTAAAGGATAAATGTCTGCTTGAGATACAACAGTAAGATGGTGGAAGTGAATTGAAATTTGCTAGAAAGATTGTTGCCTCATTGGTAAATCAGTTTCCTAAGGCCAGTTACTCCTGTTCTGTCAGTCACAGAAGGACATTCCAAGGAATTCAGACTTCCGATCTAACCGTGATACAAGGAGCCCTGGCTCTGTTCTTACTTCTGATGCCTTATTTTTAATGATCTGGGAAGTTACTTATGATTTCTTCCAGCCTCAGTTTCCTCATCCCCAAAATGGGAAGAAAAATTATCTCTTGAAGTTGTTAAAACCATTACATAAATCTGTATTAAATGCTGAATATATTATAGGCTCAAAAATGGTAGCTATGGTAGGTTGCTATGAAAACCTACATTCAAAAATCACCACCACCACCACCATCACCACCATCACAACAACAACAAAAAACTTGGTAGTGTTTTTTTTGTGATTCTACGCTGGGCAAGCAGAGATAGGAGGATGTTGGACTTCCTGATCAGCCTGGCTCCCCTAGTAGACTAGTAAGAAACTCTGTCTCACAAAAGGAGGTGGATTGCTCCTGAAGAATGACACCCTGAAACTGACATCTGCCCTCTACCCACATACACATATGTTCCCCCACATACACATATGTACTCACATACACATATGCACTCACATACACATGTGTACCCACACGAACATGCAAACCCAATATGAAAACACTGTAAAGGAAAGTGTTTGCCTATTAAGGAAGACTAGTGCTTGTCTCTATAATGAAAACCCATTTTCCTGGTACCAGAGAGAAAGGACAAACCAAGAAGTCACTGACACAAAGGCCTCATCTTTCCGTCAAAGCCTGGTTATTGCATAACATTGACATTCATAAATTTTAATTTAATGAAAAAGGATGTGAAGTCTAGGGGGGGATCTAAGCATGCCCTGTGCTTCAACAAAGGTACCAGACAGCTAGTGAGATTATTTCTCAGGACTTGTGAAGAAGAGGAGGCTATTTTGGTGAAGCCCACACGTTCTGTGGATAATTGATTTTGAACTCAACACACTCAAGGCCCAAAGCAGCTGCCTTGAGCATTTCAGTTTGGTGACTGCTTGTACAGCTGTGTGACTGGTTTTTCTTTCTGCTACTGAAAAGGCCTGCTTCAGAACTTAAGGCTGCCACTGTGCCTCTGAAAGCGTCGGGGCTCAATCCCTGTCTGCTGCCAAAGTTCTGTTTCAAAGCCTCTGAGAAATAAAATTCCTAGAGGTTCATACCGCGGAGCATTGCAAAAGGCAACACGGACAGAAGGTGGGCACTCCCCAGGACTCAGGCTCTCCTCTTAAGATCCTGAATTCAGTGAGTCATGTACATGATGGGTTCCAAGAACGCCCCTCTGGAGGTTCTGTATGACGAATAACCATTTGTCCCCAGAGGAGAGCAGCTAGCCCGGAGTCTGTTTGGGAGGACTTAGCCTGATTTTTTTCAATGTTATTTCTTTTTCTGCATCTTGTGGGTTGATCACATGATAGAGACTTTAGGCAAGCAGGTATGTACAGGTAGGTGTCCGTATCTGCTAGCTCTGGTCCAGGATTTCCAACAGCTCTGCTTATTCTGATGACTAGCTAGAAGATTGGGGATGGATCCTTCCCTCCTTTTTTTTTTTTTTTTTTTTTTTTTTTTCCACAAAATTAGTGGTGAGATGTGTTGTGTTCATAAAAAAAGAAAGAGGTTTGAGAGAATGTGGTATACGGCGGTGTGGTGGAAGCGGGTGTCTAGGTGGGCCCATGCCCAGGCATCCCTTCCCCGGAGGGACCAGACACACACGGACATGGTATAGAGTAGAGTTTATTCAGGGCAGAGGATGGGAGTTAATGGGGTAGTGGAGGCAGAGAAAGGCAGAGAGTAGTGAAGTAGAGGCTGGCCATGACCACGTGGAGAGAGGGGTGAGGGGAGGAGAGCCCAATAGGGCAGAGAGATAAGAGGGGTAGGAGAGATAAGAGATAAGAGAGAGAGGAGGGGCCTAGCAACCGGCTTTATAGGCCAGGCCTACCCGGCTGTTGCCAGGCAACTGTGGGGCGGGGCATACTGGCTGTTGCCAGGTAATTGTGGGGTGGAGCTTAGACAGAACCCTAACAAGATGAATCCCTTCAAACAATGAGGAGAACTGCAGGTGTCACATCCTGAAGAGGTAACAAGTTGTCAAAGGTGAGTCAGGAGAAGCTAACAGAGGAGCAGACCTCAACAGCCAGAGACACCATGTCTGAATGGAAGAAAAGAGAGAAGTCGGGCCTCAAGAACAAAGCAAAAACAACTGCAGAGCCCCAGGACCTGGGGTGCTGGCCAAGTGCTGATAGGGAAGTGGGCTGTTACACACCTCAAAGGTTCCGTGCACCAGATGGTTACTCTTCCTCACCAGTATCTCCCTTCCCAGTCATCTAAGTTCCCCAAGTTGACAGCGTTAAGGGATGTGTGAAAGTAGAGGACAGCCCTTACAAAAGTATTTTACATCCCAACAGCACGACGCCAGAAGAAGGAAGAAATGACCCAGGCGAGCAGGCTGTGTTTTTCCACAGTTTGTTCTGAGTGGGTGAGCGCCCAGGAGAGGCATGCACCTGAGCGCTCACTGGAACCTGTACACGGGAGGAAATTCTGACACATTCTATAAGCTTGAACCCTAATGAGATGCAAAGTGGGAAAAAACCAGAAAGAACAAACACTTCCTGGTGAGGTGCACAGGGTAGATGTATTTATAAGGAGAGAAAAAAAAGTAAAAAAGCATTATGTCCAATCTGAGAAATGGAAGGGCTGTAAAATTAACATATGAAAGAAGCCGATTGCTGCATATTGTTGTTCTTTTTCTTCCTCTCCTCCCCTCCCTTTTTTCTTTTCTCTTCCTTTTTATTGATTCCCTGGGAACCCACACCCCATGCACTCCAATCCCATTCATCGCCTTATCCCTTTGTATCTGCCCTCCACCCTCGCAACCTCACCCCACCAATAAAGAGAGAGGGGGGAGAGGGGGAGAGGAAGAGGGGGAGAGGGGAGAGAGGGAGAGGGGGAGAGGGGAGAGAGGGAGAGAGGGAGAGAGGAGGAGAGGGAGAGAGGGGGAGAGAAAGTCGTCGTGGAAGCTGTAGTGTTGTCACAGTGTATCCAACAGTAAACCCTTTTGTCTGCACAGCTTGCAAAAGTCCACTGCAGTGAGTCACTGGGTTTCTTGCAGAAGCAGGACGAGCAGTGAAAACTCCCAGCGAGAGGCAGGAGGTGGGTACTATGTAAATGACCTATACAGCTTCCAGGGCCTCCTAGGTGAAGGCCTTTCTTCCACCTCCCTACCCTCTCCTGTAGAGAGGTCTTCCTCTATGAATGACTCTTATTTCTAGTTTCCTTAGGAAACGTCATATAACACAGTTTCCTCTTTCTAGTCCTGCGTACTTGGCACAATCCTTGGAACCTGGAAAACTTCATCAGGTGGGTGCGTCTGGGAACTCAGCTCTGCTCCCACAGAAGTAGATTGCGATTCTGGGGAGCACTGGGGGGAGGGAATAGAGCTATTGCTTAATGGGGTCAGAGTGTCAGTTCTATAAAGTGGGGGGAGATACACAGGTGGTGGAAGGCTGTGACAGTTGCACAACTGGGTATATAGTAAATACCACTGATCTGTACACTAAAAATATGATAAATGTAATGGAACTTTTGGTATAAATATTTTACCACAAGATTTTAAACATGAGTGATGGCCTTGGGAAGATCGTTTCTTATATCTTCCTTTTCTCTTCTCTCTCTCTCTCTCTCTTTTTTTTTTTTGTTTTTTTGGGGTTTTTTGTTTGTTTGTTTGTTTGTTTTTGCTTTTTGTTTTTTGAGACGGTTTCTTTGTATAGCCTTGGCTGTCCTGGAACTCACTCTGTAGACCAGGCTGGCCTCGAACTCAGATATCCGCCTGCCTCTGCCTCCCAAGTGCTAGGATTAAAGGCGTGCACCACCACTGCCCGGCTAGTATCTTCCTTTTCATACTGCCAAGAAGCTAATCCTTTTTTTTTTTTTTTAAACAAAACAAAATGACATTTTCCCGAGGAATAATTAATCCCACTATGAGAGTGAGCAGGAAAGAAAGGACATTGGGAGGAGGTGTCGTGCAGAGTACAGTATGCTCAGGAATAAAGGACAAGGGGCAACAATGGAAGTTGTGTAAAACTGGAGGCAAAAAAGAAACGGTCACAATAACTGCTGCAGGAATCCTCCAGTCTTCGGCAGCAAGGACTCCAAACTCAACAGGTCCGCCAACACAGGACCTCAAGAGAAGCATAGCAGGGCTATGAGGGGATTGCGGCCAGGGCCACAGCCATGCCTGACCCGAGGGGGCAGTGGCTGGAAGAGAGCTGCACTCCAGCCAGATGCTCGCTGTGAGCATATTCCATCCACGGCCCGTGCGCAGCACAAAATCACAAACCTACCTAAAACATCATGAGAGTTTTGGGTGGGATTCTGTGTACGTGTAACTCGATGGTGCAGTTCTCCAGCATGAACTCTGTAGATGACAACGTTGTGTGACGAGGTCAAGGTGGTTAAACATGCCTGCTAGAGTATACCATTAACAGAACTACTTGAAAAGCTTTATGACAGAGAGACAGCGGCTATTCGCAGAGGTCCTGATTTGACGGTAACACTAAACGACTCATGGCTTTAGCATAGGGAGGAGTAAGATATTAACGACTGCTTCTGTATCTTTCGATCTTTTCAGGTATGTAAAAAAAGAAGGTGATGTGTTTATAAAAAGATAAAGAGGTGTAAGATATGTTCTATGGGGGTGTGGTGAGGTATGGGGGAAGGGGATATCTCAGTGGGCCCATGCCGAGGCACCCTTTCCCCATGAGGGACCAGCTACATGACAGTATAGTATAGAATAGAGTTTATTCAGGGCATGGGGAGAGGAGTTAAGAGGGTAGTAGAGGCAGAGAAAGGCAGAGAGAGGGAGAGAGTAGAGCAGTAGAGGCTGGCTATGACCACATGCGGGGGAGGGGGAGGGAATGGGGAGAGAGAAGGAACAAGAGAGCAAGAGGCACAATTGCAAGGAGGGGGCAAGCAACCCCGATTACAGTGGGCCAGGCCTACCTGGCTGTTGCCAGGTAACTGTGGGCAGGGGCATACCTGGCTCTCGCCAGGTAATTGTGGGGTTGAGTTTAGACAGAATGTTCACAGAAGGTCTAAGTCAAGAACTATAGAAGAGACTTGAAAAATTACTTAAATTCAGGTGGATATTATCTATTATACTTGCCTTAAGGCAGTGGTGTAGCTTCACACCAAATCTGACGACATTATTTTCTAATAATATTGAGTTCTTCTGGCCAAGTTACTTAACTTTTCTAGACCCTGTTTTCTTGATCTGTGAAACTTGGGTATGTTGTAGTAATTATTTAAATCCCAACCTGGGGTTTCTACACTATTTTAGACCAATTAAGTTCCCAGATGAAAGGCATGCACAGCCTTTATATTTACCATAAACCTTAACACAAGAGGTGGACAAGTACTATTCGCTATGCGGTTAGAATCTACTTTCCCATCGGTAACACCGTTATTACTATGTTTCATCTGGGCTGCTCTTAACTCCAATGGGCTAACTCACAGGGCCATGCTCTTTTGACTCCTAACCCATGGCAACTTCTCCTTCCCCTCCTGCACTTTTCTTCTTCCTCTTTGTCTTCCTCCTCCAATCCCAAGCCTGCAAAACCTAAACCTCACCTGTGTCTCTTCTGCCCAGCTATTAGCTGTTGGCATCTTTATTTACCAATCAGAATTAATTTGGGGGCAGGTTCACCCAGCTTCTTACATAAGGACTGTCTAGTCTCTGGAGCAACCAGTCTTTGGGGCCCCAAATTAGCATTAGACTACAAGCAGCTTGAGGCCAATCCACTGCTGGGGTAATATTGTATCAATCTACAGAGGTTGTTGGAAGATTAGACACTTACAAAGGATTTAGCACAGTACCAAGCATGTTGGAAGTAGAAAAGGCATTTCTTTTGGCAGCCCAGCTATCTCTCTGTTATGTTTGGGTGAGTCCAATCTACCTATCCACTTCTGTCTACCATCCTTTTGAAAACTGAATCTTAGGAGTGAAGCCAAGACAACATTCCTGCCATTTTCACCCTCCCCGCTTAGATGGAAACCACTTCACCCCATGGCAGATGATTTATAGACAAAAGAAAGAGGATATATATTGCCTTTCTAGAAATATTTAATCCCAGAGTATTCCCTCCAGTGGATACCAGAGAGGGAGAAAGATAGCTGCAGAGGTTCCCAGAGTGAATTAATTACTTTGCAATTGCTATATTATGCGGTCACTTGCATTTATAGCACTGCGCAAAAAGAGTTTCAAGAGGAGCAAGGTTTCTGCCCTTTAATTTGATGAAAAGCTGGAGCTAGTTGATAGAATGGAATGTAATTTTTTACTATCTAAAAACTCAATAAAGATAATTAATTTGGGAGGAGACTAATATTTCAATAAAGCTGAAATAAATGACCACATTCAGTTCTCTCCTGTTAGAAGATATATATAAAGTTGACAAATGACTTGGTTAATAATTTCCCTTGACTGGATCGTGAGAGAACACCATGGGCTATGTGTTTAAGATGAATTTATATGCTATCACTTCTTAAGGGGAAGAATTCTTGCCCTAGGTAACTTCAGAACCTATCACTTAAGAAGACAAGCTTTTACTTACATGGTTCCATTACATAAGTTTCAAAGACCTCAACACACACAATGAGCTATGTGATCTTAGGGCTGAGGTTTTTGTTGTTGTTTGGTTGTGTTTTTTTTTTTTAAATGGTTCTTCTTTTGATAGAGTTTTTGAATGGCTTTTGTACTTCAAATATCTTGTCCTTTCCTTCTTTCTCTGTGAGCTGAACTTTTTCTTTCATAAAATGGTTTACTTATGGGTAGGGTCAGTCCCAGCTCCAGCTTGTGAAATGATGGTGTGACTGACATTTCGTAATCTTGAATGGTGTAGTATGAAGGCAAGGAACACCCGTCTAGTTGACTGAAATAAGATGACATCTTATCTATTGGGAACATACATAAACTCTTTCCTTGCTCTTAAGAGCACACAGAAGTAAGTGGCACCTTTTGCTGTTGGGTATCTTTATATCTGCATGTAAACCGGGATAGAGGGTAGCCACCATTTACAACTAGAAGAGCACTAACCTAGAAGGTGGAAAGACAGTGGGGTATAACAGCACCCAGACCTTGACAGTGTCTTGGAGGAATCGAATTCAGTGGCTTTGAAGTTAGTGAGTTGCAAAATTTTTCTATTATCTGACATATGTCAAGTCTGAGTTTTCAGTTACTATTAGATAACGTTATCTTAACAGTCATCAACATGAGCCAATCCTTTGAGTGAATGGAGCATTAGGCAAAGATGAGAAAGAGAGATCTAATGGCAATGAGTGTCTTTATTCTCTGATTGTGGTGATGGAACCATAAATATTATATCTGCTACCAATTATAAACTGTATATTTTGTGTGTATGTGTCATTATTATCTGACAATAATATCTTAAGGATTGCTTTCTCTGAGTATAAGTTAGAATTAATAATAAAACTTAGGAAATTTTATTTAGATATTTACAAATTTTTCTAGAAATTCATGGATTAAAAAAAGTGAAGAAATAGTTTAAAAATTCCTTAAACATCAAAAATGGAAAAACAGCCTGGGGACTGTAGTTCAGTGCTCATACAAGAAAATGAACATGTGGCATCACATGACTGGAAAATCAGAATTAATAATGAATAATGAAAAATAAAGAGTACAAATTAATAGAACCCCAAAAATATATCATAGGAAAGGTCATCAAATATTAGTTTCTTGAAATGATTAATCAGACAAGCTAAGAACAGTTAACATTCATTTAAAGATAAACATAGACAAAAAACCAATTTGTGAGCCACTGGATATTAGAATGAAGGACAATGATTCTTAAGAAGAGAAAAGCCCATGGGTACCCCAAGTTACTGTCATCTTGAGTGTTTCCAGCTGATGGCTGAGGGATGAGGACAAGGCAGAGTCCAGCAAGTTTTTTACCTTGCTGAGAAGTTGTTTCTCCCCAAGGATATAGAGCTGAGAATCCAAAGACACCAACGGACTAGAGTTTAGGGCCAAGCACAGGACCCAGCGAGCTGCACAGAACACCTAGAACATGGTGCAAAGAAACTACCCACGGGCAGAAAGGGGGCCAGGAGTCTGCAGTGCCCCAGAGTTTACATAAGGGCAGGACTAATGATCCCATTAGTCAGTATGGAAAACCACTGTTCTCTAGAGTACTATTTTTTTGTTTGTTTTTGTTTTTCATTAGATATTTGCTTTATTTACATTTCAAATCATATCCCCTTTCAGTTGCCCCTCCGAAAATCCCCTATACCATACCTCCTCCCCATGCTTATCCCCCAGCCCCCAATTTCCTGACCTGTATTCCCCTATTTTGGGGAATCGCCTTCACAGGACCAATGGTCTCTCCTCTCATTGATGTCTGAAATGGTCATCTTCTGCTACATACGTAGCTGGAGCTATGGGTCCCTCCATGTGTACTCTCTGGTTGGTGGTTTAGTCTCTGGGAGCTCTGGGGGTACTGGTTGGTACATATTATTGCTCCTCCTGCAGGGCTGCAAGCCTCTTCAGCTCATTGGATCCTTTCTCTAGCTGCTCCATTGGGGACCTTATACTCAATCTATTGTTTGGCTGTGAGCCATGAGTATTTTGATCCACTTTCCAATAAGGATCAAAGTATCCACACTTTGGTCTTCTTTCTTCTTGAGCTTTATGTGGTCTGTGAGTTGTATCTTGGGTATTCCAAACTTTTGGGCTAATATCCATGTACCAGCGAGTGCATACCATGTGTGCTCTTTTGTGATTGGGTTACCTCACTCAGGATGATATTTTCTAGCCCCATCCATTTGTCTAAGAATTTCATGAAGTCATTGTTTTTAATAGCTGAGTAGTACTCCATTGTGTAAATGTACCACATTTTCAGAATCCATTCCTCTGTTGAGGGACATCTGGGTTCTTTTTAGCTTCTGACTATTATAAATAAGGCTGCTATGAACATAGTGGAGCATGTGTCCTTATTACATGTTAGAGAATCTTCTGGGCATATGCCCAAGAGTGGTATAGATGGGACCTCAGGTAGTGCTATGTTCAATTTTCTGAGGAACCAGCAAACTGATTTCCAGAGTGGTTGTACCAGCTTGCAGTCCCACCAGCAGTGCTCCACATCCTCTCCAGCATTTGCTGTTCCCTACGTTTTTGATCTTGGTCATTCTGACTGGTGTGAGATGGAATTTCAGGGTTGTTTTGATTTGCATTTCCCTGATGATTAAGGATGTTGAATATTTCGTTAGGTGTTTCTCAGCCATCTAGTATTGAGAATTCTTTGTTTAGCTCTGTACCCCATTTTTTAATAGGGTTATTTGGTTCTATGGAATCTAACTTCAAGAGTTCTTTGTATATATTGGATATTAGCCCTCTATCGGATGTAGGATTGGTAAAGGTCTTTTCCCAATCTGTTGGCTGCCCTTTTGTCCTATTGACAGTGTCCTTTGCCTTACAGAAGCTTTGCAATTTTATGAGGTACCATTTGTCAATTCTTGATCTTAGATCATGAGCTATTGGTGTTCTATTCAGGAAATTTTCCCTTGTGCCCATGTGCTCCAGGCTCTCCCCCACTTTCTCTTCTATTAGATTCAGTGTATTTGGTTTTACGTGGAGATCCTTGATACATTTGGACTTCAGCTTTGTACGGGGAGATAAGAATGGATCAGTTTGCCTCCTTTTACATATTGACTGCCAGTTGACCCAGCAGCATTTGTTGAAAATGCTGTCTTTTTTTCATTGAATGTTTTTTAGTTCCTTTGTCAAAGATCAAGTGACCATAGGTGTGTGGGTTCATTTCTGGGTCTTCAATTCTATTCCATTGATCTTCCTGCCTGTCTCTGTACCAATACCATACAGGTTTTTTTTTTTTTTATCCCTATTGCTCTGTAGTAGAGCTTGAGGTCAGGGATTGTGATTCCATCAGAAGTTCTTTTATTATTGAGAATAGTTTTCACTATCCTGGGCTTTTTTTTTTTTTTTAATTCCAGATAAATTTGGAAATTGCTCTTTCTAACTCTATGAAGACTTGAGTTGGAATTTTGATGGGGATTGCATTGAATCTGTAGATTGCTTTAGGCACAATGGTCATTTTTACTATACTAACCCTGCCAATTCATGAGCATGAGAGATCTTTCCATCTTTTGTGATCTTCAATTTCTTTCTTCAGAGACTTGAAGTTCTTGTCATACTGATCTTTCACTTGCTTGGTTAGAGTCTCAGCAAGGTATTTTACATTATTTGTGACTATTGTGAAGGGTGTCATTTCCCTAATTTCTTCCTCAGCCTCTTTATCTTTTGAGTATAGGAAGGCTACTGATTTGTTTGAGTTAATTTTATATCTTGCCATTTGCTGAATTTATTTATTAGGTTTAGGAGTTCTCTGGTGGTATTTTTGGGGTCACTTAAGTATAGTATCATATCACCTGCAAATAGTGATACTTTGACATCTTCCTTCCCAATTTGAATCCCTTTGATTGTCTACTTGCTCTGGCTAGGACTTCGATATACTGAACAGGTAAGGAGAGAGTGGACAGATTTATCTAGTCCCTGATTTCAGTGGGATTGATTCAAGTTTCTCTCCATTTAGTTTGATGTTGGCTACTGGTTTGCTATATGTTGCTTTTATTATGTTTAGGTATGGGCCTTGAATGCCTAATCTTTCCAAGACTTTTATCATGAAGAGGTATTGGATTTTGTAAAATGCTTTCTCAGCATCTAATGAAATAATCATGTGGTTTATTCCTTTGAGTTTGTTTATATAGTGGATTACACTGATGGATTTCCATATATTGAACCATCCCTGCATCCCTGGGATGAAGCCTACTTGATCATGGTGAATGATCGTTTTGATGTGTTCTTCAATTTGGTTGGCAAGAATTTTATTGAATATTTTTGTATTGATATTCATAAGGCAAATTGGTCTAAAGTTCTCTTTCTTTGTTGGGTCTTTGTGAGGTTTAGGTATCAGAGTAATTGTGGCCTCATAAATAAATTGGGTAGTGTTTTTTTCTGTTTCTATTTTGTGGAATAGTATTGGTGTTAAGTCTTCTTTGAAGGTCTGATAGAACACTGCATTGAACCCATATGGTCCTGGGCTTTTTTTTTTTTTTTTTTTTTTTTTTTTTGGTTAGGGGACTATTAATGAGTGCTTCTATTTCTTTAGGGGTTATGGGATTGCTTAGATCATTCATCTGATCATGATTTAACTTTGGTACCTGGTTTTTGTCTACAAAATTGTCCATTTCATCTAGATTTTCCACTTTAGTTGAGTATAGGCTTTTGTAGTAGGATCTGATGATTATTTTGGATTTCCTCCGTATCTGTTGTTATGTCTCCCTTTTCATTTCTGATTTTGCTGATTTGGATACTGTCTCTGTGCCCTGTGGTTAGTTTGGTTAAGGGTTTATCTGTCTTGTTGGTTTTTTCAAAGAACCAGCTCCTGGTTTGGTTGATTCTTTGTATAGTTCTTTTTGTTTCTACTTGGTTGATTTCAGCCCTGAGTTTGATTATTTCCTGCTGTCTATTCCTCTTGGGTGTATTTACTTCTTTTCGTTCTTGAACCTTCAGCTGTGCTGTTAAGCTGTTAGTATATGCTCTTTCCAGCTTCTTTTTGGAGGCACTCAAAGCTATGAGTTTTCTTTTTAGCACTGCTTTCATTGTTTCCCATAAGTTTGGGTATGTTGTGCCTTCATTTTCATTAAATTCTAAAAAGTCTGTAATTTCTTTCTTTATTTCTTCCTTAACCAAGTTATCATTGAGTAGAGTGCTGTTCAGTTTCCACGTGTATGTGGGCTTTCTTTTTGTTGTTATTGTTGTTATTGAAGACCAGCCTTAGTCTATGGTGATCTGATAGTGCGCATGTTATTATTTCAATCTTCTTATATCTGCTGAGGTCTGTTTTGTGACTGAGTATATGGTCAATTTTGGAGAAGGTACAGTGAAGTGCTGAGAAGAAGGTGTATCCTTTTGTTTTAGGATGAAATGTTCTATAGATATCTGTTAAATCCATTTGGTTCATAACTTCTGTTAGTTTCACTCTGTCTCTGTTTAGTTTGTGTTTTCCTGATCTGTCCATTGATGAGAGTAGGGTGTTGAAGTCTCCCACTATTTTTGTGTGGGGTGCAATGTGCACTTTGCGCTTTAGTAAAGTTTCTTTTATGAATGTGGGTGCCCTTGTATTTGGAGAATATATGTTCAGAATTGAGAGTTCATCTTGGTAGACTTTTCCTTTGGTGAATATGAAATGTCCTTCCTTACCTTTTTGATTACTTTAGGTTGAAAGTTGATTTTATTCAATATTAGGATGACTTGGAGTAGAAAAGGCCTTATTTAAACTTGCAGATAACATTATATCATGGGAAACCAGGGCAGGAATTCATGGTGGAAATACTACTTACTGACTTGTTCTTAGTCCCAGGCCCACCTGCCAAAGGATAACATGGCTCAACCTGGACTGAGAATCTCTACCTGTATCAATTAGCAAACAAGAAAATCCCTACAGATATGAACACAGACCAAACAAATGGTGGCAGGTCCTCATTTGAGGTTTACTCTTCCCAGGTATGTCAAAACGATGACTGAAACTACCTATGACTAAGAAGAAAAACAGAAAGGGCAAAACTATATAACATTTAGAGAGACATATTTACGTTAATATTTGTGATGGTTTGAATATTCTTGGTCCAGGGAGTGGTACTATTTGAAGGTGTGGCCTTGTTGGAGTGGGTGTGGCCTTGCTGGAAGAAGTGTGTCACTGTGGATGTGGGCTTTAACACACTTGTCCTAGCTGCCTGGAAGCCAGGCTCCCTGTTTGCCTTTAAAGAAGATATTGAATCTCATCTTCTGCTGAGTGTATCATCCCTGCCTAGGTACTGCCATGATCCCTCCTTGATGATAATGGACTGAACCTCTGAACCTGTAAGCCAGCCACAATTAAATGTTCTTACAAGAGTTGCCTTAGTCATGGTGTCTGTTCACAGCATTAAAACCCTAAGGCAATATTATACAGTGTTTTGTTTTAATGGAACAAGGAACACAAAATTCACCTGTGAGGATGGAAGGGGTGGACATATAAGGAGTTTTTAAAGCAATGGTTTTGTTCAGTTTCTTAAGCTTGGGTGAATTGGTACAAGGGTGCCCACTTCATTCTTTAAATCATATATTTATACTGAAGGCTTCTCTCTTCTGTAGAGAGGAAGCATTTCACAACGAAAGATCTTTTCAAAGTAAAAAGCCAACAGAGATTGTAAATTATTGAGATACTTCCAGCTGGTGTGATTGATATAAGGGCTCACTTTTAATAGAATTCATGCCCCGTTCAGAGGACCAGTTCCTTTTTATTTCTGCATGAGTAGTGTTTTTGTTTGGACTTTCTTGGACATAGAGGATATGGAGGAGATTTGGGAGCAGATAAAATATTTTCTAGTTAACCATAGGAAGCAGCATTGTTAGGTAGGGAAGAAAGAGACTCAGAGACTGGTACAATTAACTGTGTTCTATATATCTTTGTTATGGGCAGTAGAGGCTCAACTCGTTATGAGCCTCCAAGCAGTAATAGAATGCCTACCAGATTCTTTTGAAGAGCCAGATGATGTGCACTTACTGACTTTGCCCCCACTGGTTGAGTTGGTCCTGGGTGTGGTCATTCACTTCCCACTTTGGGCCACAGCTGGGCTAGACAGACACAAAGCTTCCAAAGACGTGCCCAGACAGAAATGGTTTTGTGCATATGGTTGCATGAGGACTAGATTCTGACAATAGATGAAAGCAGTGATAAGAAAGTATTTAAATTATCTCACAAATTTATTTATTTTTCCTTTTAGAAGAATTTTTTAAGATTTATTTATTATTATATGTAAGTACACTGTAGCTGTCTTCAGATACACCAGAAGAGGGAGGGCATCAGATCTCATTATGAATGGTTGTGAGCCACCATGTGATTGCTGGAATTTGAACTCAGGACCTTTGGAAGAGCAATGCTCTTAACTGCTGAGCCATCTCTCTAGCCCTTATTTTTCCTTAAAAAAAAAAAGATGCTTCTCAGGCTTGCACTGTGAAGGAGCTTTCTGTGATTTGCCCTGGCCAGATTAGATATCACATCACATTTGGATGCTGCCTTAGGGTTATTACTGTTGTGATGGAACACTATGACCAAAAGCAAATTGGGATACAAAGAGTTTATTCAGGTTCCTCTTTACATCACAGTTCATCATCAAAGGAAGTCAGAGCAGAGACCTGGAGTCAAGAGCTGATGCTGGGGCCTCAGAGGAGTGAGAAGTGCTGCTTCTGGCTTGTTCTTCATGGCTTGCTCAGCCTGCTTTCTTATAGAACCTAGGACTACCAGCATAGTAATGGCCCCACCCACAATGGGCTGCCCCTCCATCCAGGCTTGCCAACAACCCAACCTTAAGGATGAATTTTCTTAATCCGAGTTCCTTCTCAGATGACCTTAGCATGTGTCAGGTTGACATAAAACCATATAGCACATATATGCAAAGTTCCTAGGTCAGACGTCAACAGGTTCCCCAATGTCTGAAAGCCCCTGGACAATTGATTCTGTGGGCATTATTCTTGTGGTGTCCCTGTCTCCTCTGGTTCCTCCAATCCTTCCTCCTCCTCTGAAGAACTCCCAGAGCTCTGCTATAAGAGTTCATGATTCACTGAAGAATGATATCCCGGACTCAAATAGTATGCCAAAGAAAAGAGTGTTTTATTCTGCAGAAGTCCAGCATGTTGGGGTCTACCATCTTCTAAGATGGAGGTGCCCCAGTGAGCTCATAGGACCAATTTAAAGCACATTAGGGGAATTACAGGGAGGTGTAGGGGACCTCTATCTTAATCTGTTGGCTCTATCTCTAAGGACAGTCCAGAACCATTGCTGGGGTGTAGGGGGCTAGAAACTGATGCTGAGGAAGTTTGGAAACTGCTACTGGCCCATTGTCCTTCCCTCAGACCAGGTGGCGGGGCCTGAACTTGCCTGAATTTGTCCAGTTCTTGGAAACAGAGATTTAGGCCTATTCTCTGGAACTGCCAATTTAAAGCCTGTCATGGAGTCAGCCTAGCCTGTCTCACTGCCTCTTGTTGGGTCGTGATACTTTGCATCTGCTCCTACCAGATGCTGGATGGAGTCTGTCTGGTCTCTCGGGTGATTATTATGGTATTCTTTGCTTGCTTATAGGACCCTGTCCCTCCTACTGGGTTCCCTCATCCAGCCTTGATGTGATGGGATATGCCTGGTCTTATTGTAGCTTGTTTTGCCCTATTTGTTGTCCCTGGAAGGGCTGCTCTTTTCTGAGAGGAGGCAGAGGTGGGTGGGGCTGGGGGAGAGAGGAGGTGAGAGGGAGGGAGGGCAGAGGAAGGAAGGGGAAACTACAATTGGGATTAATATATGAGAGAATTAAAAAAAATATCCAACACAGATGCTTCCATAATTTCCTGCCTGCTTCTCTGGAACTGTACTTAGCCATACAACACACATTAGCAATATGTAGTACTGTCACTCCCACCATACTTTGTGTTAGTCATCTTGGAGTGCTAACAGCCTTAGTTTGGCACATGGAAATTAATTAAACGCTTGAGTGGAGTAGGGAGGAACAAAGTAAATATGGAAACAAGGTTGTAGCTGGAGCCAGGCAATAAACAGCAAAAGAGACAAAACCAGAGAGGGATGAATGAGTGATCCACGGGGCGATAGGCTAATACCAGACTCACCTCATTTTAACAGTTTTTCAAGTTACCAACGTACATAGTCAGTCATTTTCTTCCTTAGTGTGCGTCTGCATGTGCAGGCCATTCATGCACATGAGTGGAGACCAGGGTTGATGCTGGCTGTCTTTCTCATCGCTTCCCACTCTGGTTTTGAGACAAGGTCACTCAACTGAGCTCACTGGTTGGCCAGAAAGCTCCGGGGTCCTCTAGTCTCTACCTCCTCAGTGGTGGAATTATAGGCACCTGCTGCCATGCCTGGCTTTTTATGTGGGCACCTAGGATCTGAACTCAGATTAGTGTGTTGAGCTCTTTAATGACTGAGTCATCTTCTCCTTAATTTTTTAAGGTATCACTGAAGATCTAGTGGGTGACTCATACTATCTGTTTTTTTTTCTTTTCTATTGAGTCGTGAAATAATCTGGAGAGATTCAGGTGGACATATTTTGGTTGCTAATATAGCAGCTACTTGGTAATATGGTTTGCGTCTGTGAGCAATATTTGTTGGCAAATCAAGCACATCCATGGACAGCTAGAAGTGACTTCACGACAATCAGACATCTTTACAGGCAGCTCTTAACAGTGTCACTCCTGTGCTTGTCCCTTTGCTCATGCAGGCCCAATAAAAGCCACAGTCTCCCTGCCCCTTCTCCCTTCTTTCCTTCCTCTCCCAGAAGCTGCTTCTATTTTCCTGCCCAATAAACCTCCCATGTGAGACCTGCTGCATGGTGTGATTTTTGTTGGGACCCACCCCCTAGTTCTATCAATATTGACCTTTAAAATTAGACTGACATTCCCAGTCAGGTTGGCTCTCGACCTGGGTATCCAGGACTAGAGAGATTAATGCTTCTTATAATCAACTGCTCCCCAAGACAAGGAAGGGAACAAGATGGGGCTCTCATTCCTGATCCTATGCCCATAGTCAGGCAAGTCTTTTCAGAGAAGCCAAGAGAATCTATGGCAAAGCCAACCTGAACGTGCCCGATCTTGTCTAATCTTGGAAGCTTGGCAACATTAGGCCTGGCTAGTAGCTAGATAGAAAAGTCAAGAGAATTATACAACCCGATATCTCTTTACTTGGGAAAATAGAGCCCACCAGAGGGAAAAGAAGTGCTCCTGAGAAAGGAGTCCATTCTATGGTTAAGGCAAAACAGGCTACCTCAAGATGGCACACTTGTTTTTACTGGGAGAGAACGAATGTGTGCAAGTCTTACACAGTGACAGATACCATTTCAAGTTTGTTCCCATCACCAGACATTTAAGTTCAACAGCAGAAGAGGGAAAGAGGCCAGAATTTAAAGAAACAATATATATTCAGTTTCACACTAGAGAGATGTTCCAAATATATATATATATATTTGCCCCAAAGATATATATATCTTTAGCAGTTACTGTTAACGTTTTAAAATAAAACAAACCTTTCAGGGAAAATAAATATCACATGTACTTGGCACAAAATTCAAAAGGCACAGGCTCATGCCATGAAAGCCTCTCTCCTGCCCTGGCAATTATTTTCAAGTGCTATTTTTGTAATTATATATAATCAGAACTGTATTTTATTTCACATGCCCTTTCTTCCTGATTTGATGAGAATGAAGTTCTCGATTTCCAAATGAACATTTGGAGCACAATCTGCCTGCAAGTCAGACTGCATGGCAAATGTGTTTCTAGTTTAAGGTAACTCATTAGCTTTTAATTATGCATCAAAATGCAGCACGTGCAGGAATATGAAATCCAATACAAGTAACCACCCTGCTTCTGGGAGAGCTTGTGTTCCAAATTCTAACTTAGCCTGACTTTCTCCCACTTTGCCCTACTCCAAAACTCCAACAGATCCCATCCCCCTATTTCCCTAATCTTTCCACTAGAATTTCTAAGCTAATTCCCAGGACAGAAGGGATAAGCCGTAGGTTGACGGTTTGGTGATGGGATCTGGGGAGAGTAGCTCAAGTGTACTGGATAACACACCCACCAGTTGGGAGTGAGCACCTGAGCCGCAGTGGTGCTTTAAGATCACTAGAGGTTAGAGACACATCGCTCAATAGGGCTTGGAATTTGATATCAGGGATGGCAATAAGTGTCTTTAACTTATAGACAATGAAAAGGTCCATAATCTGTTTAAAGATATGCCATGGCACTTGCCCTACCTCTTTGTTTTAATTAATATAATAGAAAGGAAAGTGTTTTTTCATGATTAATTTTTTTCCTTTACTTCAAAGAAGCATAATTCTTTTATACTTTATTTCAAAATCAACTGACCATCATAACCTGTGACAAATATTTTGGTGATATAAAAAATAATATTTATAATCAATTTACCCCAAAATAGCAATTAATATATACTTAAGCCAAATGGTTTCTTCTCTATCACTATATTTTCAGTGACACAAAGTACTTTGTATACATAGCAACAAGTAATTGTAATTAAAAGGCCACAGACCAATAAATTCTGAACATCACCAAAAAGAACTAACAGGACAGTATTGCAAATATAACCCAAGAATATGTATGAGCGGTTCTACAGTTCGGTAACAGCTAAAGAGATTCACTGTGTTAATAAAACCAAAGAGAATAAAACTAGGTAATTGCTTTCATAAATGCTAAAAAGGGCATTTGATAAAACTCAACATTCTTTTTTTTTTTTTTTTTTTGGTTTTTTGAGACAGGGTTTCTCTGTATAGCTCTGGCTGTCCTGGAACTCACTCTGTAGACCAGGCTGGACTCAAACTCAGAAATCCACCTGCCTCTGCCTCCCAAGTGCTGGGATTACAGGTGTGCGCCACCATGCCCGGCTCCAACATTCTTTTATGTAAAAAATAAATAAATAAATAAATAAATAAATAAATAAATAAAAATTAAAAGATACTTCAGCCCAAATGTCAACTCCTTACATAATGGGAAAACATTACCAACAGTAGGGAAAAATGACCATATGCCAATCACTATGTAACAATGGGAACCAGAGTTGGAGCTAAAAAAATCTATCACTTTAAAAAATATGATTATATATTTGGAAAACAAAAGCTGGACACATTACTAAACAAGAAAATTCAGTTTTTCATATCCTATTCAAAATAGGATATAAAATTAATCTAACAGTCAATAGCTTCATATGAACAAAATCAGAAAGAAGAAATAATGGTTGATAGTCATCTCATTCTAAGCTAGTTTTGTAAATGTTTTATCAATGGAATAAAAATTCTATAGCCAAACAGGACCATTTAGAGATGAAGATGTTTGACCTAGTTTATCATGACCCCAATTCAATGGAATGTTAATATTACCTTGTCATTATCAGATGTTAAAATAATTATCAGGTTAAGCCATTTTTTAAAAACCATTTATATGAAAACATATGTTAATGAATTATCTCCTCTGATGGGTTATCTTGCCAACTTACTGGAATTTAGAGCTAACCAGAAGGTTTGTGAACCATACCTCAACCTGTACAAGTGAGGCCACTTCCACAAATGATGGGTTTGTGAGGACTCCGACTGGATCATTGTTTTAGGCCATTAATGGATTTAAAATTTGAATAGATAGACTATTGGGAGGTAGTGGGACTATAGGTGGGGGTCTGAATTGAGGAAGCAGACCCTCAGGGCTGCTGCTGAAGAATGCGTCTTGGCTCTGTCTCCTTTTTCTACTTCTCTTTGTCTATTGTGGCTGCCAGGAGCTGAGCAACTTTCCTTGGCCATGTTCTTCTGTCACGATATTTTTGCTTTGTTGCAAACATAATAACAGAACCAGCTACTCAGGAGCTGAGACCTTTGAAACTGGGAGCCGAAAATAAATATCTCCTTTTAAAATTGTTCATGGCAGGTGTCTCCCTCAGCAACTGAAAAGTAACAAATCAGGGAAAGGAAAACCACACTCTCCTCTAGCCTGCCTGTTGTCCCCGGGGTTGATGAGAGCTGGACTTATTTGAAAGAGAATGGGGGGAAGGGAAACCGTATGAAGTATGTATTAATCAAGATAAACATGTGTAAATTTAAGTCAGGCCAGAGCGTTAATGTCGAAGTGGATCAACAATAGAGGAGAGCTTGTTTCAGGAATGGAAGCTTTTGTTCTTTGGTTGCTAAGCCTTCAAACTGACTTCCCACATGGAAGCTGAAAGCAGATTTCTCTAGCAGATTGGCATCCTAGGGGGAGCTGGGTACTTTACATTTTTCTAATTAGGAGAAGTTAAAGGTGTTATTAAAATTTTCGAATTAGTGATAGTGATAGAGATAGGTTAGATAGAGACAGGAGGGAGGGAGGGAGAGAGAGACAGAGAGAAAGAGAGAGACAGAGAGACAGAGAGAGTGAGAACAAGCTAGACATGGGTCAGGACAGAACAGGCCAGAGAAGGAGACAGACTAGAACATATTGCCCAAGTTGGTGTGAGGCCAACCAGAACAATTCAGGAAAACCTGAGAAAAGCCTGATTGAATCAATCAGCTTGAAGAGGAGTTTGAACCAGAGGAGCTGAGTTGGATCAACTAGCCAGATCAGAAAGAACTAGGAAGGGGTGAGCTTTTTCAGGAACCTCAGAGGCTGAAAACATTCTTGGCCTAGATTAGATTGTACAGAGGCAAGAAGCTTTCTTTCTTTTTTCTTTTCTCTTTTTTCTTTTATTGGTTTATTCTTTCTCTGTATAACCCTGGCTGTCCTGGAAATCACTCTGTAGACCAGGCTGGCCTCAAACTCAGAAATCCTCCTTCCTCTGCCTCCCAAGTGCTAGGATTAAAGGCACGTGCTGCCACTGCCCGTCTAGAAGTTTTCAAGACTTGGTTAGCAGATGGAGGTATTAAGCCTCCAGACAACAATCAGAGTTACTTTTACAACTTGATGACTGCACAGAACTGTAGCAATAAAGCACACAAAGTAATGATTCAGTGAACTTTGCCTCTGTTCAGTGGGAGGATGTGGTCAGAAACTGGTTTAAATTGGTTTAACTATTTAAAGATAAATACAAATAAACAAACAAAAGGGCCTTGAGGTTGTGTGACGTGAGGTGAGGGGCTGAGTCCTAAGGGGCGTTCTAATCCTTAGTGAAGTTGAAGGAAGTTCGGTATGGTTACGTCCAGAGGATTCTAGGCACAGCATAAAACGTGGGCAGGAAAAGGATCCATCCCTATGTACAACCCTGGAAGACAGAAAGTTTGCATTGCTAGGGAAATATATAGTGGCTTCCAAGAGCAAAGAAAAAAAAAGTAACCATATAAAGTAATCACCTACTCAAATAAAAACTTGACCAACGGGTTATTCCAGAGATGCTACAGACTATCTGATGAAAGTGTGACCAACCCTACGTCTGCCACACAGCCTGAGGATCCAAATGACTCTTACGACATGAACCCCCTCCCCTGAGCGTCTGGGGGTCCCATAGTCCAGAGGGATAAGGCCATAGTAGAGTTGGCCTTCTGGGGGGTTTGGACCTGAGTGTGAGGTGGACTCCAAGAGAAGTCCGGAGAGTCAGGGTAGTCGGGCTGCTCCTCCCTCCACCTGTGCTGGCTGGGCAGGGACAGTGGCAGCAGGAACAGGAACATAGAGAGGGGACAGGGATCCTCGTGGGGAGCAGAAAGGAGGAGCAAGGCAGGGGGTTGAGGCTGACCCTCATGGGAAGTGGCAACGCCCATAGCCAAAAAAGGTCTCATCCAAACAGGGGCTTCTCGACTGGATATTGCCACATGGTGATACATGGCACTTGGTCTGGGTGGCCCCAGGCCTCACAAACTAAACCTTCACCCTGTCAACGATGGGGAGATGGAAAGTCCCCTCCGCAGGCCATCCTACTTTAAAGGTGGGCCATTCCTTCCTGCAAAAGATGGTTAGTTTCCTGGGATGAACAACCAGACCCAAGTCGAATGCAACTTGGCAAAAGTTCTTAAAGTGATTTAGGACAAGCCCAGTGGGTGCTTTGTGCTTGTTCCATACTAGGAATCAAAGATAAATTTGTACGAGAGGACAGAAAGCACAGACAGAATACATATAACCGGACACAGAAAGATATTCCTGGGGAAACAAAACCAAAAGGCTGTCTCAGATGGTCTTCTTCGCTGTGCATGGGAGGCCTGTAGACCCACAGCCAGTTCTGAATCCAGATGAGAACAAGCAAGTTCTCCAGCTTCTGGTAGGGGGACAAATACATCCGCTTTGTCCCTCTCAGCCTCCAGATTAAACCCAAAACAGAAACACAGAGATGAACAAGACAAAAGACAGCCAGGTGCCCAGACTTACTCCACTATTTGGGCCAGGGGGTTTCCAGCAAATCCCAGGATGAACTCCAAAATGTAAGTGTCCATAATTCACTGAAGAATGATACCCAAGACTCAAATAGTATATAAACACAAAGAGTGTTTTATTCTACGGAAGTTCAGTTTGCTGGGGTCTCCCATTACCAAGATAGAGAGACAACCAAGTGAGCTCGCAGACCTGATTTAAAGCACATTAGGGGGTTCTGGAGTAGGTAACCTTCATCTTACTCCATCCCCAGGGACATCCTATTACCAGGGTGTGGGGGCTGGAAGCTGTTGCTGGGAAGGTCTGGGAATTGTTGCTGAGGAAGCCTAGAGACTGCTTCAGGCCAAGTGGTGGGGCAGCTTCTGAGGCCTAGACTCGCTCAGTCCTGAATTGCCGATTTGAAGCCTGTCATGGAGTCAGCCTAGCCATCTCAGCACATGAGCAATACAAAGCAAAGATAAGCCATAGGAGTACCCCTCAAAAGATAGAAAAATCCATGTTCACGTAGTTCTAGACAATATGCGAAGACTCTTTTGTGTTGTGTCACTTTTAACAGGTTTTGGCTACAGTTTTCCAAACTAAAATTGGAATTCTTGGGTTCGTGAATCATGTCTGTATTCAATTGATAGGTTGCTTACAATCTGAGGTATGAGTATATTAAATACATATTAGAATATTAAACACTCAAGCAACAGCACATGCTTACTTACAGCGCTGTTACGCTAACTCTGCTCTGAGAGGCTCTATCCAGCAGCTGACTAAAACAGATGCAGACACCCACAGCCAAACACTGGATGGAGGTCAGGGACTCTTAGGGAAGAGTTGGAGGAAGGATTGAAGGCCCTGAAGGGGATGGGAACCCCACAGGAGGACCAACGGAATCAACTAACATGGACCTCTGGGAAATCTCAGAGAAGGGGCCACCAACCAAAGGACACAGACTGGAATAAGGCCCTGGGCACATACGTAGGAGATGTGCAGCTCAGACTCCATGTGGGTCCCCCAACAACTGAGACAGAGGCTCTCCCTGAAGCTGTAGCCTGACTGGGGTATCTGTTACTCAACAGGACTGCCTTGTCTGGCTTCAGTAGGAGAAGATGCACCTAATCTGGCAGAAACCTGATGTACCAGGGTTGGCAGATACCCAGTGGGGTCCCACCCTCTCAGAGAAGAAGGGGAGGAGGGATGGGAAAAGGGTCTCAGTTGGTGGGGGGACCTGAAAGGGAGGCAGTGCTTGGGATCTAAATAAATAAGAATGTTATTTTTTATAATATATAAGAAATTAGAATATTTGGCACTGAAAATAGTTTTAAAGGATGAGACAATTATAGCTGTTGTTGCAATGGACTATCGTATGGCGTCTCTTCAAATTATTTCTCTACAGTGCATTTTAGTTTAAAAAATAAAATAGCATCTTCAACATTGATTCACTGGTTATGTAATTCTTTAAACAAGTATTGCTTAAAAATAATCTTTGTTGGGGCTGGAGAGATGGCTCAGAAGTTAAGCTCACCTGACTCTTAGAGGACTGGGGTTTAACTGCCCCCACCCGCATGGCAGATGAAGACAGTATGCAACTCTTGTCCCTGGAGATCCAATGCCCTCTTCTGGCCTCCAAAGTTACCAGACACCCACACAGCGCACAGACATCCAAGCAGACAAGATATCCATATACATGGAATTAGTTTTTTAAAACAATAATAATTTGTGTCTATCAGGAGTGGCGTTACAAACCTTTAATTCCAGCACTGGGGAGGCATCTGTTCAAGGCCAGCCAGTGATCTATGTACTGAGTTCTAGGTCAGCCAGGAAACTACAGAGTGAGAACATCTCAAACCACACAAACAGAAGAGTCTGTGTTCCCTGTTCTCTTTCGTGTTTCCACTACCCCTGGGCTTGTTTCCTGGCACTGATCCTTCATATGGACCTTTCTCCAGTTACTGTTAAGTCTGCCACCCTCAGAACTAGAAGCAAGTTGGCTGCAGAGTATAGTCTGGGTCCTTATATTTGGAAGGCTCCTTGCTACTCTGAGATCAGTGCTTCTCAGCCTGTGGGTTGTGAGTCCTTTGTGGGCTGAACGACCTTTTCACAGGGGTTCCATATGAGATATCCTGCCTATTGGTTGTTTATATATGATTCATAACAGCAGTGAAATTATGAAAGTAATTTTATGGTTGGAGTCACCAAAACACGAGTAATTGTATTAAAAGGTCACAGCATTATGAAGGTTGAGAACCACTGCTTTGGATTGTTTTGGAAATGTTTCCACCAATGAACATTCCCGACAGTACCAACAAGGAGTTTTATACTCCCCGTAGGCTTCCCAGACTGTACCAAGATACGGTGGAATTTGTTTCTTCCTTCAAAGGGACATGGTGGCAATGACTTTACCTTTATTTTCCTTTGTTCCCACAGAGAGAATGAGCCCCATAGGTTCATTTGAATATTTGGGCTCCAGTTTGTGAAACTTTAGAATTCATTAGGAAGTGCAGCCTTGTTGGAGGAGGCATGTCACTGGGACTTTGGGGTTTCAAAAGCCTACACTAGTCCCAGCTAACTCTTTGCCTCAGGGTTTTGTCTCAAGAATTCATCTCCCAGCTACTGCCCCAGCACCGCACCTGCCTGCCTGCTGTTGTGTTCTCCACCATTATGGTCATGGATTAACCGTCTGAAACTGTAAATCCCAACTTAAGAGCTTTTATAAGTGATCTTGGCCTCGGTGTTTTAACCCAAGAGAAAAGTAGTGGGGGACCCTAAGGGCCTTTCCCAGTCCTACACCCTCCTTACTATGTCCCCCTCTAGCCTGGGGTCAAGGTTAGGCCAAGTTCCATTCTCTACCCACAGGAATATTCTTGAGTAAAAAATTCTCAGAATGTACTGATAGTAGTTACCTGACCCTCTGGAAAGTCCCAGGTAGAGTTCTAACTTGTGTCATGCTTGCTAGCCAATAGATTTAAAGGTCAATATGCTTATTCAATAAGTTTGAACTGTAACCTTGCTGATGTAATCTGTGCCCTTAAGTATAAAAACTGCCTGTAATAGCCATTTGGGGTTGCCTTCTAGTAACTCACCTTGAGGACTAATTGAAGGTCGACCCTGATGCACCAGAAAATAAACCTCTTGCTTTTGCATCTCTGTGTGTTACTCAGCGGCATCTCAAAGTAAGTAACACTGACTGAGGGTTGGTATCTTACAGTAGCTAAGACAGAATTTGGTCCTAGGATATGGATAGGCTATTGCTATGCAGGTCTGACCACGGTGATTTGTAAACAAACAGAGAAGACTTTGAGAGTTTTGGACTAGAAAGGTGCTTGAACAGTTTACATTGCTTAATGGGCCATCCCAGTAGGATTTTGGAAGAGAGTAGAGCTGAGAACCATATAGACTATGGAGGCCCAGCTCAAAAGGTTTCAGAGGTATTGTGAATTCTGGTTAAGAATGTGCCTGTTGTTTTTTTTTTTTCTCTTATCCTAAGAATCCACCTGAGGCTAAATTGAAAACTAATGAAAAAAATTTCTTTGGTAGAGGAGATTTCAAGACAGCTTAATATTGACTCTGTGTTATATGTATATAACAACAACTTATGCAAGTCTACAACAACAACAACAAAAACAAGAGCAAAGTGGGGAGTACAGTTTGAAGTTAAAAAGAAATACACCGGGAAATTTAATGTTTAAGCCAAGACCTGTGCTGAAATAGAGGAAAAGATTAGAAAGGCCTGCTTTGAAATGTGTTGGAAACTCCAAGATGTTAGAAATCCCAGCCAGGAAACATCTTCCAAGGAGAGCTGTGGGCAGGGAATGAAACCCATCCATCCAAGAAAGGAGAGCCTGTTTCTTTCTTTCTTTCTTTCTTTCTTTCTTTCTTTCTTTCTTTCTCTCTCTCTCTCTCTCTCTCTCTCTCTCTCTCCCTCCTTTCCTCCCTCCCCCCCTCTTTTTTTTTTTTTTTTGAGACAGGGTTTCTCTGTGTAGTCCTGGCTGGACTGGAACTCACTCTGTAGACCAGGCTGGCCTCGAACTCAGAAATCTGCCTGCCTCTGCCTCCCAAGTGCTGGGATTACAGGCGCGCGCGCCACCATGCCCGGCTTACCTGTTGCTTTCAACAAAGCTAGGAGGGCGGAGGCATCGAAGCCCACTGACGACAGACATGGATCTACAGGATGTAGAGATTGCCTTGCTGGGTTTTGGTCTAGCCTTGGTCCAGTATCTCCTTGGTGTGCCCTAGTTTTGGATGGTAATGTATATTCTGTGGCACTGTACATTATTTGATTTTTTTTTTTACAGGGGTACAGTTAAGAGATCATCTTGAGTCTCAGGAGAAACTTTGAATTCCAAAACAGTGTTAAAATTGGAAAAGACCATAGAGAACTTTGAAGTTGGATTAAATGTATCTTACGTTATGATATGGCTACAAGCCTATGGGACCAGAAAGAAGAATACAGTGGTTTGAATGAGAGCACATTTCATATATTTGAATACCTGATCCCTAGATAGTGAAACTGTTTGGAAAGGTGGGGCTTCACTGGAGGGGGTGTGTCACTGGGGTGGACTTTGAGGTTTCAGAAGCCCACGATCGTTCAGTTAGCTTCCTCTGCCTCACAGCTGTGTCTCAAGATATGAGCTCACAGCTGCTTCTCCAGTACCATTCCTGCTGCTGTTCTTCCCACCATGATAGTCATAGACTCTAACCCTCTGAAGCCATAAGCTTCATGAAATGCTTTCTTTCATAAGTTGACATGGTGTTTTATCACAGCAACAGAAAGCTAACTAAGAAACTGGCCTTGAACTCACTATGTACCTAGGCTGACTTTGAATTGGTTTCCCCACCACCTTTTCTTTTTTTTTTTTCTTTTCTCATATAATACACCCCAACTGCAGCCTCTCTTTCCTTCATTTCTCCCAGTCCCCCACCACACACCTCTCCTCTTCCCCTAATTCACTATTCCTCTCTTTCCCTTCAGAAACAAGCAGGCATCCTAGTGCTATCAACCGACCACAGCATAACAAGATACATTAATCCCTTTTCATTTTTTTAAGGCCACAAATATTCAATCAGGAAGCCTTCACCTAATTTGATTACATTGCAAAGACTGTATCTCTAAAGTCTACAGTGAATTACATCTCCATCCTTTTAACAACTCAGGTTAGAAAGTACCTTTCACCAAAGAATCCCTTACAGGACAGAAACTATTCCTAAACAACAACTGCTTATTCCAAGTTATGAGTTAAATATCTATTTCATAAGCACTCACAATTTGGAGATAAGCTACTTATGTAGATGTGAAGTTTAATTACCAGGAGGCAGGAAGGTACTCCTTTTCAGATCTCAGAGATGGGAAATATAATACATGTTCATGTCTCCTTGCTATTATTTGTTGACTCATTCATTAGCATATGTATGAATCCACATTCATGCTTGAATTCAGGTAGACATGCAATATCCAAGTCAATGAGGTCTTGGGTTCCATGCTAATCACTCTGGCTATGGAGATGAAAAGCAGCTCTGCCCTCACGATCTGTGTAGCCCAGAGTGTGTATGGAGAGGTGGATCAATAGCTACAGTGGAGAGCGGAAGTGGGAGCTACGGAAAGCACTCCCGAGGGGAAGGTCTGCAGAGAAGGCTAGGAATAGGACCCCGGCAAACATCACACCTAATACAAGAGCTCAGGACAGCCTAAAGCATAATCTTTGGGTAGAAGCAGAAAGTTGTGTTTTATCAATACTGTTTGTTCTATTCTTGGTTTTTTAATGAAAATTCATAAGTATTAAAAAAAAGCCTCAAACCTGTATTTGCTGAAGCAAAGGGAAATGGAAGAAATGAGATTTTTATCCTATCTACTAAAATTGGCAGGAAGTTTAATGCCTCTGTGTGCCTTTGGGTTATCAGCTGAACTGTTCTAACTTATTGATTCTAGGGAACATCATGGACATGAAGCAACTCAGCAACTTAGCCATCACCCCCTGTCTTAGTATTTATCTTAAAGATGAAATTTATCCTACGGTAGAGAGATATGTATGAATAGTTTACTGATAATTGATGAGTCGAATGTGGAAGAAAACTAAATGTCTGCCCATGAGAGATAAATATATTACATTTAAGACGATGAAATAGAAATGACACTATCCACTAAAATATTAATTTCAAAAAACATATTAGCACATGACTGTATTCCAAGACCTTGTAAGACTAAGGCAGGAGGATCATGAGTTCAGTTAGAAAGACCCTGTCTCAAAAAACAAACAAGGAGAAAAAAAATCCATACACTATGTGGCAAGATGGGAAAAATTTATACATGTGTGCACACATGGGTACACAATGAATACACATGCAGGTACATGTGTGTGCACACATGTGTATGGAGGCTACAGACCAATCCCAGATGTTATTCTTCAGGAGCCATCTACCTTATCTTTAAGCATGTATGTGTATGTGTGTGCATATGTATGTGAGTGTGTACATATATGTACATATATGTACATATATGTGTGTGCATTTGTGTGTATATGTGTGTGTGAGTGTGTATGTGTGTATTGTGTGTGTGTGTGTGTGTGTGTGAGAGAGAGAGAGAGAGAGAGAGAGAGAGAGAGAGAGAGAGAGAGTCTGAGGAGTAAATGTGTTTTCTCCTTTTACCTCTATGTAGTTCCAGGGACTGACTAGGCTATCAGGTTTCTGGGGCAAGCACCTTTACCTGTGAGCTTTCTCACCACCTTGAAGTTTTTGTTTTGTTCTTCAAGACAGGGTTTCACTGTATAGCCCTAGCTGTCTTGGAACTCACTCTGTAGACCAGGCTGACCTCAAACTCACAGAGATCTACCTGCCTCTGCTTCCTGAGTGCTGGGATTAAAGATGTATACCATTATGCCCTGCAAGATAGGAAAATTTAAAAATTAAAATAGTAAGCCTTAAAATGATGATACAAAATGAACCCATATTAATAGTTATGCGATATATATATATATATATATATATATGTATATATATATATATACGCCCACATATATCCACATATACTTACATTTACACACACATGCTCACAAATATCTATTTATCTTTCCTGTCAGTCAAGACACTCTGAATTATGCTATGCTCTGAAATCCTCTGCTGCTTATGACCGCAGAGTTTGTTTCTCCATCACATGGCCTGTCAGCCCCTAGCCAGCAAGATCCTGCAGTTCTCATGGCTACTCCAGAATCTACGTGGATAACATGGGCTCCATCTTAAGGTAAGAGTCCATGCTTGTAGAAGCGGGTAAAGAAGACGAGGACCACCAGGCGGTGGTGGCTCACGCCTTTAATCCCAGCACTTGGGAGGCAGAGGCAGGTGGATTTCTGAGTTTGAGGCCAGCCTGGTCTACAAAGTGAGTTCCAGGGCAGCCCGAACTACACAGAGAAACCCTGTCTCGGAAAAGAAGAAGAAGAAGGAGGAGGAGGAGGAGGAGGAGGAGGAGGAGGAGGAGGAGGAGGAGGAGAAGGGGGAAGAGGAAGAAGAAGAAGAAGAAGAAGAAGAAGAAGAAGAAGAAGAAGAAGAAGAAGAAGAAGAAGAAGAAGAAGAAGAAAGAAGAGGACCTCTGAGATGTCTCTGAACAGGTTCAGAAGGATGTGCGAGGCCATCTTGAAGAAACCATTACTGCATACCTCCTTTGTATATCTACAACTGTTCTCGAGAGCAGGAGACGGTGGTTAGATGTCCCAGTGGTTAAGAGCAATGGCTGTTCTTCTAGGAGACCCAGGTTTGGTTCCCACATGGTGGCTGACAACTGTCTTTAACTCCAGTGTCAGGGGCTGTTACTCTCTTTTCTGTCCTATGCAAATGATACATACATATACATGCAGGCAAAACACCCATACATATAAAAAAGGTAAGCAAATCTTTAAAGGAAGAGAGAAAGGGGTGGGAAAGAAATAATTCATGCCACTCTTCTAGTGGGGTGGTGACAAGACTATAAATATTTTTTATGTTGGCTTCTCAGTAGTTTTCAATTTTATTTTGCTTGTCTTTTTTTTTTACTTTTAAAATAACTTTAAAGTAGTTTGTAATTTTTTTTAATTTATTTATTTTATGTATACCAGTACCCTGCAGCTGTCTTCAGACACACCAGCAGAGGGCGTCGGATCTCATTATGGATGGTTGAGAGCCACCATGCGGTTGCTGGGAACTGAACTCAGGACCTCTGGAAGAGCAGTCGGTGCTCTTAACCGCGGAGCCATCTCTCCAGCCCAGTGTGTAATTCTTGAAGCACTGGAGGAAGGAATATCGTGACTGAAACTGCCCCTCACATCCCCTCTTTCTACTCTCAGCCCCTGTTCCTATCCCAGAAGCAGCCACTGGGTAAAGTCTGCTGCAGTGTTTCAGGATTATTTTTATGCATGCAACCATAAACATGACCATGAATATTCATAAACCCTTATGAGAGAAAAATAAAAGCAGCATATAAATTAATCAATATACATATGATTTTAATAAAGAAGTTTCTCATAAAGAATGCATAAATCATCCATAACAGCTCACCGTCCCTCACAGTGTTCCTCTAACTCGGTCACGCTGTTCTTTTTCCTGTCTTTCAAGTTTTTCCAGCTTCCACCGGGTTTAGTCCCTGACTTCCCAGCCCCGCGCCATATGTCTATGGCTCCGGGCCCTGTCTACATTAGCTACTTTTCTCCTTGCAGGGTCAAAATATGCGGCAAAAGAAATAACCCTCTCCAAAAATGGGGTACAGAGCTAAACAGAGACTTTTCACCTGAAGAACTTCGGATGGCTGAGAAACACCTTAAAAAATGTTCAACATCATTAGTCATTAGGGAAATGCAAATCAAAACCCTGAGATTTCACCTCACAGAATGGCTAAGATTAAAATCTCAGAAGACATCAGGTGTTGGCGAGGATGTGGAGAAAGAGGAACACTCCTCCACTGCTGGTGGGACTGCAAGCTGGTACAACCACTCTGGAAATCAGTCTGGCGGTTCCTCAGAAAACTGGACGTGATACTTCCGGAGGACCCAGCCATACCACTCCTGGGAATATACCCAGAAGATTCCCCAGCATGCAATAAGGATACATGCTCCACTATGTTCATAGCAGCCTTATATATAATAGCCAGAAGCTGGAAAGAACCCAGATGTCCCTCAACAGAGGAATGGATACAAAAAATGTGGTATATATACACAATGGAGTACTACTCAGCCATTAGAAACAATGAATTCATGAAATTCTTAGAGAAATGGATGGAGCTAGAGAACATCATACTAAGTGAGGTAACCCAGTCTCAAAAGAATACCCATGATATGCAGTCACTGATAAGTGGATATTAGCCTAGAATCTTGGAACACCAAAAGACATAAATCACATACCAAGTGATGTCTGACAAGAAGAAAGGAGTGGACACTGGTGCTAGAATGGACCAAAGCATCATTGTGGGGGAGTAGAAGAACAGGGAGGTGGGAGGGG
Organism: Apodemus agrarius; assembly: GCA_964023405.1. Lineage (NCBI taxonomy): Eukaryota > Metazoa > Chordata > Mammalia > Rodentia > Muridae > Apodemus > Apodemus agrarius. The sequence continues at coordinate 55,070,744 of OZ030014.1, forward strand.
TGGATGAGGGAGCAGGGGGCGGGAAAAGAGCATATGGGACCTTTGGGGGTGGGGAACCAGAAAAAGGAAAATGAATTGTAAATATAGAATATATCCAATTTAAAAAAAAAAAGAAATGTAAGGAAGGAATGGTTTGTGCTTGGCTCACAGTTTGTAGGTGTGGCCCGTTACGGAATGGTAAGTCAGCCAAGGCAGCTGGCTACGCTGCATACCTCCGTGAACGGAGCGACAATGCCGATGCTCGCTTTCCTTTCTTGTTCTTATTCATTCAGGACCCCATGGTATGGCGACCCCCAGATATAGGGTGAGCCTACTCATCTCAATGAACTCACTGACATTTGGCTCCTTGGTAATGGTAGATCCTGTTAAGTTGGCAATAAACGTTAGCAGTCACATTGGCCCTGTCTGGGAGCAAAGGCCACAAGACTTTCACTTTCTTGAGCTTCAGCTAGCACCCCTTCTCTTCACATTCCGGGTGTTTAAGGCACCAGCGCAGCTGCTCAGCGTCTGGGAGAGGGTGTGTGTGTGTGTGTGTGTGTGTGTGTGTGTGTGTACTGACTCCAGGCTAAGGATGTGAAACCTAAGCTCATTACTGAGAGAAGCCGGGAATAATGATTCTCGTGGTGTTCTGTAGGTGTCTACATGGTTTACAGAACAGGTCAATACTGTTATCTTGATTAGAAAGTAATAAAGGAACCTGCTTATTTCTCACTAGAAGTTTATAAGCGGAGTGTGTAGACAAAACCAGAGCATTGATGGCCAACAGGAAAAACTGGGTGTGGTTTGTAAGGGGCTCCCTGTGACCCTGATGGTTTGTTTCTGGATCTAAAACTATTCTGAAAATAACTTTTTTAAAGCGATGCTTATTATATCTTATTGTCATCTATTCAAAATTACAGTTTCCCCATCAAAGGTGCAGTCTCAAGACTCTTCACAGGAAATTCAAATATTTATCCCTCGGGTAAACATATAGACAGAAAGAGCAGAAATAACCAGAAGAGCGATTTGAATGTTAGCATCCTTCTAGGCCCCACCCCACGGTTACCTGGCAACAGCTAGGTATGCCTGACTCACTATAAAAGGGGCAGCTTGCCCCCTCTGCCCTCTCTTGCTCTTCACCTCATGGGGAAGGGGTGCCTCAGCACAGGCCCGCAGAGGCACCCCCTTCTCCTGCACCATACTGCACCTATACCAAGCATGCCCCTGGCTTCCTTTTCTTTTTCAGATAACACAACAAGAACACACAGCAATAGGTGGAAATTCCTTCTGGGAGTTAGCCAAGTAGGAGAATTTAGATCTAGATATTGAGCTTCTATGGCTTATGTTATAGCCAGTGACAACCAAAGGAGACACGGAGTGTGATTACACCACTGTCTGGTACGGAACAGTCGGCGTAACAAAGAGACACGGAGTGCGATTACAGCGCCGCCTCATGCAGAATAGTCAGGTGACAACCTTGGGAAAGGCAGAATGACATTTTCCAAAGCACGTTTCATAGAATGGGATTTGGTTTCAGGGGATAAAGTATTGTGTTCAAATAACGTTTGTGAAACACCTGAACGAATCAAAGCGCTGCTTCTTCCTTGCAGACACTGGCGGGAGCGTTGGCTTCTGAAAGAACACGGTAAGCGGAAGGGAACGGGAAGGCGTGTGCTGCGCCACCAGCAGCACCTTGGCTGGTGTGCGCGTCAAACGTGCACCCCCACAAGTACATGTCAGTACATCTCAGTAGCCATAGCTAGGTGTGAATACACGGAATAAATGTAGCAACTGATTATTCCACAGAATAAGGCAGAATTAGAATATCTCAAGGGCCAACCATCGAAAGAACACACTTTAGGGAACATTTATATAGAGAACTCATTCTCAAACATTTTGGTCTCAGGATTGCCTTACATTTGTGTAAAAAAAAAAAAGTACCTAAAGAGTATTTGTTCAAGAGTTATACTTATTGATATTTATTACATTAGATGAGAGATTTGAAAACTACTTCTTCATTAATTCCTTTAAAAATATTGTCAGGCTGGAGAGATGGTTTAGTGGGTAAGCAAGTACGAGAGAGGGAACACAGACCCCCCAAGACTTGACTCAACGCAGGGCAGGTAAACACCAGCAATCTCAGCTTGCCCACAGCGAGACAGGAGATGGAGACAGAAGAATTTCAGAAGGGTGGGGGCCAACTAGCCTGGTGTCTACAGACATGAACACCAAGAGCCTCCAACCTCAAACAAGGTGGAAGGCACGGGCTGATGCTGGAGATTGTCCTCTGACCTCCACACACATTGTGTCCAATGGGTGCTTGTACTTACACACATACTCACGCATATATGAATATATACACATGGTCTCCATTAGGCTTCTATTGCTGTGACAAAGACTATGACCAAAATAACAACAACAAAAACAAACAAACAAACAAACAAAAAACGTATGGAGGAAAGGGGTTATTTCAGCTTACATGTCCTGATCACAGTCCATCATGAGAGGGAGTCAGGGCAGGAACTCAAGGCCCCCCCTCCCCAAGCAGGATCTGAAGCAGAGCCCCTGGGAGGAAAGTGCTTCTTCCTGGCATGGTCCCCACACTTGTTCTCTTAGCCTTCTTGGACACCCTAGGGCCACTTGCCTAGGGTTGGTAACACCCACTATGGGCTGCCCCCCACCCCCATGCCAATCACAAATTAAGAAAATGCTCTACAGAGCTGCCTACACACCAGTCTTAAGGGGGCGTTTTCTCCTTGTGTCTCTCTTCTCCGATAACCCTGGCTTGTGCTGAGTTAACAAACAAATAGCACATAAACATTTTAAAAAGATAGACATAATGTTAGTTGTTTTCCATCTAGTGAGAGTCCTTTGTTCCTTTCCAAGAAGATGCCTGGCAGATTACCCCTGCCTTTGTATTATTCATCCCTCAGTTACGTTTTCCCCTAAAAATGGTGTGCTCTGTGAAAATGAAGCCAATTCAGTTAGCAGCTCCTGGGACCGGAGCCCAAGCCGTGGCTGGCTGTGGCCTAAGCACTCTCTATGCACTTTCATTTCCTCAAGGACTGGCATTTCACGAAGTCAGTGATTTTTATTACAGTTGTTTTGTTAGCTGCAAACCTGACAGTGTAGATTATGATGACAGCCAGTACGGTTCCAGCTACGCTGACCTTGAGCTAAAGCACTAGCAGTTTATATGTTACTAAAACTGGGTTTAGCACCTTCAGTGAGGGAGGTGCTAGTCTTAGAATTATCATAAAAATGGTTTCCAGTTTTCTGAGCTCATCTTAAGGGTCTCTGTGATATCAGAGTTCTATAGTTTGACACCACAGAAAGGCAGCTATACATGTAGTGCGGGGGTTGGGAGGAACGAACTGAGATGGGGGAAAAGCATATTTTGAATTTGATTTCATCATGTTTTGAAGGATACTCTGGACTATAAACTGTAAACTATACAGTACCACACTTTGCGAACAAATCCTATGGAAAATGACAAGGAAAAAAATAAAAAGGAAAAAAAAAACCCAGGGAGAAGAATCTGGACCTTTTCCAAAGATTAGCAGCTCTTGTCAAAATTCAAGCTGTTTGCTGAACACATGTTGTGAGAGAAATTTGGAGTCTAGGTCACCATAGCAAGTCAAGTGGAGGTGCAAATAATATTCCCTGAAATGTGAGTGCAATTATTCATTTTAGAGCAACTTAATGGTATAAGTGATTTAATATGACATTCCAAAAGCTCTTTCTTTTTTAAAGGTATATTTTTTATTTTTATGTGTATTCATGAAGGCCTACATGTATGTGCATCACTTATGTACCTAGTGACAAAGGAAAGTGGAGAGGGAGTCAGATTCCCTAACTGGAGTTACAGGCAGTCATGAGCTACCATATAGGTTCTGGGAAATGAGCCTGGGTCCTCTGCAAAAGCAACAAGTGCTCTTAACCACTGAACCATCTCTCTAGCCCTTTGTATGCTATAGCCAGCAAAAGAAACTGAAATAGGAAGTAAGAAACATTACTGCCAGATACGTTACACCCTGGGAATCCTAACACTCAGGAAGATGAGGCAGGTAGATCATAAGTTCAAAACCATCCTGGGCCAGGCAGTGGTGGCACATGCCTTTAATCCCAGCACTTGGGAGGCAGAGGCAGGTGGATTTCTGAGTTCGAGGCCAGCCTGGTCTACAGAGTGAGTTCCAGGACAGCCAGGGCTATACAGAGAAACCCTGTCTCGAAAAACAAAACCAAAACAACAACAACAACAACAACAACAAAAACAAAACCATCCTGGACTACACAGTGAGTTCTCAGTCAGCTTGGGGTCCATAGTGAAACACTATCTCAGAACAAAACCCAAACCAATCTTTTTGTTAAAACTAAGCTTTACAATTTGTTGATTTCCCTTGAAAAGTGTAGCACTTTAATTTTGTATAGATCAAAGCCAACTTCAAAATAGCATCACCCTCCTTTCCATGTTTATTCTAGTGTTTTCAATCCCTGACGATGACAACAACAATGATGATCTAAAACTTCACCTAGAGAGTCTTTAAGAATACAGAAAGCATGATCTGTTGATCACTTCTCTCTGATTAGGTTAGCTAATACTCTGCTCTATTTTCTAAGTGGAAGGGGAGCTGCCTGCACCTTGTTCCCAGTAGGAAGATAAAGGACAAGTGCTCCTAAACACGGCCAGGCACGGACTCTCTGGTGGCTCGTCCCCTCTGCCACGCAGCTCCTGCGCCTTCCAGCAGACTGTGACCCTTCATGCTCTGAGCGGGGACAGTGCACATTTGGGTTTATAACAGCCACTTCCTGTTCTTAGTTCCTGAATGGTTAGAAAAAAGAATGTGTGCAATTAGGTTTGTTTCTCAAGATGGGGTGTGTTTGGATCCAAGGAGCTGAAGGGGTTTGCAGCGCCATGGGAGGAACAACAATATGAGTCACCTAGTACTCCCAGAGCGCCCAGGGACAAAACCATCAACCAAAGAGTACACGTGGAGTTACCCATGGCTCCAGATACATAGGAGGCCTTGTTGGAAGCAAGAGAGGTCCCTGGTCCTGGGAAGACTTGATGCTGTAGTGTGGAGGAATACCAAGACTGGGAAGCAGGGGAGGGTGGCTTGGGGAAGGGGAGATGGCTTATGGGATTTTTTGGGGGAGGGGGGAACCAGGAAAGGGGACGACATTTGAAATGTAAATAAAGAATATATCTAATAACAAAATTGAAAAAAAAAAGATGGGGTTTGTTCAAGTAAGAAAAATATTAGAACATTAGTGCTCCATTTTAAAAGTTCAAACAAGAGCTTCAAAAAGTTCACTATGTGATACTCAGCACGCTGAGACATGAGTGTTGAGGACTCAGCTCCACACCAAACATTCAGACCATCCCCTCCATGGCTCAGGGAAGACAGGGAGAAGGAGGGCTGTGGCTTAGGGTTTTACTGCTGTGAATAGACACGGTGTCCAAGGCAACAGGGTTTTTTGTTGTTGTTGTTGTTGTTGGCTGTGGTTTTGTTTTGTTTTGTTTTGTTTTGCTTTTGAGACAGGATTTCTCTGTGTAGCCCTGGCTGTCCTGGAACTCACTCTGTAGATCAGGCTGGCCTCCAACTCAGAAATAGACTTGCCCCCCAAGTGCTGGGATTAAAGGCATGTGTCACCACTGCCCAGCTCCAAGGCGACTCTTATAAGGACACCATTTAATTGGGGCTGGCTAACAGGTTCAGAGGTTCAGTCCATTATCATCCAGGTGGGCATGGAGCAGGAGAAGCTGAGTTCTACATCTTCATCTGAAAGCCGTTAGCAGAATACTGACTCCCATGAAGCTAGGATGAGGTTATTAATGCCCACACCCACAGTAACACACCTATTCTAACAAGGCCACACCTAATAGTGCCACTCCCCGGGCCAAACATGTACAAACTATCACAGGCTGAAAAACATAAGAACCAGAGACTGGGAAGAGGTGTGCAGATGCTTCTTCTGTAATGACAGAACTCTTGTACTCATGAACCCACAGCAACATTCCATCCCATGGAGGTTGGGAGGATGTATAGGCAGTTAATGGTAGAGCAGTCATATTTCTCAGTGGTAGCCACTGCTACATTGCTGTCCATACTCATTTAGGCGATCCCAATTAAATACAGCGTGCATCAAAAATTAAACAAAATAAAGTATGTGAAAGGGTAGGGCAAATGGAACCTTGTCACCAGACAGAAAAACTGGTAAGGTCCAGCAGATTAAGGAACCCTGGCAATTTTCATAGTTGAGAATGGTAGGCGTTTGAATCTGCCTCCCCCCACCTGGTTCCTGTCCTGAAGCATGTGACCATGGCACACCACTAAGAGGACCATGGAACTGGTCACATAGTATAGAATCCCAGAGTTCTCCATGCTGATAAGGTATCGAGATAGGCCCCAAAGGTCTAGTCAATGAACTTCCCTTCCTGGACATTCCTTCCTTCTGGCGAAAGGTGTTTAGTCTCTGGCCTACCCTACATTGTATGCATCCTTTCCCACCACGAATAAACAGTTTGGACAAGCAAAGACTGTCTCCTTCCTCAAGGACCACTGTGGGGGTAAACCTTTGTCATACAGAGCCTAAATCTCCCACAAAAGGCCCCTCCCTATTCCTGGCATTGGCTCTGAGCTAAACCAGATTAAGGGCTCTCATTTTCAACTCTTTGTAATTCCCAGTGGTGTCCGGGTACCCAGGAGTTTGGGAACCACAGCCTCTGGCCCAGACCACGCCATTTCTCACCCTATCTTAGGCTACCTTCTGTCTCTCCTGAGCCTGTACCGATGTCCTGCCAGCTTGGCACCCCAACAGGGAAAATGGGATGTAGCCTGGCACCTGTGTGTTTCACCTCCTGGAGCAGTGTCCTGACACCCAGTGGGGAAACAAAACGTAGACCCACATGAAAGTGGGACAAGGACTTGGAAAGAATAAATGGTTTGGTGGGAGGAAGAAAGGTTACAGTTAGGATTAGAGGATACTATGAAATTGTGGACGCGTACATTTTAAAAAATAGTCCACAGAGAAGTTTATGCAGTGAGCATTATAGGACTTCCTTCTACACATTAGCAACAAAAGCTGATTTCAAATTATCTGTATTAGAAAATAAATTATTTTCAATAAATAGCAGTACTAAAATCAAGAATTTGATTTTTATAGTGTTATATGTCAATGCAACCGTGGCTCAAATGATCTATTGTATGAGGGGAAGCATGCACAGAAGATTAGAAAGGTCCAACTGTAGAAACTTATGTCAGTTGATGGAGAATGCTGGATTTCCTTAAGGACTCTACAGAAACAGGTTCCAAGGACGGATTCCCACATTCCATCGACAAAGGTATATAGACTTTGCGTTGGTGTCTTCTGAAATGGGTTTGCTTGGTTGATGGGCCTTTTGTTGTACCGTTTTGTTTTTGAGCCAGGATCTTTTTTTTTTTTAATTAAAACATAGTTTATTAAAATTGCATAGGGAATGTGAGGTGAACAAATTTTTTCTTTTTTTCTTTTTTTTTTTTTTGATTTCTTTTATTGTATATATTCTATATCTTACCCCACCACCCAGCCTGGCTTCTTACTTGTAGCAATCCCCCTGCCTTTCCTTCCTTGGTGTTGCTATTACAAGCATGAGCCATAGCACTGGCTCCAAGATAGATTTCCCTGAGCCTTATTCTTTTCTCTTTTCGCACAAGTGTATGATGAAGTAGAGTACAGTGACTACCAGTGTGGAGCCATTTAGAGGGTGTGATTCGTGCCAAGCCAGCAGCAGTTTACCTGATAACACTCGCCTTGGATACTCTGAACCGCCCTGCCATGTAGTAGAAGGGGCACTTAAAAATTATATTTTGTATTATTTAAAACAAATTTTAAGTTTAAGTATATTTTTAAAATATTTATTTATTATTAATTTTAATTATTATTTATTTATTTAATTTATTATTATAAATTAATTAATTTAATTTAATTTTTCTTCCCCTCCCCTAAGTCCTCCCAGACCCTGTCCCACTCCCTACCAACTTTGAATTCTGTCTCAAAAATTAAAAACCCAATTCAATAACAAACAACCCTGAAAAAACAAAGATAACAAAAACCAAAAGTAAACAAAAACACAAAATAATCTTCCTGCCAAGACCCATGAAACTATAATCAACTCAAAAAAGCACACATCCAAAAAAGCTGAGGTCCGTTGTATGTTAGTCAGCTACTCCTGAGCATGAATGGCCTGCTCAGCAGTATTTGTTATACCCGGCTTCACTTCGTTGGAGAAAACTGATATCCCCTTTCTCAGCAGGTATAAATGCCAGTTCCGTTGTTAACCTTTACCTTAGTGGTCTAAGCTTTCATTCATTCATTCACCCATTCATTCATTTAAAAATATTACAAAGTAAAACATAAGAAGCTAAAACAGAAACCATCACATCAAAGTTGGACTAGACAACCCAAAAGATGGAGAAGAGCCCAAGAGAAGTCACAAGAATCAGACTCAATTGTTCACCCACTCAGGAATCTCATAAAAGCACTAAACTGGAAGTTATAACATGCAGAGGACCAGGTGCAGACCTGTGCAGGCCCTGTGCTTGTGCTTCAGTCTCTGTGAGCGCATATGAGTTTGATCACGTTAATTTAGATGATTTGATTTCTTGGTGTCCTTCATCTCTGCTGGCTTACACTCATTCCACCTCTTCTTTCTCCGGTTTCCCAGAGTTCGGGGGGCAGATTTGAAGAGGACATTGCATTTAGGGCCAAGTATTCCAAGGTAAGATACTGCATGATATCTGGCTGTGGGTCTCTATTTATTTCCATCCACTGCAAGAGGAAGCTTCTCCGATAAAGGCTGAACAAGGCACTGATCTATGGGTATAACAGGATATTAATAGGAGTCATTGAGTCATTACAGTTGTCTTTTTTTTAAGACTAGTATTGATCACCCTAGGTCCCTGAGCTATATAGTCACAGATCCTTGCTCATCCAAGCAGTATCAGGTATGGGTTCTATCTCATGGAGGGCCTTAAATCAAATCAGTTCTTGGTTGGTTACTCCCACAAGCCTTGTGGCACCATTGCCTTAGTATGTCTTAAAGGCAGGAGAGCATTGTAGATAAGGGGATTGTGGCTGGCTTGCTGTTTATACTTCTCTTTTGGTAGTGTCCAGAGTACCTTCCTGTACCAAAACGGCTGGAACCTTGGGGTATCAGCTTAACATCTCCATGTTCAATGAGTTGTGTAAGTATTGACCTTCAGCAATGGAGATTGGCTATCGTCTTTCCTAGGTTGTTTTGGGAGTCTCATGGGGCCCCTAGTCTAACAACTCAATTAGATGGAGCATAACACTGCTACTGGAAGCTTTACTTGATGACAAGAGTTGGCCAGTTGCCTCCTCCATTATTTGGGGAGTTGATTTAGCTCACTTTCATATATGTATATATTTTAGTACATATATTCCTACTGTAGTAGATTTTCATACTATCTCTCAAATGTTTCTTAATTTTAGCTGTCAAAATCTGTATTCCCGCCAGGTGGTGGTGGTGCATGCCTTTAATCCCAGCACTTGGGAGGCAGAGACAGGTGGATTTCTTGAGTTTGAGGCCAGCCTGGTCTACAGAGTGAGTTCCAGGACAGCCAGGGGTACACAGAGAAAAAAGCCAGGGCTGTCTCGAAAAAGGCAAAAAAACAAACAAACAAAACAACAACAACAACAAAAAAACCCAAAACAAAACAAAACAAAACAAAAAAACAAACCCAAACCCTGTATTCCCTCCCACAATCCCTTGTTCACTCCACTTCCATACTTTATCTTCTGGTTCCCGTACCCTGCCTGCTGTCATTCATACCTACCTATTCTATTTCCCTTTCTTTCTTTTTTTTTCTATATTCTTTGTTTACATTCCAAAGGCTTTCCCCTTTCCCAGTTCCCCCCTCACCATATGTCCCATAAGTCCTCTTCTTCCAACCCATTCCCCAATCACCCCTCCCACCATTTCTCTGTTCTGGTACTCCCCTATAAAACTGGATCCATTCTTTTCAGGACCAGGGTCACACTCCAACAAGGCTATACCTCTTAATAGTTCCACTCTCTGGTTCAAGCATATTCAAACCACCACACAGTTCTACCAAAAGCAATCTACATGCTCAGTGCAATTCACATAAAAATCACCAACACAATTCTTCACAGATATTGAAAGGACAATTTTCTACTTCATTTGGAAAACCAAAAAACCTAGGATAGCTAAAACAATCCCAAACAATAAAAGAACTGCAGAAGGTCTTGCCATTCCTAATCTCAAGTTATACTACAAAGCTACAGTAATAAAAATGACTTTATAGGCCGGACATGATGGCGCACGCCTGTAATCCTAGCACTTGGGAGGCAGAGGCAGGAGGATTTCTGAGTTTGAGGCCAGCCTGGTTTACAGAGTGAGTTCCAGGACAGCCAGGACTACACAGAGAAACCCTGTCTCGAAAAAACAAACAAACAAACAAACAAAAACCCGACTTTATATTGGCATAAAAACAGATGATGAAATCAAATTGAAGACCCAGACATAAGCCCATGCACAGCTGGACACCCAATTTTGATAAAGAAATCAGAAATATGAACTGGCAAAAAAAAAATACTATCTTCGACAAATGGAATTGGTCAAACTGGATGGTAGCATGTAGAAGAATGTAAATAGATCTGAATTTATCACCCTGAACAAAACTCAAGTTTCTTAACAAGTTTCTTAGCAGGGCCCTCTAGTCTAGGGTTCTCAACCTGTGGGTCATAACCCCAAAGACCACCAGAAAACACAGATATTCAGATTATGATTTCTAATTGTGGAAACATTACAGTTATGAAGTAGCAACAAAATAATTTTATGGTTGGGGGTCACCACAACATGAGTAACTGTATTAAATGGTCACAGCATTAGGAAGGTTGAGATCTACTACTACTCTAGTCCCTTATTCTAAACCTACTCTCTGTGGTTCTATAGATCGTAGCTTGGTTATAACCATTAATATCTACATATAAGTGACTACATATCATGTTTGTCTTATTTGTCTTCCTGGGTCTGGGATATCTCAGAATAATTTTTTTCTAGTTGTATCCATTTGCTTGAAAAAAAATCTCATGATGTCATTTTTTAAAAATTACATATATTCTTTATTACATTTCAAATGATTTTCCCTTTCCTGGTTCCTCCCCCTGAAAATCCCATAAGCCATCTCCCCTCTCCCTGTTCCCCAATCAACTCCCTCCCGCTTCCCTGTCCTGGTATTCCCCTACACTGCTGCATCTAGCCTTTCCAGGACTAGGGGCTGCTCCTCCCTTTGATGTCCAAAAAGATCATCCTCTGCTGCCTATATGTCTGGAGCTATGGGTAACTCCATGTGTACTCTTTGGTTGATGGTTTTGTCCCTGGGAGCTCTGGGAGTCCTGGGTGACTCATATTGTTGTTCCTCCTATGGCGCTGCAAACCTCTTCAGCTCCTTGGATCCTTTCTCTAGCTCCCCCATTGGGGACCCTGTGCTCAGTGCAATGGGATGTAATTATTTTTAAGAGCTGAGTAATACTCCATTGTGTAAACATACAACATTTTCTTTATCCATTCTTCTCCTGAGGGACATGGTGGTTGCTTCCAATTTTTGGCTGTTCTATATAGAGCAGCAATGAAGATGATTGAATAAGTGTTCCTGTAGTAGGATGGAGTGCCTTGGGTATATGCTGAATTGTGAGGTAGGTCAATTCTTATTGTTCTGAAAGTCCTCCATACTGATTTCTATAGTGGCTGTACAAGTTTGCACTCCCAACCACAATAGAGTGTTCACCGTGCTCCATATCCTCACCAGCATGGGCTTTCATTCATATTATTGATCTTAGCCATGCTGATGGGTGCAAAATGAAATCTCAAAGTAGGTTTGATTTGCATTTCCCTGATGGCTAAGGTTATTGAACATTTCTTTAAGATTCTTCTTTTGAGAATGTTTAGCTCTTTTTTATTTGGGTCCACATTTTAAATTGGATTATTTGCTTTTTAATCAAGGGTTTTTTTTTTTTAGTTTTTTTAAATGTATTTTGGATTTATGTATTAGTCCTCTATTGGATGTGAAGTTGGTAAAAAAAATCTTTTCCCATTCTGTAGGCTGCCACTTTGTCTAAATAAGAGTGTCCTTAGCCTTACAGAAGCTTTTCAGTTTCATAAGGTACCATTATCAATTAATATTGATCTTAGTGCATGTACTAAGTACATGGTATTCTGTTGAGAAAGTCTTTTCCTGTACCTATCTGTTCAAGACTGTCCCCCACTTTCTCTTCTATCAGGTTCAATGTACTTGGTTTTATGTTGAGGTCTGATTCATTTGGACGTGGGTTTTGTTCAGGATGATAAGTTTGGATCTATTTACATTCTTCTACATGCTACCATCCAGTTTGAACAATTCCATTTGTCAAAGATAGCATTTTTTTTGCCAGTGCATATTTCTGATTTCTTTATCAAAAATTGGGTGTCTAGCTGTGCATGGGCTTATGTCTGGGTCTTCAATTTGATTTCATCATCTGTTTTGATGCCAATATAAAGTTGTTTTTATTACTGTAGCTTTGTAGTATAACTTGAGATTAGGAATGGCAAGTCCTTCTGCAGTTCTTTTATTGTTTGGGATTGTTTTAGCTATCCTAGGTTTTTTGGTTTTTCCAAATGAAGTAGAAAATTGTCCTTTCAATATCTGTGAAGAATTGTGTTGGTGATTTTGATGTGAATTGCACTGAGTTTGTAGATTGCTTTTGGTAGAACTGTGTGGTGGTTTGAATATGCTTGAACCAGAGAATGGCACTACTAAGAGGTATGGCCTTGTTGGAGTGTGGCCTTATTGGAGAAAGTATGTCACTGTGAGGGTGAGCTTTGAGAATCTCTTCCTAGCCATATGGGAGCTGTCTTGTCCTGTTTGTCTTCAGAACAAGATGCAGAACTCTCAGCTCTTCCTGCATCATGCCTGCCTGAAAGCTGCCATTCTCCCACTTGTAAGCCAGTCCCAATTAAATGTTAACCTTATAAGAGTTGCCTTGGTCATGGTGTTTCTTCACAGCAATGGAAACTCTAACCAAGACAGATGGCCTTAAAAAAAAACAAACTATGTTTATGCTACCAATCATGAATGTGGGAGATCTTCCATTCTCTGGTGTCTTCTTCAAAGACTTAAGATTTTTATCATACAAGTCTTATACTTGTTTGATTACTGTGAAAGCTATTTCCCTGATTTCTTTTTGAGTCTGTTTGACATTTGTATATAGGCAGAAATTTGATTTTTGGAATTGATTTTGTATCCATCCAATTTGCTGAAGGTGTTTATCAGCTGTAGGAGTTTCCTGGTGGAATTTTTAGGGTCAATTATGTATACTATCATAACATCTGAATGAAGATACTTTGACTTCTTCCTTTCCAATTTGTATCCTTTGATTTCCTTCAGTTGCCTTATTGCTCTAGCTATGATTTCAAGTACTATATTGAATAGCTATAAAGAGAGTGGACAACCTTGTCTTGTTCCTGATTTTAGTAGAATCGTTTTGAGTTTCTCTTATTTAAGTTGATGTTGGCTTTGGGCTTGCTGTCAACTGCCTTTGCTATGCTGAGTTAGGTTCCTTGTATCCCTAATTTTTCCAGGACTCTTATCATGAAGAAGTGTTGGATTTTGTCAAAGGAGATGACCATATTTTCTTTTCGTTTAGTTTCTTTATACAGTGGATTGCATTTGAATATTGATCCATCCCTACATCTCCGGGATGAAGCCTATTTGATCATGGTAGATGATCTTTCTGATGTGTTCTTCAATTAAATTTGCAAGTATTTTACTATTTTTGCATCTATGTTCATACTGGAGAAATTGATCTGTAATTCCCTTTCTTTGTTGAATGTTGGTGTGGTTTGGGTATGTAGGTAACTGGCCTCATAAAACGAATTGGGCAATGTTCCTTCTGTGTCTATTTTGTGGAATAATCTGAGGAGTATGGCATTAACTCTTTTAAATTCTGTGTTAAAACCATCTGACTCTAGGCTTTTGGGGGGTTTGGGGGAGACTTTTAATGACTGCTTATATTTCACTAAGGGTTATAGGTCTGTTTAATGCTTACCTGATCTTGATTTAAGTTTTGTTTAGATTTTTCAATTTGGTGGAGTAGACATTTTTAAACTATCTTGTGATCTTCTGGATTTCTAAACTGTCTTGTGATCTCCTGGATTTCCTTGATATCTATTGTTATGTCCCCCTTCTCTTTTCTGACTTTGTTTATTTGGATTTGGTTTATTAGTTTATTGGATTGACTTTAGTCAATTTGGATAAGGGTTTGTCAACCTTAGTGATTTTCTCAAAAAATCCAATGATTTGTTTCATTGATTCTTTGTTTCTATTTTCTTGATTTCAGTCCTGAGTTTGATTATTTCTTGCTGTCTATTCCTTTTTGGGGTGTAATTTCTTCTTTTTTTTTTGGTTTTTTTTTTTTTTTGGTTTTTTGAGACAGGGTTTCTCTGTGTAGCCCTGGCTGTCCTGGAACTCACTCTGTAGACCAGGCTGACCTCGAACTCAGAAATCCGCCTGCCTCTGCCTCCCAAGTGCTGGAATTACAGGCGTGCGCCACCACGCCCAGCTCGTAATTTCTTCTTTTTGTTCTAGAACTTTCAGGTGTTCTATTAAGTGGCTATGTGATCCCTCCAGTTTATTTATGTAGGCACTTAGTACTATGATCTTGCCTCTTAGAACCATTTTTATTATGTCCCATAAGTTTGCCTATGTTGTGTCTTTTTCCTTGTATATTTTCAATGTAAATTTTATATACATTGAATTTGAATTCTAGAAAGTCTTTAATTTATTTCTGTCTTGAGCCATTTTTCATTCAGTAGTGAGTTGTTAAGTTTGCATGAGTTTCTATTGTTTCTGTTGTTGACAGCTTTAATCTGTGTTGGTCCGATAGGATGCAGGGAGTTATTTCAGTTTCCATGTATCTATTGAGACTTGTTTTGTTTCTGATTATGTGCTCAGTTTGGAGAACGTTCCATGAGGTGCTGAGAAGTTATATTCTTTTGTGTTTGGGTGAAATATTCTGTAAATACCTGTTAAGTCCATTTGGTTTATAATGACAGTTAGCTTTAGTGTTTCTCTGTTTAGTTTTTGTCTAGATAACCTGTCCATTGCTTCTGAGGTCTATTTGCTTGGAATATGTTTTTCCAACCCTTTTACTTGAAGTGATGTCTATCTTTGATGTTAAGGTATGTTTCTTGGATGCAGCAGCAGGATTGATCCTTTTTTTACATTGATTGTGATTCTGCGTCTTTTTTTATTGAGGAATTGAGACAGTTGATGTTGAGAGATATCAATGAGCAATGACTGTTGACTCCTGTTATTTTGTTGTTGTTATTGTCTTTGTGTGTGTCTTCTTTTAACTTTGTTTGTGTGGGATTATTTATTCTCTGTGTTTGCCTGAATGTTGTTAACCTCCTTAGGTTGAAGTTTTTCTTCTAGCACTTTCTATAGGGCTAGATTTGTAGATATTGCTTAAATTTGGCTTTATTGTGGGATATCTTGTTTTCTCCATCTACAGTGATTAAAAAGTTTGCTTGGTATAGTAGTCTAGGATGGCATCTTTGGTCTCTTAGAGTCTATAGCACATCTGTTCAGGCCCTTCTGGCTTTTAGAATCTCCATTGAGAAGACAGCTGTAATTCTAATAGGTCCCCCTTTATAAGTTGCTTGGTCTTTTTCCATGTCTGCTTTAATATTTTATGTCTATATTTTTAGTGTTTTGAGTATTATGTGCCTAGGGAATTTTCTTTTCTGGTCCAGGCTGTTTGGTGTTCTGTGTCCTTCTTGCATTTTGATAGCCCTCATCTTTATGTTTAGGATATTTTCTCTTATGATTTTGTTGGAAATATTTTCTGTGACTTTGATCGAGATTTCTTCTCTTTTCTCTATTCCTACTTTTTTTTATAGTGTCCTATATTTTCTGCATGATTTATGCCTGGAGTCTTTTAGATTTAACATGTCTTTGTCTGAGGTATTTATTTCTTCTATCATGTCTTCGGTGCCTGAGAATTCTCTCTTCCATTTCTTGTATTCTGTTAGTGAAGCTTGTCTCTGTGATTCCTGTTTGAGTTCCTAAATTTTTCATTTCCAATTTTCCTTCAGTTTGGGTTTTCTTTATTGATTCTATATCCACTTTCAGGTCTTCAAATATTTTATTCATTTCCTTCCTCTGTGTTTTTATAGATTTCTTTAGAGGATTTATTTGTTTCCTCTTTAAAGACTTCTATCATCTTCATAGAAGCTGTTTTAAGGCATTTTACTTGTGCTTCAGCTGTGTGGGAACATCAGGGCCTGCTGTGGTAGGGTTGCTGGGCTCTAGCAGAGACATATTATCCTGGCTGTAATTGTGACTTTACAGATGTCTATGCATCTGGAATTTGGAAGATTGTAAGTCATGATATCCAATCTTGTCTTTGTTGGGTGTTTTGCTCCATAGTTTCTGTTTCCTCTTTGGTTCTTAAGAGAGTGTTGTGATTGTGTGTTGCCTATAGGAAAATCTCCTAGGGTTCTGATATTTGTGGGCACTGAAGGTTCCAGACAAAATGTGTTTCTGGGTTTTAGAAACAGAGACTTAGGAATGTGTAAGGGCTGGGGATGTTAGAGGGATTTCACAAGAGGGAGGAAAGCAGGGTGTTCTATCAGATTTGCTTAGTTACTTGCCTGGGGACTAACTGGGAAGAGTATTGTAGGAAGAGACAAAGATCTGCAGTTACACTACTTGCTTCCCTTGTCAGAGTGGTCCGTGGGTTCCCAGGGAGTATCTGCTGAAACTGGGGGCTGGGAAAAAGCAATGACTTGGGGAAAAATTTTTGGAGGGAAGGATCTGTGTGATCCTTTAAAGATGGATGCAGAAGGGTCAGAGGGGCTCCGTCAAATGTTATGTTGACCAGCTGGGGAAGAGACTGGAGGGTTTTAGTTTGGAGGAGCAGAAAGAGAGGTGAAGGTCTGAAGTTGGACTCCATGTTGTCTGCCCAGAGTGGCCTGTGAGTTCACAGGAAATACCTGCTAGAGTTGGGTTATGGGCTAAAGCAGTTAAGTGGGGGGAAGGGGGCTAGGAAGGGTAAGATCCGTGTAGTCCACTAGAGACAGGGTGGGAGGTAAGAGGCAGCCTCAGCTGGAGGTCTGCTGCAGAGCTAGGGATGGGATGGGGCATTGGATATGAAGGAGCTGAGGGAGAGAGAGGTGAAGACTTGGTGTTAGCCTACCTGTTTTCATGAGCAGAGTGGTCTGTAGGTTCCCAGGGAGTGTGGAGTTAGGGGCTGGGGGGAATGAGTTGGGGGAGAAGGTTTGGAGGGTAAGATCCCTATATATAGTCCACTGGAGATGTGTGTGTGTGTGTGTGTGTGTGTGTGTGTGTGTTGGGGGGGATAATAAGGGGAGGAGGCTGCTGCCAGAGTTTGCTGCCAGTGTTTGCTGCACAGGTGGGGATGAGACTAGGAGATTGGGTTTGGAGAGATAAAGATCTGTAGTTAGCCTGTCTACTTCCCTGGTGGGAGTGGTACATGATATTTTTCAGCAGCTGCCTCTGACCTAATGACACAATGTGAGGGCTTTCCCCACGTGTCTCACTTGCCTGGCACTCTGGACATGGACATCATCTGGACTCTGGCTTTGTTTTACTCCTAAGCCCTTGCCTGTCTGTCTCCTGGCAGTCCTTTAGTAGTTATCTTCTTGGCTATCACCACCGTTTTATCCCTTTGATCATTTGACTAAAAGACAGGAGCCCCTCTGCTTCTACTCAACCTGTGGATAATCTTCTCATCTGCTGCCATGGCCTCAAGGGCTGCTGGTGCTTGGCATTCAGCAATGTACCAGCATGTAGAAATGTTTGCTGATGTTGATTTTGGAACCTGGGTCATGCTTCTGGAAGGGATCAGACACAACCGGTTTATATGTTAGGGGGAGGAGCTGACATGTCAATAAAGAAGGCAGAAGCTAATCATTGGGCAAAGATATAGAGTCAGGTTTTCCGGGTCCCAGGAGGAAGAGGAGGACACAGAGATGGGGCTGCTTTCAGCCAGGCTTAGGCAAGAGGAAGACTGATACCATGTAGTCCTGGGGGCTCTTAGAACATGGTGGAAGCTGCCACAGGAAGAATTCTGATACTAAAATAACTGATGTGTTTAGGACAGTAGATGCTGTGTTATCTGGCTCATTTTAAAATATTAAGGCTGTCTGGTATTTTTCCATCCACAGTGACTCAGTTGGGCAGGAGAACGCAGGCTGCCAGGGACCTTTGGTCGGCAGAACAGGAGTGGTAGCTCCAGGCGTTCTCAGGAGAGAAAGTTGCTGGGCAGCTTAGCAGTGTCAGCCGGAGGAACGGGTTGGCGGGATGGAAGTGGAACCAGCGGCAGCGGTGATCTCAGAGCTAAATCGTGAGGGGCTGCGGCGCTGGGCAAGACCAGGCTAGGAGCTAGCTTGCATTTTAAAATGACACACAACATAGATGTATGCCACTCATACATTAGCTTGTCGAGTCATCATGAACTCGTCACCTCTGTTATGATGATAAACGTCTCCATAGGCAATTCACTTATTAAAAGGATATTTTGGTTCATGCTTCTGGAGTTAGAGACCAAGATTAGTTAACACCATTCCTTCGGGTTTCTGATTAGGACAGCACATTATGGCAGAAGGATGACTGAAGAATCTGCTAATATCATCAGAAAGATGACCGGCTAGAGTCCCACAACCAGTAGAGGTCCTGCTGCTCACGACCCAAGATCTACCCATAAACATGGTCTTTCGGGTTCAAAGAAACCTTCCAACAGTGCTGTCCTTGGAACAAAGCTTCTACTATAAAGGCCCTTTGAGTCCATTATGCATATTTAAACGATGGTCCTACTGGCGAAATAAGCATCGAGGTTGGAAAAGGAGCCCAGAAGCACTTGTATTCTAGGCAAAGCCTGACTCTTTACAACTTAGTCTCATGTGGAAAGCAATATAATTTCCAAATGGTAATTTAAATTATGTTCCAGTATTTGTGCTTTCCAAACAATATTAGGAGAATATTAATTCAACACACTGTAATCAGAGACTGATTTCCCACAGGCCCTCGTGTGCTAATCTTCTCAAGCCTTCCCTGACCTTGCAGGCCGCACTCTGTCTCTCTGCACTCTTCATTTGTCCATGTGTTTCCGCTGTCTTCACTGGGTACTTGACTTTTTCTTTACCCTATCTGTACTGGCTTTAAATCATTCTTTATTGTTCCATCCCAGGAAAGATTCAAAAGTAGACCAGTTGAAACTGCCCTTCAGTACGATGGGGGCGGGGTAGGGGGTCGATATGGGTGGTAGTTATGTAAATATATGTAAATATGTCACTTTTGTCACTCAGAGTCTTGTAATCACAAAGATAGAATCAAAACCGCTAGTACGGGATGTGAGGCGCACTCTGAGGGATGTGAGGCGCACTCTGAGGGATGTGAGGCGCACTCTGAGGGATGTGAGGCACACTCTGAGGGATGTGAGGCGCACTCTGAGGGATGTGAGGCGCACTCTGAGGGATGTGAGGCGCACTCTGAGGGATGTGAGGTGCACTCTGAGGGATGTGAGGCGCACTCTGAGGGATGTGAGGTGCACTCTGAGGGATGTGAGGTGCACTCTGAGGGATGTGAGGCGCACTCTGAGGGATGTGAGGCGCACTCTGAGGGATGTGAGGCGCACTCTGAGGGATGTGAGGCGCACTCTGAACACTTCAGTGCAGACACACTCACTTTTCTCTTTCACGTTTTAGTAAAAGTTCAAGAAGAGGTGACTTGAACAGGCTACATTGGAAAAACTGAGCTCATCCGTCCTGAAGTGGTGGGAGCAGAACCCTGAATAAAGGATGGACACTTCGAAAGGCATGAAGACACCAACGAGGAGGGCTTCAGGCCCTCCATGCCGTCATAGTGCAGGCGGATGGGTGAGTGGCACAGGTGACACACGATACAGATGGAGGAATGGCAGATGCTTCCCCAGACTAAAGAACTAAAGAATTTTAAAAACATACTTTGGGGGCAACAACTTGGAAAAAGGACCAACACAACCTGGCAGTCCTGGGTGTGCTTACAGTGGTGATGAGGGCTGGAAGAGAAGCGGATAAGGGAGTGAGGTAACTAGGTCAGTGGGTCCCTGGGATGGATGGCTCAGACTGGTCTCAAGGCTGACTGGATACAGTGAACAAAGAAATCGAGAAACGCAGATGGTCTTGTTTACAGGTTAGGGATACAGGGTAAATTTGGTAATGATGAGTATGGTAGAGACAAAAGGTTCTTCATAAATCGGGGGAAATGTATTTTGCACAGTGACAGGATGCTGAAGAGAGCCATGTATGCAGCACATGAAAGGGCTCAGAGCCATGCAGCGCGCTGGCTCCCATCTGACAGTCCTCTAGCCCAATCCCAGAGTGATGAGGCCACTGCATTTTATTATTTTTATTTTTTTATATTTTATTTATTTTTATTTTTATTTGATATATTAATTTACATTTCATATGATTTCCCCCTTTCTAGGCTCACCCCTCCCTGAAAGTCCCATAATCCCTCTTCCCTCCCCCTGTTCCCCCATTTACCCCTTCCCTCTTCCCTGTTCTGGTATTTCCCTACACTGCTGCATTAAGCCTTTCCAGAGTCAGAGTCCACTCCTTCCTTCCTTCTTGGACATCATTTGATATGTGGAGTGTGTCTTAGGTATTCCAGTCTTCTAGGTTAATATCCGCTTATCAGTGAGTGCACACCATGAGTGTTCTTTTGAGACTGGGTTACCTCACTTAGGATGATGTTTTCCAGCTCCATCCATTTGTCTAAGAAGTTCATGAATTTATTGTTTCTAATGGCTGAGTAGTACTCCATTGTGTATATATACCATATTTTTTGTATCCATTCCTCCATTGAGGGACATCTGGGTTCTTTCCAGCTTCTGGCTATTATAAGTAGGGCTGCTAGGAACATAGTGGAACATGTATCCTCAATTTGTATTTACTGCATATTGTTCACACACATCCCCACCTTCTGGATTTGTACTTCCAGAATACATTCTATTTGCTTGCTTAGAGGAAGAAGGGCACGTCCCCCTTGTCTGTCTGAACTTCTCCGATGGTGGAAAGCTGACGACGCTGTTAGTCTTTAATAGGGTTCCTCAGTATCTGGCATGCCTACTTGGCAGCATTAGGGCTGTGGCTTGGGGTAATTATTCTCTGACTAAAAGATCTAGTCTAAGCGTTACAACATGCCAAAAGGGACAGGGTATGAGAAACTCCATCTGCCTTTTACATTTGAAGGAGACCTTAGCTTTTTAAGTTCACTTGTTTCTCATAAAAGGAAATGTTCTTCAATGTGTAGTGTTCCTGTGGCTTTTACTGGAGCATCTCCAAGTGTTCTTCATTAGTCTTTGAGTACAGAGAACAGACAGTTTCCCAGCAGGAAGAATAACTGATTCACCTCCCAGTTCCCAGTCATGCATTCCAATCTCTTTTCTTTAAAACATGGGGAACTTAACAGTGGCTATACCATAGAAATTTATTCCCCCTCTTCATTTGCAGGTTTTTTAAAAAATATTTTTAAGTTTGTAACCACAAATGTTTAACTGAAACTTGTCTTCTATAGACATCCTTGATACTTAACCACATTTATATTTAACAGTTGTATGGTTTTCATAGTGGGAAGATACTAGAATTACATTACAATTTTACTGCTACAAAAAAAAGTTACACACATTTTGGCATGCACATCTCATTTCCTGAAAGATTAATAGTGAGGCTGTATACGCCAGAAGAATGTACAGGTTAGCTGTAATAACACACACAGACACAGTCCCCTTTGCAGAGGACAATTGCCTTGGACCCTCAAGGTATAAGACTTCCCATAGGACAAATAGACTATGGGCCACAGAGGAGGTGCTCAGTTACGCCAGAACCCTCTCCCTTTGAACAACTTTGATATCTAAGAAGTTACAATTCTTTTTTTTTTGTTGTTGTTGTTTTTTGTTTTTTGTTTTGTTTTTTGTTTTTTTTGTTTTTTGTTTTTTTTTGTTTTTTTGTTTTGTTTTTTTCCAGACAGGGTTTCTCTGCATAGTCCTGGCTGTCCTGGAACTCACTCTATAGACCAGACTGGCCTCGAACTCAGAAATCCACCTGCCTCTGCCTCCCAAGTGCTGGGATTACAGGCGTGTGCCACCATGCCCGGCTCCAGAAGTTACAATTCTTAATCCAAAGGCTAGAGCCCATTTAGAGGACTCACATGAGTTCTCCTTGCAGCCCAGGCTCATCCTGTTCAGGTTAGCCTGTACTACTACTGTAAGCATCCCTGAGGGATAGCCCAGAGGTGCTTGGGAATAGAGCATGGTTTGGGGTAGAGAGGCACCTGTGAGAGGAACCTATATGCTATATGCTATATGCTATGCTATATGCTCAGTGAGAGCTAAGGTTTAGGGAAGGAGAACATGCAGTTGGTCATGGGATACAATATGAAGACAGAAGCTATATTCCTACACCATCTAGAAACTTCTAAACTGACTATAAAACCAGTATTACCTTCATACAAGAGACAGAAACAGACTTTATAAGAAAAGTACAAGCTAATATCTCTTGTGAAGATAGCCATAAAAACCTCTACAAGAAAAGTAAAGCTTATCTCCACACAAATATCTGCCATTATTCACAACACAAAACCAGAAGCATCTCAAATGTCCGCCAAGTGAAGAATGGGAAGAACACGATGTTAGGTGTGTCTACACAACTGAATATTGCTTGGCCTTAAAAGGAAATCAAGTATTGACATGTGCTAAAATAGGAAAGAACCAACCACATGAAGTTATATACCCGATTATTTCACATGTATGAATACCCAGAATAGGCAAACTTAGAGAGACAGAATGTAACTTGTCTAAAAAGAGAAAAGCCAGATAAAAACTGGCAATAGGCATAGGGCTTTTTGTTTTTATTCATTTTATATCCTGGTCATGCCCATCCCTTTTCTCCTCAGAGATGGAGAGGCCCCTGCGGATACCAACCCATCCTGGCACTAGCCACAGCAGGACTAAGCACCTCTTCTCCCACTGAGGCAGACAAGGCAGCCCAGGTAGGGGAAAAGTATCCACAGGCAGGCAACAGAGTCAGAGGCAGCCCCTTGCTCCAATAGGGGACCTATATGGAGGCCAGGCTGATCGGCTACATATGTGTTGGGGGCCTAGGGCTAGCCCCATATACTCCTTGGTTGGTGGTTGTCTCTGTGAGGCCCCATGGGCCCAGGATACTTGACTCTGTAGGTCTTCTTGTGGTGTCCTTGGCCCCCTGCCCCCTCAATCCTTTCCTCCACTCTTCTGTAATATTCCCTAAACTCCACCTCATGTTTGGTGGTGGGTCTCTGCACCTGTTTCTGCCCACTTCTGGATGAAAGCTCATAGAAGACAGTCATGCTCGGCCACTGCTGTCTTCAAGCAGAGGAGAGCATCACTGACAGTGTCAGGAGTTACCTCTCTCCCATGGAAGAAGTCTCACGTTGGGCCAGTCATTGGTTGGCCATTCCCTCAGTTTCTGCTCCATCTTTATCCCTGCACATCTTGTAGGCAGGACACATTTTAGGTTGGAGATTTTGTGGGTGGATTGGTGTACCCCTCTCCCCACTGGAAGTCCTGCCTGGCTACAGGTGAGGCCACTTCAGGCTCCACATCCCCCACTGCTAGGAGTCTCCACTAGAGTCGCCGCCATAAATTTCCAGGAGCCTCCCTCATCCCAGGTCTTCGATTATCTCAGAGGTACCCCACCAACTCCCATTTTCTTTCCCAGCCCTCTCTCCACCCCCACACCAGGTCCCCACCCTGTTCCCCTCCCTACCTCCTCCCCACCCACTTCCCTTCCTCCATCTACCTCAAATGCCTATTTTCCTCTTCTTAGTGAGATTCAAGCATCTTCCATAGGGCTTATTTTTTAAGGTAACAAAACCTTTCTGAAATTAGTGGTGATGATTATTTTAACTTTAAAAAATTACTAAAGACCAATGAATTGTACACTCTAAAGGGGTCAGTTTTGCAGCATGTCAATCATATCTCAAAAGAACTGGTTTTCTTTTAAAACATAGGTGTGTGTGTGTGTGTGTGTGTGTGTGTGTCTGTGTCTGTGTCTGTGTCTGTGTCTGTGTCTGTGTCTGTGTGTTCCAGGGACAGAAGTCAGGCCATCAGGCTTGGTGGCCAAGTGGCTTTATACATGCATCCATCTTTGCTGGCTCTAATGCTGGTATTCTTTTTAAAATAGATTCTGGTTTGGGCTCACAGGTCACCGTTTCCAAACTCGCTATTGTAGGTCATTTGTGTGTGAGCAACAGTTGTGATGACCAACTTACAAAGAGAAGCTGTTCCCTTTGGCTCAGCATTTTAGAGAATTCAGTCCAAGGTTGATTGGTCCCTTTGCTTTGGGTGGACATCACATCCTGATGGGTACATGTGAAAGAGTTCATGCTCACACATGGCTGGGATTGAAAAAGAAAAATGGGAAGGACTAGGCCCCCAGCGTCCACTTAGGGGCATACCCTCAATGAGTAGCCACCATGCCCCACCTCCTCAGTGGCCTGCCACCTCCTACTAGTGCCACAGGATGTGGCAAAGCCTTTAACACACCAGCTTTGGGGAGACATTCCTGGTCCAAACTGTAGCACCCTATCTATGGACCCAGAGGCTGGGTCATAGGACAGTGTTCATTTTAAAACAAAAAGGAAAGAAGGAGGGGGATCAAGCAATTTGTTCTCCATATGGAGAAGACCCAAGGGTATAGATTTTTTGAACCCATTTGACAATGTTTGAAGCCAAGCTTGTCACTAGGCAGCCATATCTTCTTTGAGACAATAATGGTGTCCCCTTCTCCTACAGCTCTTGTATCTAAGGCATCCAATGCTGCAGGAGCCCAGAGTGTGCTGACTGTTTATTATTTGTTCCGACTAACAAGCAGTAAGCAGTTTAATAAGGTGATTTTTCATTTGTGACACAAAAGTTCTAATCACAAGTGAGATTTAGCAAGCTTGTCCCCTGAACTGCATCACCCACCTCACACTCAGATCATGAGGCTGGTGGCACGGGCGGTGAGGGGAGGTCATTAATGCATACTGGAATAGATGCTCTTATCTCTAGGATGTATTGCTAGCACTCTTCAAAGGCTTTTCTCCTCAATATCTGAAATACACTGTGAGAAATTAATTGGTTTTCTCCATCTAATTTCTAGTGTCAGCTATGACATCACACAGCAAGCTCCCAGATGGCACTAACTGGGCCCTTTATCAGTGGTTTCAGCCTCGATGCCAAAATAAAATGTGCCTGGTAGCCTGATCAAAATTTACATGCAGAGGAGTAGCCTCTTGTGAATGAAGTTCAGCAGCGAATCAATGAATTCATAGGTAATGGTCCTGTAACAGAATCTTTACAGGTTTTAAATCATAATACAATAAGCGGGGGAGGGGGGAGGGGAGTCTCAGACCTGAAATACATGTAAAATAAAAACACAGCGTTGGAAGGAAAACAATTTCTGAAAAAAAAAATCCAAAGAAATTAGAACCCATATTATTTTTTCAGTTAGAAGTTAATGCTTATAAAGAAAGATATATTATATGAAAGCACATGTAGTTTTCAATTAAAGAGCTTCACTGTGTCGCAGCGATGTTAGCCCTTTGTTCTCTCTGAGGGCCCTGGGAAGGGCTCAGACTTTGATGATCATCTCTAACACGCTCGTCAGATCTGCACACTCCTTTTGTTCCCTGCACAGCTCTCAGCCATCTGTCATGCTTTCTGAGAAGCCTGAAAAACACATTCAGGTTAAACCACGTGATCTTGAAACCTGCCACTGCGTCATAGACAAGGGCTATTTTCTCTTCCTTTTTAGCAGAAATAGGACCCCTTTCCCTTTAAAAGCTTCAGCTTACGCCTAAAAGCAGTCTTCAGTCTGACAATGTCAGATTCGAGTGTGTGTGCTTATAGTAAAGTACCTGATTTTTTTTTTCATTGATTCGCTCAAACGGTGTGTTAAATGGCTCTTGAGCCATCTGCCATACTGTCCCTCTTTGGGATTTTAAAACTTATTTTTAATAATTAAAATTCTGTGTCTACATGTGTACAGTGTGTCATATGTACAGGTGCACATGCATTTGTGTGCATTTAGAGGACAGCGGTCAACATCAGGTGTCTTTTTTGTGTAGGTCTCTACCTTATTTTTTGAGACTGAATCCAGAGCTCACCAATTGACTACTAGACTGGTTACCCAGGGAGGTCTGGGGAATCCTCCTGTCTCTATCCACCCACCTCTAGAGCTATAGACGTATACGACCGCTCCTGTCTTTTATGTGGGTGCTGGGGATCCAAACTCAGGTTTCTCATGCTTGGGTAGCCTGTACCACCTGCGCCATCTTGTCCGCTCCCTTGAGTCCTCCAGGATTTGGCTCCCCCCCCACTCCAATGCCTTTCCCTTAGTCACCTTTAACTACACACTCCCATGACCATGTCCTGGGTTTTGTCATTGTCGGAACTGCAGAACGTGTGGCCGTTCCCCTTGAGAACCCAAAGCCAGCTCACATATTAGTGCTACAACTCAACAACTCTTCCAGCTCTTCACCTCCAACCCACTGACTACACCCCTTTTAAAAACTCCGCATTACCGCCTCGTGTTTTAGCTTGCCTACTCACCTGGGTTGGACCAGCCGTGGCCTTTACAGTCACATCATAGTTCATCGGCTTTCCTCTATGCATGCTCATCTGGCAAAGCTATCTCCACTCAACCCAACTTTCAAGCTACTCTGTGCTTGCATCCAGACATCTTGTGTAAAGGTCCGTAAGGGTGATCGTATATTTAAAGTCCATGCTCTAAGTCTTAAGCTTCTGAAGCCTGCCCCACAGTTATTTCTAAGCCCAAACCTCCTGTCCCTCCCAAAACTCCTTCCTGCTCTCATGTAGATCTCTCCTTCACCATCATGCTATATTTCCTATAAAATTTTTTTGCAGCCTGTACAAACCCTCCCTAGTGACTTTCCCTTTTTGCTTTCTTCCATCTTTACTCTCTCCTCAGCCCACTGTTTTTGGATGGCTGACTACACCACTCTGTCACGTGTGTTCTTTCAATAGTCCCTGATGATTCTGTGTGGCCAAACAAGAGGCGAGCCCCTGCCCTATCCACACGGACCTTCAAGTGCCTCACAAGCAGACACCCTGCACTCCTTTAATGACAGTCTTCCCCGCCTGATATCTCCATCGTTGGCAACGTCTTGTGTTTAAGAGCCCAAATTCAGTGTTTGCCATTCTTAGGAAACCAAACAACAAGACTGGCATTTATTTATTATTATACAGGTGGTACTACCTGTAACGCCAGCACTCAGGAGGCTGAGGCAGGTGGATGGGGAGTACGAGGCCAAGCAGCCTAGGCTGCATAGTGAGGATCTGTCTTTTAAAGAAGAAGGAAAGAAAAGAATAAGAAAATAAAAATAAGAACTAGGAGCTTCTCAACGTTGCAGGGATTTCAGAGGCAGGCTAGCACAGGGATAACTTTTTTTTAAATTTTATTTTATTTAATTTTTATTTTCTATATTCTGTGTTTACATTCCAAAGGCTTTCCCCTTTCCCAGTTCCCTCCCACCATATGTCCCATAATTCCTCTCCCCCCCCAGCTATTCCCCAATCATTCCCCCCCCCCCACGATTTCTCTGTTCTGGGTCTACAATACTGGATCCAATCTTTACAGGCCCAGGGTCCTCTCCTTTCTTCTTCTTGGGAGTCATTTGACTTGCTAATTGTGCCTTGAGTATTTAGAGCTTCTGGGCTCATTAATATCCACTTATCAGTGATTGCATTTCATGTGTATTCTTTTGTGATTGGGTTAGCTCACTTAGGATGATATTTTCCAGATCTAACCATTTACCTACAAATTGCATGAGTTCATTATTTTTAATTGCTGAGTAGTATTCCATTGTATAAATATACCACATTTTCTGTATCCATTCCTCCTTTGAGGGATATCTGGGCTCCTTCCAATTTCTGGCTATTATAAACAAGGCTGCTATAAACATAGTGGAGCATGTGTCTTTATTGTATGCAGGGGAATCCTCTGGGTATATGCCCAGGAGTGGTATGCCAGGGTCCTCTGGAAGGAACATGCCCAATTTTCTGAGGAACCGCCACACTGATTTCCAGAGCGGTTTTACCATTTTGCAATCCCACCAACAGTGGAGGAGTGTTCCTCTTTCTCCACATCCTCGCCAGCACCTGTTGTCTCTTGAGTTTTTAATCTTAGCCATTCTGACTGGTGTGAGGTGGAATCTCAGGTTGTTTTGATTTGCATTTCCCTGATGACTAATGATGTTGAACATCTCTTAAGGTGTTTCTCGGCCATCCGCATTTCTTCTGGTGAAAATTCTTTGTTTAGCTCTATACCCCATTTTTTGATAGGGTTCTTTGGTTCTTTGGGGTCTAACTTCTTGAGTTCTTTGTATATATTGCATATTAGCCCTCTGTTGGATGTGGGGTTGGTGACGATCATTTCCCACTTTGTTGGTTGCCGTTTTGTCCTTCTGACAGTATCCTTTGCCTTACAGAAACTTTGTAATTTTATGAGGTCCCATTTGTCAATTCTTGATCTTAGAGCATAAGCTATTGGTGTTCTGTTCAGGAACTTTCCCCCTGTGCCCATGTCCTCCAGGGTCTTCCCCAGTTTCTTTTCTATTAGTTTCAGTGTGTCTGGTTTTATGTGGAGGTCCTTGATCCACTTGGAGTTGATCTTAGTACAAGGAGATAAGAGTGGGTCAATTCGCATTCTTCTGCATGTTGACCTCCAGTTGAACCAGCACCATTTGTTGAAAAGGCTATCTTTTTCCACTGGATGGTTGTGGCTCCTTTATCAAAGATCAAGTGAAGCACAGGGATAACTTAGTAAGTGGGATGCCACTTGGCTTGACAAGCAAACCCTCAGCAACCTGAGACCCTCAGCCTACATCAAACCGCACATTTACCCAGTTCCAAACAATGCAGATCTTCTCCAAACACACCCTAGACATATCCTGTAAGTCAGGAATCTGGTTTGGGGTGCATGCGCAGAAAGTTAAGTTGGTTCTTTGAATAAATTTCTAGGGAGTTTTTTTTGTATTGACTATATTATGCCTATGGGTGTATGGTGTATGTCAAATTAAAATCAGCTGAATCATGGGAAAGGGCATGCACAATAATCAAAGTCTTATGTAAGCCTGTCAATGAATTCACCGATGTCTCACCCTTACGCAGCCCACTCCTCTCCCTGTTGGACCTGTACAAGACAGTCACCCAATGCCCTCGAGTAAATCTCACTCACAGTCTTTTGTTCACTTGAAATGCATCTATTCTGTACTTGCATTTTCTGAATATTGCTGCTTGGAAATCTGTGTGTACCTCAGTTCTTTGAACAAAATAGCAAGACCTGGAAATGCCCTTTAGACAAATGCCACTGGTAACACTGTTTCAAGTGAATGTATGCAGGCCCACATTTTGTGCTTTAAATATTTGCATATTTTTACTTTTGAAAATCATAACTTTCTTCCATTTAAATATACTCTGTTGTAGAAAATATTTAAGAGAGACCAGCAGGGTTCCCATGCTCCTGTTTCTCTCAACCCGCCAACTCTCCGGACCACATTCCTGCTCTAGTGCAGGCAACTGGCAGCCCACGTGGCCCACGCATGGTTTTCTCAACTTGGCCATCTCTCTGTGTTGGAGTTCCTAAGTCCCTTGGCGGATCTCTGTCACCAGGTCCACGCAATGACCACCCACCCCACGGTCAGCCATCTCAACACCCAGAATCAACACTCTTAAAGCTTATAATTGACCAATCAGATTTATGTATCAATGAATTCTCAATTTACAAATTACAAGAAGCCAATTCAATAGTTTCAGAGCCAATTGATAATGATAAAAGCTTTATCCCAATTATTCTAACCTTATGGTATCATAACTGTGGCTGGTTAAGGCCATACTGGTTCACTTTCACCGCCAGCTTCCTTCTCCTGCCCTCTTCCTTCCCCCTTCTCCCTCCTACACTCTCCATCACTGGAACTCTTAGCCACGCCTCCCTTTCCCCTGTCCAATCATAGGCCTCTTGCTTCCTTAATGTGATTGGACAGGGAAAAATCCTGCAACAATACTACAGTTGTCACTTAAAGACAGAGACTGTGTCCATCAGTACGTAGAACACACAGTGCTGTCTTTCCAGACCTTAGTCTCTGACACTGGGCCATGTGCTCCCATCTTTGTAAGTTTTCCTGCCCCAAAAGTAGATGCAATAGCCCTTGCTTAAGACAAGGAATATGGTGTGTGCACATATGAGTGTGCTCACTACTGATAATTACTCACTTTGAATCCACGATGTTTTCCTCTTGTTCACTCACCTGCATATAATCTCTCCTGGGGAAAAACCCGGGTACACACACGAGCTTAGATTACCTTCTCATGTAAACTCTCCTCATGATGGAACACGTGTCAGAGCCTCTTTATTTCTTGGGGAAGATAAGGAAATATGACTGATTTCACAGGCTCTAAGCTGATGAAGGAATCATTGAGAAACAGGAGGAGAGTAAGTATAGATGAGCCGAGGAGTAAGGGACCACTGGCACTTGGGTGAGATGTTGAACAACAGGTTACCAACCTGCATGGCACATTTGGTTTCCCTGAATCTCCAAACAGTAAAAGCTGTTCATAGCCCCTCCAATCTTCATACCTAGCCACTGGACCAACCACAGACTTCCAACTCCTTCCTGAGAGCTTGCGGATGAACCAATGGCACAGCCATGTCCTGGTCCTTATTTCACAGCCAATGTGCCTTCAGAGTGAAACGTGCTCAAGTGGCAACCCATAGGTCTGTTTATCCACAAGTCTTTACACTGTGTTAATAGCCTTCTAAGATGAAAGCTTTTGAGTCTTTTAAGCTATTTCTGGAATATGTTAAGCATGTTAATTGAAGGATGGATATATGAGAATCCAACCCTACTAAATGGAATCAGAGAATGATCTTTTGATAAGCAATTTGTAAAGAACGAGCCACATTGACATGATAATTGTACAATTTTACTTCAGGAAAGCCATTGTTCTCCTTCCTTGCTTATGACAGTACAAATAAAATTAGGATCTCCACATTATTCATCAAAGGAACTCATGAAGCTAAGGAAATAGGACACTGTGATAGGACAGTGTGACCAGGAGCCCCCAGCGGTTTATGCCTCCCGGTCCTCACACCTGCAGCAATACTGTACCTGTGACTCTAGGCAGGATCTAGTAACTTATTTCTAAGGCATATGAGGGAAATGGCATGATATCATTTCTAAGACTCAGAAAGACCAGAATTATATTTTATCCTTTTTCTCTCCAGATTTTCTCAGTTTGCCTGTTCTCCTGAGGGAAGATGTTATGCTGGGAACTTCATTTTGGAAAGGTCCCCTTAGCAAAAGCTGCCGGGTGGCATAAAGAAAAGACCTTCATCCAAACAAACCATGAAGAATCCTGCCAATAGCCATACACATAGCTTAGATACGGGTCAACCCTGGGTTATACGAGAAACTCTGTAGCAGGAGACCTAAAAAAAAGCATGATAGATTCACGGAAAACAGGAGAATAAATATTTGTGACTAAGCCACTGAGTTTGGGGGCATTTGTTACATGTTTACATATAACTAATATGCTCATTTTGCTCTCAATGGACAGAAAGCACTCACTTATGGTATGGTTCCTGATTTACAGTCCTTAAGGAAAATCAAGATTTGTATATTTAGATAAAGAAAAATACAAAACGTTCCAGAACATATTTGTTAGAGAAAATAAACATGTTATGGCAGAGTGGCTCAGAGGAGAGAGTACCCAGAACCATAAATCCTGATTTTATACCATTAACTCTGTGAACCTGAGCATATGTAGAACTTCTCTGAAATTCTGTTCTTCGTGAAAAAGCTGGTGGCGGGGCTGGTCTTTAAGAACTAAGATGACACATGTTCTGTGACACTGTGATTTGAAGTACTTGGGAAAGCCATATGCCCCAAGTCTCTTTCTTTCTCCTTAGCTGGAGACACCATCTTTAGGGTGGCTCCTCAGCTTTTCCAGGCACTGTTCTTGAAGCTAATAATGCAGGGGAGAAATGTAGGACAGATGGAGAAGCACATCCTACTCAACTGTTAAGGGTGGTGTGGAGGTGAGTCTGTAACTGTGGTCAAGCCACACACAGTAGTGGTGACAGCAGTGTAGACAATAGGCTTCATAAGTTTGAGTCTACTTGATCTCCTCCTGTTTGATAGATGTGACTTATTGCACATCTCTCTCATCACAAGGAAGTTTAGAGCAACATCAAGTGTGTCAAGCTTGGCGGTCCTTAGGATTGCATGGCTTTTCTGCTTCTGACTTATCACATGGATTTCATTATAACTCAGCTTAACTTCTTTATGAAAAATATTGGAGGCATAGATAAGTGAATCTTTCTCCCTCCAATGTGACAACTTAAGCATATTAACAAATCTAGAGTTTGCTTTCTTGATTATTTTCAGAATTAATTTGGTTTGGTGTTGAGGTAGGACCCAAGATTTAAATTAGAATAATTCAGAAAAAGCATACAATTAAAAAAATGAAAGAAAACATACATTGCAACAATATTTGTACCGTTTTTATTTGTAAAAAATAACCATCTGAATGCATGTCCATTGTATATTACAGGTAAGTACTTCATTGCATTATTAGAGCATTCAGTAGTTGGGAAAGTATTAAACTGTGCTTGGGAAGATTTATACCGGTCCAAAGTCCTTCACTGAACCGAAAGCCATGTTTCCTCATTTTTACACTCAGGACATTTACCAAAGTCATTCAACTCCAATCTATATCTTAAAAATACAGACAAAAATCCCACTGAAATCATCACATAATAGTTTATGCTGTTACAAACATGTTTTACAAAATGTAACACTGGCACAAGGATGTGTATCATCGTGCTTTGCAAGGGTATATTGCACATGCTGAAGAACAGTCCGTAGACGAAACTACTAAACACAAAATGCTTGCATTGAGTCTTCAGACCACCGTGTAGGAAACACACAGAATTACATTTTACAAACACGCTCAGATTGTCACTATCATAAAACGCTGTTCCCCTATAATACTGACCTATGGTTTACAGTTCTGTAAAGAAGAAAGCATTTTAGTACTGCAAAGTCAAACATAATTCCTATAGAAAACTTAAGCATTTTCATTTCAAAGCAGAGAAGGAGAGGGATAGAAAAGGTGACACTTGATACATTCAAAGAAAGGGAAACTCACTAGGATTATATTGCTCCAATAACACTCAAATGAAAAAAATACAAAATGTTTCACAGAACATTTCCAGGATATACAAATATAAAAAGGCACTCTAACGTCATGTGACAAGACCACGAAGGGATGAGTTCCTCAACAGGCGCAACAGACGCACAAACCAGGCTGCTCAATGCCGTGTTCTTGTTCCAAAGCAACAAGTCAAGCAGCTGCTTTCTGCCCAAAGTACCAAAACACACCGCGGTGCCCTTTTAGTAGTGATGAATAGAAATCCCCTGAGCTATTATTTATTAGGACTTTAGGCAATTTGGAGATAGTAATGAATTTGCCAAAGATAGGCAGACACCAGAGACTAGGGAGGTGCGATCAAACGTGGTCCTTGTGGCTGTGGTTAACATACAGACTGAAAACAATGTGTTTAGGTAAAAGCACTGAGCAACGAAGACTACTAAAAGCATTTTCCCCTCAGGAAGTGATGCTGCACACATTGGCGAGATAACTAAATACATAGAAATTTCAGTTTCCAAAAGTTATTTCTTTAAAAAAAAAATTTTGGTCTTGTTGGGCAGGGGGAAAAAACACAGAGCAAGAGAAGGGTAGAATGGGTGGGGGGACAGGCAGGTAGGCAGACAGACAGACAGACAGACAGAGCAACTCAGAACAATGGCTCTTTGTTAGCTTAATTTCCCTGTTTGTACATCCTTTATCAGAATGAGCCAGGGAAGGCCTACCTCCACGGACACAATGTCTCCTGCTAGGTCACTGCTTGGTGGAAGTGACCCCCTTGCTTTGGGTTGCATCACTAGCAATGCGGGCATTTTATTTCCTGCTTTAAATGCCAACCCAGCAAGACTTCCATGACTCACTTCAAGAAAAAGACACGACAGTACATCACAGGTCTTCAATCCTCAGGATTCCCTCAAGATAAGCTCATTGCCGCTCGTTAGTAGGTCTGTCTACTTGGCTCTAATGCCCCTGCTCTAAACAAAAGGACCAGATGGAGGGATACCTTACGCCAAGACTGTAAAAACAAAATGTTGCTGGTGTAAAAAAAAAAATTTGTTGCCATCAGTTTCAGTTTTGTAAAACTACCAAACAAGTTTTCATTTGTGAAGAACCAGCGGGAGTTTTAATTCAATCCGGGATATTAAAATAGTAGGGGCAAAGTCTCTTACAGCTTGATGAGAATGATAAAACACATTATCTGGGTCTGGTTCAGATATGGTAGGATTATTTTTAAAACTCTCAAAATACTATAAAATAGAAACTTCGAAGGAGAAGGGAAACCCTGCAGACTCATGCCCTGCCACTGCCGACTTCTTTCCCGAGTCCTCAGCTCGTGGGACAGAGCACTCAGGCTTGTGTTTGCTTTCTAATTCCCTTTCTTGGCCATCATTTCCCATTAAGTGTCAGGACTATGCGTCATTTTTGGTGTAGTTTCTGTAGTCTCTGGGTCTTTCTTTGGGCTACCTTTGTGTATATGATCTGCTACATCAGTTTTCATGACACAGGAAGGCTCTGATCGGCTATAGAATGGGGTCAAGAAATGGACAAACCCAAGGGTCAGCTGGCAGTAGTGGGAAATGCTGGGTTTAACCCCAGAGCTGTTGGTTAGCCTGGAGTCAAGGGTATTTTCCCATTTACTTTGTTATTCTAAATAAGGTACACAACAAAGAGACATTGAGAGAGACAGAGACACAGAAAGATTAGAGAAACAGAGACAGAGATATGAGAGACAGAAAGATATGAGAGAGAGAGAGAGAGAGAGAGAGAGAGAGAGAGAGAGAGAGAGCACAAGCCTAGACAGTGGGCATTTCTTGGCATTTCTTTCATTTCAAATAAATATAAACACATTTACATCAAAGTATACAGACATATTCTCTAGTTTGAAAACAAAAACCTGTGGTCAACACATCATCATACAAATTGTCAAGCCATCAACTAGAAATCTGTGTCATTAGAAATATAAAATGCAAGAAAGACTGGTATGCAAAAGGATTACATTTTAAACCCATAGAAAAGTTAACTACAGTTCTCACTTGCATGTAGAAAGAAAATGGTTTAAAAATATCCCAGTTTAGGCAGGAGCATTTTGGTCCTCATGGATAGCTGGTTGATGAAGTACACACAGAAACACACACATACACACACATACACGTGTACATGTGTATGTGCACAATTCTTAAAGTCTCATTCTTCTTTTTGTACAGCCGTTCCGGGCGGAGAACGAGGTCCGTTCGACCTAGAAGCTTTGGCAGAGGGAGCAGACACAGTATTCACAATGCTGATTTCGTTACCCAACAACTGTCAATTGGCTTCACTTCCACACCAACCATTTCCGCTTCCTGCTGTCATTTCCTTGGCTCCTTCCCGGGCACACTGTCGCCTGTGGCACGACCTTGGCTGGGCAGTTCATTTGTTATCCTACTGTTGAAGGACAGTGCCAGCCATTCTGATGCCCTTACAAAGTTAGCATTTTCATTTTAGAGCAAATTCAAATGAATGGTAATTTCCTATTTGACTTGCATACTGTTTCAAGTTTTGGCACAATATAATTTCACCTGAAATGTTCTTGGGTAAATTTGGGATTCATTGCTCCATTGGAAACTGACTCACACGGTTCGTACGCCATTTCGTGTCTGTTTAACAAAAGAGCATGAGCAATGTTCTCATTCATCTGGCAGCTTTAACTGAGATCCTAGGAAGAAATTGTAGGCCTTTACATGCTTCCTACGAAGGAGGCAAGGTCAGGGAGACTCCCTTAAGAGGACAATTATGTCTAAAGATGAACCTTGACCTTTGACTTCTAGTGAGGAAGTAAACAACAGAATGAGAAGAGGGTCCAGGCATTTCCCATCTCCTCTTCCTGCCCCTCCCAGGGAACATGAATGTCACCTAAACCCACCTCACAGAACTCACTGGTGAGGATGTGAGGAAAAAAATCTTTAGAGTGAATATTTGTCTCTCTGTTGCATTATTTGCAAAGATGAAGAATACTTTTTTTTTTTTTTGCCTTTACTTAAAATGAGAGGTAGACTTTCACAGAAGTAACTTAGACCTAAAGAAAGCAGGAAGCAAAACAAAACCCAGGCCTATCTGCCTTGTGTTTCAGCCTACCGCCTAGTCGCCCTCTTTTGGTTAGACTGACTCCTTTTCTGCTGGCTTCTGGAAGCTTGGCCTCAAATGCTTGAATACAGTGTAACCTGGGATTCTAGCTTCCATCTCTTCCTGAAACATAGGTGTTGGGGGGGGGGGGAAACACCTCTTCAGTCCAAAGTTAGAATGTTTCTGAATCAGAATCATTTTCATTGTACCCATCCTCAGAGCCCACATTGTTACTGCACAGACTAACCCTACTACCCTGATTGGAGAGGGTCGTTCTGCTCAGATTGTCTTTTCTAAAGCAAACGAAGTTGACAGCCGCACTGGAAGGAGAAAAAGTCATCATGGTAGCCAGAATGAGGGCCAGGCAGTCAGCCACGTCTTTGTTAGGAGCACAAGCCAGGGCCGGGGTATGACCTGGGCATAAATGCAGACAAGGCAGTGGTTAGTCTTGAGGGTCCACAGCTGCATGGCAGTCCACAGTACATCTCCTACAACCTTGAGAGTGGAGATGCATGTCGGGTTAGAATTCATGCCAGGTACGAGGAGTTACTTCTCATAAGTCATGCCAGGGGGAGAAGAGTTGAGTGGGACAGGGAGGACGAGACATTTCATGGAGGTTCTAGGTTTGGTTTTTGGCTCATATGTCTACAGAAAGCACAATATTATCCTAAGTAAGGCAGATTCCAACCTTCATCTAGAGGAAAGAAACACATGGCAAGGAAGGGACCTAGGGGGACACAAGCCACAAAAACCAGCAATAGGACATCCAAGAGGGAGTTCCCGTGAAGGGCACACCACGAGCCTGGCGGAGGACCCTCATTCTGACAGTCGCCGTTTCTCATGACAAGTGTATGTGTGGAGCAGAAAGGGTAAAAGCAGTAACTGATGTCACTTTATATGCACATCATAGAAAGCACACGCCAACTTACTACTCTAAGAAACAAAAACAAGCCAACCAAGCAAACCAAAACCCTGGTAACCATCTGAAGAGATCAGACACAGGAGGCTGACAGGTTGTCAGTAATGACCATTTATGAGAATTTCGACAGACCTTAAAAGAGTCACCTTACCTACTAAAGCCACAAGCCTGAACTCTCATAAATTCGGGACAAATGACTGTTTGCCATAGTAAAGCGACTCTACCATTCAAACGTTAGGGCTTCAGAAACTCATGAGAAAGCTGGACTCCCAACACACATCCTCAGGGTTAAGCTGTCCTTGAGATGCATTCGCTATCCTTATCCAACTTGTATTCTTTTGGCCAAAGATC
Source organism: Apodemus agrarius (assembly GCA_964023405.1). NCBI lineage: Eukaryota > Metazoa > Chordata > Mammalia > Rodentia > Muridae > Apodemus > Apodemus agrarius. The sequence continues at coordinate 55,108,407 of OZ030014.1, forward strand.
CAAAACGAGCAGTGAGCTTTCGCAGTCAGTTGGAGGATCTGTTCTGATAAAAGCTGGTTGCTGTTTCCTGTGCACGAAAGCCCTCTGCTCTCTCTGCCCTGAAGAGATTATTCATCTTTACCCAGTGAAAACAAACAAAAAGAGCCAGTGACTTAACACTTCATTGGAGGTGGAGGGGTGAAGGGATGATTCATGTGGTATCATACAGAATGGTCTCCTCATGCCTCCAGCCACTGGGCACAGAGAAGACGCTGAGACAGGCAGGCTCTAGTGACACAGAGCTCCGATAGCCATAGACACAGACTGGGTAGAGCTAAGAGCATGATGATACCTATTTTTTTTCTAGCATCTCTGCTTTGGGGGCAAACAAGTAGACATCTTCGTGCTAAGCTTAAGGTAGAGAGTGCTGGGCAAGGCTGAGGAGGAAAAGGTGAAGAACGAAGGAAACGGGGTTAAAAGGATCTCTGCACGTCCTAGGTGAGCCACATTGGGGGGAGAGCAGGGTACAGGTTAGGTCGGACACATGGGGGAGCTAAGATGTCACTGTGGCTGTTTACGTCTGACAAATAGGCATGAGCTGCTAATTCCAGCGCCTGCATTAAGCAGTTAATTGAGTAGCTTTAACATACCAGAATACTTTAATTAGATGTCACACTGCCAAAATTACTCGATTCATAAATATCCAGAGTTCCTCTTTTGCTTCCCTGGGTTAAGAAGCATTGCGCATGCAAAGGTCTTTTAGTAGGAATCTAGTATTTCTAAGTTTTTATAATGTTGTAGAAGGAGAGAGGAAGGCTTATGATGAGAATTAGCTCATTTAGGGAAGGCAAGTGATAAATGACAGGAGAAATGTCTAGCCTAGACCTTAGTTAAAACATTTTATGAGTCCTGATACATAGTTTACAAAGACAATTGATCTTGGAATGAGTTGAAATTCGAAGCTCTGTCTCTGTAGAGCTGTGGAGCATGCACTAATAATATGTGTTTCCTTTACTCCTTAGTGTATGCAATTGCAATTCCCAAGGCTAAGCTGAAAAGGTTTTTGACTGAAATATGCTCAGCTGGTAATGTTACATGCAACATGGAGAGCAATGGTGGGCTACAGGGAGACAGCGTGTTGTACAGAAAGACAGATGGAACATATTACCTGGGCTTGATTTCTTGCACACAAAACACTTCCAAGGGAAAGAGAACTCTTACTGGCTCTTAAGCAACACATCTCTCTCTCGCTGTCCTCTGGCTTCAACCAACACGATCTGTATCAACTTTTGATTTTTCTTACTTACCGTTTTCATCTACTGCAAGTACACAGGCTCCTTTGGCCAGCAACTCCTCAACTACCACCTTCAAGCCATTTCGTGCAGCGATATGGAGGGGTCTGAAAGACAACACTCAATATCAGCCTTGATAATGTTTCTGTGAGTGGGGTATCTGAGACTGTTCAGAGGACTGCATGCTAAAGGCTTGGTCCCTAGGCTTGGAGGAGGAGAGAGATGGCACATCCAGCAATTCTGTGGGGCCCAGTGAGAATTTTCAGGTCACTGGAACATGTCTTTGAAGGTGCTGTAAGACCCTAGTCTCCTCCCCCTCCCTCCCCCCCATACCTCCCTCCCTGGCATGAATAGCTTCAGATTCCTGTCAAAATGTGCTGCCTTATGCAATGCCAAGGGGCCAACCAATCATGAACTGAAACAAAAAAACTATGAGCCCAACAAGCCTTTTCTCTTTATGATTCTTTGGGGAATCTGATATAAAGGAAGACCAATTCTTAGTAACAAAAAACTGCCTTACAGAAACTTTGTAATTTTATGAGGTCCCATTTGTCTATTCTTGATGTTAGAGGATAAGCTATTGGTGTTCTGTTCAGGAATTTTCCCCCTGAGCCAATGTCCTCAAGGGTTTTCCCCAGTTTCTTTTCTATTAGTTTTAGTGTGTCTGGTTTTATGTGGAGGTCCCTGATCCACTTGGAGTTGAGCTTAGTGCAAGGAGATAAGAGTGGATCAATTCTCATTCTTCTGCATGTTGACCTCCAGTTGAGCCAGCACCATTTGTTGAAAAGGCTATCTTTTTTCCACTGGATATTTTCAGCTCCTTTGTCGAAGATCAATTGGCCATAGATGTGTGGGTTCAATTCTGGGTCTTCAATCCTATTCCATTGATCCACTTCGCTGTCACTGTACCAATACCATGCAGTTTTTAACACTACTGCTCTGTAGTATTGCTTGAGGTCTGGGATATTGATTCTCCCAGAAGTTCTTTTACTGTTGATGATAGTTTTAGCTATCCTGGGTTTTTGTTATGCCAGATGAATTTAGAATTGCTCTTTCTAACTCTATGAAGAACTGAGTTGGAATTCTGATGGGGATTGCGTTGAATCTGTATATTGCTTTTGGCAAGATTGCCATTTTAACTATATTAATCCTGCCAACCCACGAGCATGGAAGATTTTTCCATTTTCTGAGGTCTTCTTCAATTTCCTTCTTCAGAGACCTGAAGTTTTTGTCATATAAATCTTTCACTTGCTTGGTTAGAGTCACACCAAGATACTTTATATTGTTTGTGGCTATTGTGAAGGTTGTCATTTCCCTAATTTCTTTCTCAGCCTGCTTATCCTTTGCGTATAGGAAGGCAAAAGACACTGTCAAAAGGACAAATCGGCAACCAGCAAATTGGGAAAAGATCTTCACCAACCCCACATCCAACAGAGGGCTAATATCCAATGTATACAAAGAACTCAAGAAGTTAGACCCCAGAAAACCAAATAACCCTATCCAAAAATGGGGTACAGAGCTAAACAAAGACTTTTCACCTGAAGAAATCTGGATGGCTGAGAAACCCCTTAAAAAATGTTCAACATCATTAGTCATTAGAGAAATGCAAATCAAAACAACCCTGAGATTTCACCTCACACCAGTCAGAATGGCTAAGATTAAAAACTCAGAAGACAACAGGTGTTGGCGAGGATGTGGAGAAAGAGGAACACTCCTCCACTGCTGGTGGGACTGCAAGCTGGTACAACCACTCTGGAAATCAGTCTGGTGGTTCCTCAGAAAACTGGACATGATACTTCCGGAGGACCCAGCCATACCACTCCTGGGAATATACCCAGAAGATTCCCCAGCATGCAATAAGGATACATGCTCTACTATGTTCATAGCAGCCTTATATATAATAGCCAGAAGCTGGGAAGAACCCAGATGTCCCTCAACAGAGGAATGAATAAAAAAAAATGTGGTATATATACACAATGGAGTACTACTCAGCCATTAGAAACAATGATTTCATGAAATTCTTAGAGAAATGGATGGAGCTGGAGAACATCATACTAAGTGAGGTAACCCAGTCTCAAAAGAATACCCATGGTATGCAGTCACTGATAAGTGGATATTAGCCTAGAATCTTGGGACACTAAAGACACAATTCACATACCAAATGATATCTGACAAGAAGAAAGGAGTGGACACTGGTGCTAGAAAGGCTCAAAGCATCAGTGTAGGGGAATACCAGAACAGGGAAGTGGGAAGGGGTGGATGAGGGAGCAGGGGGAGGGAAAAGGGCATGTGGGACTTTTGGGGGGTGGGGAACCAAAAAAGGGAAATGAAATATAAATATAGAATATATCCAATAAAAAAGAAAAAAACTGTGACATTTGGTTAACTTATGTCACTAAAAGGAAGCTATACTTAAGATTCTTCAAATAGCACATGGCTATTTTTGCTTCTGAGAAGAGACATGTTGGCCATATCTTTTCCAGGTATTATTGATTCAGTTATTCTCATGTGTTTGGCCCAGATCTCTCTACAGTGTTATAAATAGTCTACATCTTAAACAGTCTTGGTGATAGTACAGATGAGACCGGAAGAAGCAGTCAAGCTCTGCTGTATTCTGTAAAAGGCCCTGTTTCACACAGTTCACTGGGATAAGGTATTAATATATATCGTCAGATCTTTTTATTAGTACATGTTCACAGATGTCTCCCTGGATTATATAGCACCTTGTGAAGAGTCTTGAGCTCAGTATAATGTGCCATGTCCCCTAACAATCCAAAAAGAAAAAAAAAGTCTAATATTCTTTGCCTTTAAAACAAATGCACAAGTCATCTCCCAAAATAGAAAATGAAACAGCTTTGAGATCCTTCACACCAAGGGTTACACTGAATTATATTAAAATATAATTACGACAAATAGCTTAGAGACTGTTCGAATGTATTCTGGGAATCTGATTTATAAACCTGACGTGTTCCAGTCAGACGACATAGCACTAATACATAAAACAAACACTTTCCCCAAATGTGTCAGTTCGTAAGCCGAAGAGATTTTTCTAAAAGCGCACTAAATTTATCATGAAGTACAGTAACACTGGTAAGGAGAACAAAGATCTTACAAATCCTATGAGTCATATCAAAATAAGAGTTCTACCTAAAATCATACATCTCTAGTCAACACTGCAGGTGTGCGCACATAAACTTCATGAAGGTGAAGCCAGGTTGGCACCCATGACTACTCTCTTTTTCAGAGCTGGACTAGCATGTGTCAGGCTCTTAATAGGTGTTGGATAAATACTATGACTCTGGCCCTGCCCCAAATGAGATGTCTTTATCACCCAATCGCCCATAGGCCAAGGCTCAGGGAACACCTCAGGGAAGAGGAGGAGAGCTGTGGCATGCTGTCTTTGGTACATGACCCAACCACTGCATTCAAAAACTTACAGTAGCTGTGCTTAACGGCACATGATTTGTACAAGATCAATCCAGGCAAAATCCCAACATTGATGGGATGGATGATCACTAGGCTAGGCCCTACCCCTTACTGAGGGGCTGTTTGCTCTCCATAGCTGGGGTTGCAGTGGGACAGGGAGAGAGTCGTTGTTATCGGATGTAGCCATTGGTAGAATTCCCATGCTCCATGGATGGTCCACATCCATGTAGATAAATTGGACTTTATGGGTTAATTGAAAAAAAAAGGTTAATTGGGACAGGGATGTGCTAATGGGATCTGGGAGGAGTTGGAGTTAAAAATGGCAGTGGATATGGCTATATTTCACTGTATACATGAAAGAAGCTCTCCAAGAATAAACACAAATAAAATCCTGTGACTCTGGGCCCAAGGCGAGCCACAGCTGCCACACTCACGTTTGCAGTGCACTGTTCTTCGAGTTGATAAGGCCCTCGTCTTGTATCTTGTCAAGTATTAACAAGGCACATTTCTCATGGCCCTGAATTAAAAAAAAAAAAAAAAAGAGCAAGAAACATGAGACAGAGATATAGAAAAAGCTCCTGAATGCTTACTTGATTGTACTTTCAATTGAGCACCAGCTTCCTCTGCCTGAAAACATTTAGGACTATTTTCTGAGTAATTCCTTTCTAAAAAGCAAATGGGCCCAAGATACTCTTAAGCTTCTACATGGGGCCTATTATGATTTGTTAAACACGTGACTGATCTAAAATATCCATACCTAATATGATATTTCCAAGGTAATTTTTGAAATGAATGTCCAAAGAGGGAATGCAGAAGGGAGCCTAGCTAGGTCAGAGGGTGACCGGGAGGGGTGTTGGGGGTGGGGGATGGGAGGGGGGGCATTCAGCAGCAGCCTTTGTGTCTTTAAGCACTGCCTTTTAAACATACAACATTTTCCTCCTCCTTTGAGCCTTCAGTTACTACCCCAGTGATCCACTTCTCCTAGAGTTACCATGACACACGAGATTCCTATCACATATCTCCATTTCTGTCTGATGCTCTGAAGAAACCCTGTTTCTGGTGAGTGTTGTTTCCTTAACCAAAAAAAAAAAAAAAATGCAGGCATCTCTGGATCATACTATAACAATAGATGCTTGATAATGAAAATATCAATGATTAGGTCTAGGGTCATGATTACTAAGCCTTTGCTAATGAAGGGCATAGACAACCATTGTTAGCATCATCTAGTAGTTAGAGATGTTAGAGATGTTGACTGTCTCTGAGACGGACAGACAGATGGATAGATGGACACACACACACAGAGTAAAATTCTGTCTACAAAAAAAATCTTAGGCCAAGTTAGACTTAATTTTTTTGCAATAGGGTCTTACTATGTATCCCAGGCTAGCTTTGAACCCTGAGATCCTCCCTGTTCAGCTTCTAGCGTGCTAGGGTCAGAAGCATATACCACCATGCCTGGGGAGAATCTGATTTTAATGTCAATCTCAAGTGATTCCTTTATGTAATGCTGTCTGAAAAACACTGTAGTTCCCATTACTAACCCGCTGTGCTTTGACCGTAACTTCCAGATTTTGAGTACTTTTGATGTTTCCATGTTCTTTCCAGAGAATGAATATAAAATATAGCCAATGAGAGGAATGGCTGAGACTTCTGATACCAGTGGTGTCAACTGGAGCCTACAGTTGACACACACAGGCATTTGAATATATGGGAGAAAAAATCTACCCCACCCTTTGCATTGATTGACACATGCACAAAAACACAAAAATACATTAACAGTGCACATGGATAGTGCTTTGCACATGGATAGTGCTTTGCAGTACCATGATCTGGGCTCTGCTCTCATAATGCCTTCAAACAAAACTCAGTGGAAACTGCTTAGAGTTTGTAAGACATAGCTAATGTTCTAACCTGCTGTGTGGTATCAAAATGTGAAACTACAACCAGAGAAATAGATATGGTGACAGCATCAAGACAGGTAGAATGTGGTAGGATTGCCAGTGGTAAATTCGGGAAATGTGTCTTCTTCTTTATTCTGCTTCGATCAGTGGCAGGTATCCATCAACCCTGCCACTGCCCTGTAGTGGGTTCGCCTAACGTTGCTGTTGCTTGTATTCTAATGGAGCCCCCAAGGCTGTTTGCCCAAAGACAAAAGAGTTTGCAAATACGACACTGACCCTGCTTCCAGTTGACTGTGATAGGTGAATGTGATGGTTTGTATCTGCTTGGCCCAGGGAGTGGCACTATTTGAAGGTGTGGCCTTGTGGGAGTAGGTGTGTCACTGTGGGAGTAGGTGTGTCACTGTGGGAGTAGGTGTGTCACTGCAGGTGTCAGCTTTAATATCCTAGTCCTAGCTTCCTGGAAGTCAGCATTCTGCTAGCAACCTTCAGATGAAGATGTAGAATCTCAGCTCCTCCTGCACCGTGCCTGCCTAGATGCTGCCATGCTCCCGCCTTGATGATACTGGACTGAACCTGTAAACCAGCCCCAATTAAATGTTGTCCTTTATAAGACTTGCATTGGTCATGGTGTCTGTTCACAGTAGTAAAACACTAAGACAGAGAATAAAGATGCCAACAGCCAATAGCTGGGGAGAAGAGAAATATGTGGGGTTGAGTTTTTGTGGCCTTAGAGGAAGGAGCAGAGAGAGGAGGAGGAGAATAGAAAAAGAACACGCAGGACAGAGAGCGCCGCCACGGGCTAAGGGTCAAGAGAACGCGGCCCAGAGGACTGCCTGATTGGAGCTAAGAGCAGCCCAGATGAAACATAGCAAGTAATAATGGGGTTATTGATAGAAAGGTAATTCTAACAGCATTGTGCTGCCCAAGGCATAGTAAAATATAAAGGCTGTGTGTGTCTTTAATTCAAGAACATAAATAAGGTTTATATCTAAGGTGGGAAGAAACCCTGCAGCAGGGATTTTTTTAAAAAAATTTTTTTTTTTTACTGCATTGCCCCTTTCTTCTTTCTCTTCATTTTCATGTACAGTTGAAAGCATCCCGAGAAATGGCCATCTAAGTAAAATCGATGCTATGTAGGTCCCAGGTGGACAGAGGCCCCAGGTTCTGATTGCAACAGTAAATGACCGGTGATTTAAACCCATTACATACTTTACTGATAGCCAGGTGTAAGGGAGTATTCAAGTCCTTGTCCTTCACAGTCAGGTCAGCCTGGGCACTGTTTACCAAAATATCTACAGACAAAGCGGAGAGAAGGTTACTTAGACTGCATGCCAATCACACAGTCCAGTGTGACTGTAAGACAACATAAATGAATACACAATATCATGTGTATTCATTCATAAATGATCGCAATAATATTTAACACTTGTAATTGAGGAATAGTTTGCTGCGAGATCTGTTCCATTCAAATGGGCACTGGGGGGGGGGGCTAGTGTCAATTCCCTGCAGTTTTGCTCTTCCACCAGTCCTCAGCCTCTAGGCTGAACCCAAATTCAGTGTCAGGATTTCCAGACAAGATGATTCTGCTATTATATTTTGTTTCTAAATGTTGGGCCATTTCACTTAGGTGTTAGCTTTCTTGGATGTGGCCCTCCAGTGATACAGTTCCAAAGAGCTGGAGATGACTGAGTTCATGGACTTTCAGATGTCCATGCTAGAACAGTGCCGGCTCTGTCCACAGCCTAGATACGTACCCACAGCGCCTGCCTGCCCGTTCTCAGCAGCCATCATCAGCGCTGTTTTCCCTGAATTATCTACGGCATTCACTTGAGCATCGTGTCTCAGAAGCAGCTGCAAGCACTCCGCATGATCCCCGAAGGCTGCCGCATGGAGGGTCGTCCTGAAGGTGTCAAACATAGATGGATTTACTGCCTTTCAACCTTGTCTGCAGAAACTATCAAGGAGCATGCGCATGGCTTTTCTAAAGATTTAAAGCTTCTTGGATGACAGAGGTAGCGACCAGAGTTAAGAACTACTTAGGGTGGTTACTGAAGTGTCACCCAAATGAATGGTACCACTTAGATCTCGAGGGGAGGCTCGTGCAACGACCCCCATGAGGAAATCGGTGTCTTTCTGACCTTTTAATCTTGAGTTCTGGTGAGTTCCCGCTCATCTAGCAGATGGATACTTTTAACATTAAAGGTTAACTTTTAGGTAATTGGTTGGTTAGTTAAAAGCGTTAAGGCCTGCATCATCTAATGCAGATGGTGGGTTTCTGGGGAGGGCAGCTGGACATTTCTCATCCAGTGGGAAAAGTGTTAGCCTCGATGGAATAACTCCATCCCTAGGACTCCCCATCTCCCATACACACTTGTTCATGTAAACAGGATCACATCTGAGTGTACACTGTGCCACTTAATAGAAATAGCAGAGTAGCTAAAGGAATATGAATATTCTTCTAAAGAAGTCAGGTAGGCAACACACTATGTATTCATCCAATGAAATAATGTGCAGATTTACAAAGCAAGCTAAATCCTTATATTTGGTATGGAAAGATCTCCAAAGATAAACAATTGATTTATACTTGCTTTCTATAAGGCAGAGGCTTGAGACTCTGGACCAATTTCTAAAAGTCTATGCACTTTATAATACTTGATTTAAAAACATACTATGCCTTACTTTTTCAATTAAAAAATATTTTTCTTTTGGCTAAGGATTGTGCATGTATACAGTCAGGAAGATGATGAGTTTGAGGCTAGCCTGGGTTTTATAGTTAGTTCAAGGCCAGCCTGGGCTATGCAGCAAGTCTCTGTCTCTAAACACTAAGGGCTGGGGACATAGCTCAGTGGTAGTTTTTGGCTCGTCTAAGGCCCTGAATGAAATTCTAAACACTACCAAAAGTAAGTTTATATAAAAATAAAAGAAAATGGTTTACTAGTCTGTAATTTGAAACAAAGGCTGAGACTCAAGACCAAGAGTATGATGCCTTGCACTGCTTACCTGCCTTTGTCATCCCTACAGCTGACAATGCTGGAATCTATGGCCCCCAGGAGCAATGACGCACAACTCTCATGACCATTTATTCTAAAACGAAAATAGATTTTAGTATAGAAATCTCATTAAAATTATATAGTCCTTCACACCTCATCTTTACAAGCATTGCATATTCAACAATTTGTATATTTTTAGAAATCTGGTGCGAATCTTTGTGGCATGCTACAATAGTGTACACTGAAACCCCCCTACCCTCCCCCCCCCCGCTTCCATTAAGGACCTCTGAGTTTGTAAGAGTCCCTGTAACACCACTCACATGAGGTCCCTAATAGGTGACATCCAGACATCAAAGTGGAAAAGACACAGATCCATCACACATGCCATCATCCTGGTTAGTATTTTAAAGGTTTGTTCACTTTTATTTTGTGAATCAGAGTTTTTCCTACGTGTATGTATGGGTACTACATGTGTAAATGCCAGAAGAGGGCACTAGATCCCATGAAACTGGTATGAATGGCTGTTAGCCACTATATGGGTGCTGGGAACCAGATCTGGGTCTTCTGCAAGAGCAGCGAGTACTCTGAAGCACTGATCTAAATCTCCAGCCCCTAAAATCACTCTGATTCTTTCTTACCTACTCCTTCTGTACTGACTTGATGTCATGCCTCTAGTATCTGTCCAGTCAAATGACCCAGCTTCAGGCAAAGCCCACAGACCATGTAAAGACAAGGCACTTACAAGTCTTGTTCCCTAGACTGACTCTCAGGACTTTGACTTAAGGTCACTGCATTCTCTGAACATAATTTCTCTCTATGAACTTGCAATAACAATTAAATTTGAAAAGAAGGAAGAGAGGGAAAATGAAGAGGCAGAGAGGAGAAAGATGGGGAAGAAAAATGAATGATGAGAATGAAGATGACAAATTATAGGAAAAGTCTTCCTGGTAGAAAATGTGTAACCAGCTACAGATATAGTAGTGCCAACCTTGACTTATTTTTCAGAGTTTGCCAGGTGATGGGGGCTGCTGCTGAAAGTCTCTTCACATCTATGAACCATGCCTTTCAGTTTCCTCATGTGGTACATGAGTGACCTTGGAAGTGTGGCTACTGGAAAATCATTAACTCGAGATGCATGCTTTGCTAGCAGGCCTATTTGTCTTTAGCAGCAGAATAGAGTATATTAGTCTGGTCTGCAATCTAAATGCTTTTTCTACTTGTAAAAAGGCGCTTTTTCGACATGCAGTTAAAGGAACAGAGGCAGCTCCACTGCTCTCCAGAGTCTCTACTTACATTGCACAGTGCAGTGGAGTGAAGGGATTGCCAATAAATTTTCGAAAACATTTTTGCTCCAAAAGTACCTCTATGCAGTTTTCATTACCTGCAAGGAATAAACAAATTTAGAGAGATCACAAGAAAGAAAGAAACTTTGCTCAATGTGTTCTGGTGTTTTTGTTTGCTTGGTTTGTTGTTTTGTTTGATTTGGTTTGATTTTAATTCCCCATTAAGTGTCGAGTTGAATGCTTGTTCTCTGTAAAATAAAACTAACAAAACGCTAAAATGTTATTAACTCTGCTCACAGGTGTTCTGAGATATAATGAACAAATCAAATAGTGAAGGCCATATGGCCTGGTGGAGAGAGATAAAGAAGGCACCTCATTCGTAGGCAGCACAAATTCTAGTCACTCTCAGCTCTTTATGGAACCCTAACATCAGCCTCAATTTTCCCTTGGTTATAATAGGGGAATTTCCCTGTGGTTATAATAGGGAAATTTCCCTTCACCCATAGAAATAGCTTAACTTACTGTTAAGTACTCAAGTGAAGGGGCATGTGCCTTGCAGAAAACAACAAAAAAGACTCTAAATGTAAAACACCATGGCGGGGTTTGCAGCGGAGTCTGAGCATTGTAGGCACCCAATGAGTGTCCAGCATCCAGGGATAGCCAGGGCAGGAACAGTAGGAGAGGCCATGGAAGAGAGCTGCTTCCTGGCTCACTCCTCGTGGCTTGCTCAGCCTGCTCTTTCATGACTCAGGACTGCCAGACCAGGGAGCCCCTGCCCACAGTGAGCTGGGCCCTCCCACATCAACTATTAATCAAGAAAACCTACCATAGGCTAGCCCACAGGCCAATTGGTTGGGGGCATTTACTCAATTGAGGTTTTCTCTTCCCAAGTGACTCTGCTTTGTTTTAAGTTGACCTAAACCTACCCAGCACAGCTTGTTTTATTTGTAGATGACCTAAGAATTCATGTGACTCTTTGGGGCTGCAGCTTCCTGTACATATTCACCCGTGTCACAGATGATGTGACTGGGCATATTCTGGAATGTGTGGTGCAGTTCTGGGGCAGGAAGGCATGGCTGGCTAGTTGGTTTTATCACAGATCACAATCCCAGAACCACTTCTTGACTGACCTCAGGGCTAATCTAGTCCAAGTTCCCACGTGGGTGATTTGAACTGTTCAGGCACAAACAAAAACCTTTCCTGTAACTAAAGAGACGAGTAGGTGGTGCTTTTGGAAGGACTAAGAAGCTCATGAAACCCCTTGCAAGTGAGTGGCACTGTCCAGCTTTCTGCTTGCCTCCAAACGTCACCTTCCTATCTTAGACATCTTAGCCTCCGTATTTGTATTATAAACCCCCAAAGGACCAACTTGCAACAGCGTGTGCACATTCCATTCCTCAGCGGGAGGCGGGGTCTGTGCAGCTGAGCCTGGAGACCGACTTGTCCCTCTCAACGCTTCACATTTCCCAGTGGGGGGGGTGGTGACCTGGGCAGCTTGGACCTCGGACCGAGAGGGAGGCTGCTCTAGAATCCTGGAAAAGTGGAGGCTTGGGAAAAAGTCTGCTCTGCTTTGTCTGAGCCCGGAAAGGCTCAGCAGCAGAAAGTCAACCCAACCCCAGGGGGAGGATGTGCTCTCTGGCCAGCCTGTGTCCGCCCTGACTCAGCACCCTTCCATGCCTTTCCTGTTGTTGATTCGCCCTTGCCAGAGAGATCTCACAAGTTGTAGGTTAAAAATTATTTTAGGTAAACGAGTTTACAGTTGGCCAATGGTAGAAGAGGAGAAAAAAAAAGTTTTTATTAAGGCAGAACCAACGAATGAGATGACTAATGAAAACACCTGCAGTTGTAACTCAGTGTAATTGAGCACAGAAACTCTTCCCAGAAAATATAATCACAATTTCAAAATTCGAAATCCTAGTGGACCTGAAATGGAAATATAAAGTTGCAGAAGCAGAGTTGGAAATATTCATAAGAGATACCCATTCTCTTAGGGGTTAAGGCTGGTTATAGAGATACCACGAAATAGACTCAACCACACAAAGCCTCAAAAACATCTGAATGGAAAAAGGCATTCACAACAAGGAACAGAAAGCATGCCTAACGCACAATGCAGAGAATTCACACAGCTAAGACACCCTGCTCTTACAGATGCAAGAGAAGAGGTAGCTGTTCACCACGAGAAAGCAGGTATCCCTTCAGAGAGGGAACAATAACCAGTAAATATGGCATTATGTTATGAGGTGCAAACTTATACAGGAAAGAAAAAGTTACCAAAAATAAGGATGTAGAATCATACTGGGCTGGCAGTTAGAGCAAAAATACTTTTATCGCATCAGGGCAACCTTTTGTGCAAAATATTACCCCTTACAACTGAAAAACATGCCTTTTATTTAAAAAATTTACTTCTGGATATTCAATGAGATATTTTATGCCATAGTGTTTATGGTAGGAAAGAAACCCTAAAAAAAAATTAATCTCAAAGTCCATCGGAGGGGGATCTGGTTAAATAAAAAGTAAGTCCTGAGGATTGTGCATGTGTGTGAGTATATGTGTGCGAGTGTGTATGCAGGTGTGCATGTGTGTAGCTATTAGTATATTACTGTTAAAACTGTCTATTGGTGCATATGGTGTCTAAGGATAGCCCACAGTGTGATTTTAAGGGAGCTCTAATAAAGAAGAAAGCAAGCTATGGTATGAGACTTGTGATATAATTCCACAAAAAGTATATGCATATATTTATTTATAATCTCAGAGGAAAAATATGAGATATATGTACAAAATTATATCAGAAAGTAGTTTTAGAAATATAAGATGTTAGCTTAGTTTTCCTTTCTTTAATTTTGTGACAGGGTTTCAGGTAGCTCAGGCTGACCTTGACGTTGTCATATGGCTGATGGTAACTTTGGATTTCTGCTCCCAATGCCTCTACTTGTTAGGTGCTGGGGTTACAGCATTGCCACCGTACCTAGTTGTTTTAATGCAATGCTGGGGACTGAAATGGGACTTTATGCATGCTAGACAAGCACTCTACAAAGCCATATCCTCAGTCCACTTCAATATTTATGAATTGGTACAATTAGCATTCATTTCTCTTTTGTTCCAAATAACTGAAATAAAAAATTTGAATATTCCAAGTAGTAACACAACAAAGCAAATGTGGAATGTGGATATTAAAAAAATGCCAGCTGGGCGGTGGTGGCGCACGCCTGTAATCCCAGTACTTGGGAGGCAGAGGCAGGCAGATTTCTGAGTTCGAGGCCAACCTGGTCTACAGAGTGAGTTCCAGGATAGCCAGGGCTACACAGAGAAACCCTGTCTCGAAAAACCAAAAAAAAAAAAAAATTGCCAAAATCTAAATTACATGTCCACCAGCATCCACGTGTGAACTATACTGTATGATGTTTTGTTTTTAGCTTCCTTGTTTTAATACTTCGTGTGATTACAGGATATCTGGTACAGATCAAAAACTCTGGTTACAATTGCTTAAGTCCATTGGTGGCTCTGATGAGAAGTTATATGCCACAGGAACAAGGAAGCAAACTAAACTTTACTCAGCATCATGACGGCCACGAGGTGGGGATGGGGGATGTTGAAAACAACATAAGGGTTCATTTCTGGGTCTCCAATTCTGTTCCATTGCTCTACCTGCCTGTCACTGTACCAATACTATGCAGTTTTTAATGCAATTGCTCTGTAGTATAGCCTGAGGTCAGGGATGCTGATTTTCCCAGAAGTTCTTTTATTGTTGAGAATAGATTTCACTATCCTGGAGTTTTTGTTATTCCAGATGAATATAAGAATTGTTCTGTCTAACTATGAATAATTGAGTTGGAATTTTGATGGGGATTGCATTGAATCTGTAGATTGCTTTCGGCAAGATAGCCATTTTTATTATATTAATCCTGCAGATCCATGAGAATGGGAGATCTTTCCATCTTCTGAGATCTTGTTCCATTTCTTTCTTCAGAGACTTGAATGTTCTTGTCATACAGACCTTTCACATGTTTGGTTAGAATCACAAGAAGATACTTTATGTTGTTTGTGGCTATTGTGAAGAGTGCTGTTTCCCTAATTTCTTTCTCAGCCTGTTTATCCTTTGAGTATAGAAAGGCTGATTTGTTTGACTTAATATTATATCCAGCCACTTTGCTAAAGTTGTTTATCAGCTGTAGGAGTTCTCTGGTAGAGGTTTTAGGGTCACTTAAGTATACTATCATATCATCTGCAAATAGTGATATTTTTACTTCTTCATTTCTAATTTGTTTCCCTTTGACCTCCTTTTGTTGTCCAATTGCTCTAGCTAGAACTATATTGAACAGATAGGAAGAGAGAGGGCAGCCTTGTCTGGTTCCTGATTTTAGTGGGATTGCTTCAAGTTTCTCTCCATTTAGTTTGATGTTGGCTACTGGTTTGGTGTATATTGCTTTTACTATATTTAGTTATTGGCCTTGAATTCCTAATCTTTCCAAGACTTTTAACATTAAGGAATATTAAATTTTGTCAAATGCTTTTTCAGCATCTAATGAAATGATCCTGTGGGGTTTTATTCTTAGAGTTTATGTAGTGGATTACATTGATGAATTTCCGTATGTTGAACCATCCCTGCATCCCTGGGATGAAGCCTACTTGATTATGGTGGATGATTGTTTTGATGTGTTCTTGGATTCAGTTGGCAAGAATTTTATTGAGTATTTTTACATCAATGTTCATAAGGGAAATTGGTCTGAAGTTCTCTTTCTTTGTTGGGTCTTTGTGAGGTTTTGGTATCAGTGTAACTATGGCTACATATAACACTTGGGTAGTGTTCCTTCTGTTCCTAGTTTGTGGAATAGTTTGAAGAGTATTGGTATTAGGTCTTTTTTGAAGGTCTGATAGAATTCTGCATTAAACCCATCTGGTCCTGGGCTTTTTTTGGTTAGGAGTCTTTTAATGACTGCTGCTATTTTATTAGAGGTTATGGGACTGTTTAGATTGTTTATCTGATCCTGATTTAGCTTTGGTATTTGGTATCTGTCTAGAAAATTGTCCATTTCATCCAGATTTTCCAGTTGTGTTGAGTATAGATAAGTTTTGTAGTAGGATCTGATTTTTGAATTTCCTCAGTTTCTGTTGTTAAATCTCCCTTTTCATTTCTGATTTTGTTGATTTGAATACTGTCTCTGTGCCCTGTGGTTAGTCTGGCTAAGGGTTTATCTATCTTGTTGATTTTCTCAAAGAACCAGCTACTAGTTTTGTTGATTCTTTGTATAGTTCTTCTTTCTACTTGGTTGATTTCAGCCCTGAGTTTGATGATTTCCTGCCATCTACTCCTCTTGGGTGCGTTTGCTTTTTTTTGTTCCAGGGCTTTCAGGTGTGCCATTAAGCTGCTAGTGTATGCTCTCTCTAGTTTCTTTTTGGAGGCACTCAGAGCTATGAGTTTTCCTCTTAGCACTGCTTTCATTGTGTCCCCTAACTTTGGGTATGTTGTACCTTCATTTTCATTAAATTCTAAAAAGTCTTTAATTTCTTTATTTCTTCCTTGACCAAATTATTATCGAGTAGAGCATTGTTCAGTTTCCATGTGTATGTGGGCTTTCTGGGTTTTTTGTTTGTTTGTTTGTTTGTTTGTTTTGCTATTGAAGACCAGCCTTAATCTGTAGTGATCTGTTAGGAGGCATGGGATTATTTCAATCTTCTTATATCTGTTGAGTTCTGATTTGTGACCAATTTTGGAGAAGAATCACAATTTGTGATTTGTGATCAATTTTGGAGTAGGTACCATGAGGTGCTGAGAAGAAGGTATATTCTTTTGATTTAGGATGAAATGTTCTATAGATATTTACTAAATCCATTTGGTCCATAACATCTGACAGTTTCAGTGTGTCTCTGTTTAGTTTGTGTTTCCACGATTTGACGATCTGTCTATTGCTGACAGTGGGGTGTTGACATCTCCCACTATTATTGTGTGAGGTGTAATGTATGCTTTGAGCTTTAGTAAAGTTTCTTTTATGAATGCGAGTGCCCTTGTATCTGGATCATAGATGTTCAAAATTAAGCGTTCTTTGTAGATTTTTCCTTTAATAAGTATGGTGTCCTTTCTTATCTTTTTTGATGACTTTTGGTTGAAAGTCCATTTTATCTGATATTAGAATGGCTACTCCATACATACAGTCACTTGACAAAGGAGCTAAAGCCATCCAGTGAAAAAAAAGGCAGCATTTTCAACAAATGCTGGTGCTGGTTCAACTGGTGGTTAGCAGGCAGAAGAATGCAAATCGACCCATTCTTATCTCCTTGTACAAAGCTAAAGTCCAAGTAAATCACAGACCTCCACATAAAACCAGATACACTGAAACTAATAGAAAAAAAAGTGGGGAAGAACCTCCAGTACATGGGCACAGGGGAAAAATTTCTGAACAGAATACCAATGGCTTATGCTCTAAGATCAAGAATTGATAAATGGGACCTCATAAAATTGCAAAACTTCTGTAAGGCAAAGGACACTGTCAATAGGACAAAATGGCAACTAACATACTAGGAAAAGATCTTTACCAATCCTACATCCAATAGAGGGCTAATATCTAATATATACAAAGAGTTCAAGAAATTAGACTCCAGAGAATCAAAATAACGCTGTTAAAAATGGGGAACAGAGCTAAACAGAGAATTCTCAACTGAGGAAACTCAAAGGGATGAGAAGTACCTAAAGAAATGTTCAGCCGGGCGGTGGTGGCACACGCCTTTAATCCTAGCGCTTGGGAGGCAGAGGCAGGTGGATTTCTGAGTTCGAGGCCAGCCTGGTCTACAAAGTGAGTTCCAGGACAGCCAGAGCTACACAGTGAAACCCTGTCTAGAAAAAACAAAAACAAAAACAAAAGAATACATAATTTCAATCAAATTCTTAGGTCTACAACAAATACTTGTGCAGAAAAATTTTGCCGGGCGTGGTGGCGCACGCCTGTAATCCCAGCACTTGGGAGGCAGAGGCAGGAGGATTTCTGAGTTCGAGGCCAGCCTGGTCTACAGAGTGAGTTCCAGGACAGCCAGGACCACAAGAGAAACCCTGTCTTGAAAAAACAAAAACAAAAACAAAAACAAAAAACAAACAAACAAACAAAAAGAAATGTTCAACATCCTTAGTCATCAGGAAAATTGCAAATCATAACAATCCTGAAATTCTACTTCACACCAGTCAGAATGGCTAAGATCAAAAACTCAGGTGACAGCAGATGCTGGCAAGGATGTGGGGAAAGAAGAACACTTCTCCATTGCTGGTGGGTTTGCAGGCTGGAACAACCACTCTGGAAATCAGTCTGGCAGTTCCTCAGAAAACTGGACATAGTTACCTGAGGACCCAGCTATAACTCTCTTGGGCATATGCCCAAAAGATTCTCCAACATATAACAAGGATACATGCTCCACTATGTTTATACTAGCCTTATTAATAATAACCAGAAGCTAGAAAGAACCAGATGTCCTTCAACAGAGGAATGGATACAGAAAATGTGGTATATTTACCCAAAACGATGAATTTATGAAATTCTTAGGCAAATAGATGGGCCTAGAAAATATCATCCTGAGTGAGGTAACCCAATCACAAAAGAACACACTTGCTATGCACTCACTGATATGTGGACATTAGCCCCAAAACTCCGAATACCCAAGATACAACTTATAGACCACATGAAGCTCAAGAAGAAGGAAGACCAACGTGTTTTGGTCCTTCTTAAAAAGGGGAACAAAATACCCACGGGAGCAAATATGGGGACAAAGTACAGGGCAGAGACTAAAAGAAAGGTCATCCAGAGACTGTCCCACCTGGGGATTCATCCCAGATACAGTTACCAAACTCCAACACTATTGTGGATGCTAAGAAGTGCTTTCTGAAAGGAGCCTTATATGGCTGTTTCCTGAGAGGCCCTGCCAGCGCCTTACAAATATACAGTTAAATACTCAAAGTCAACCATTGCACTGAGTGTGGGCACCCCAATGGAGGAGTTAGAGAAAGGACTGAAGGAGCTGAAGGGGTTTGCAATCCCATAGGAGGAAAAACAATATCAACTAACCAGACCCCCACCCACCCCCTGCCCCAGAGTTCCCATGGACTAAGCCACCAACCAAGGAGTACACATGGCTCTGGCTGCATATGTAGCAGAGGATGGCCTTGTCAGGTATCAATGGGCAGAGAGGTCCTTGTTCCTATGAAGGATTGATAGATAGATGCCCCAGTGTAGGGGAATTGATGGTTGGAGGTAGGAGTGGCCGGGTGTGTGGAGGAACACCCTCATAGAAGCAGGGGAAATGGGGAAGGGATAGAGGGGTTCTGGGAGGGGGGAAACCAGTATAAGGGTATAGCACTTGAAATGTAAATAAATTAAAAAATAAAATAAAATAATAAAACAACATAAGACAGAAAAGTCTAGCGGAATCACTCAGATGACTTTGGACTCACCATTGTAACAAGCCCAGTGCAGCGGTGTGTATCCCTGGTTGTCTTTGAGACAACAGTCCTCTTCAGAAAGCGCAATCTGGAGCAATTCACTCAGCCACGTGGCATGGCCCCGAGCAGCTGCGTAGTGCAGGGGGGTCCTCCCTCTGGAGTCTTTACAGAGGATGGATGCTTCCTGCTCCAGCAGCATTTGCACACATTCCTCGTGTCCTGTCATAATCTGGCATGTTGCAATGAAAGTGCAAAATAAACCTTAGTTGGCTAGGTACTGATGGCACTGTCGAGAACGGAAGGCCTCCCCTGCCTGACCTAAGAGGTTGGAGGCAGGACAACCCTAGCCAAATCCTTACCAGAAAAGCCCTGGAGAAGTATTTTGGAGCTCTCTCTCCCGACATAACTAGGGATGGCATCATGCTATGCTAGAAAACACTAGCTTCAGAGTCAAGGAGGAGAATGTTAAATCATGGTTTTCCACCCTGTCAGACATAAGTGAGTCTGCCTTTCTCTGCCTCGGTATATTCACGATGAAAGGGCGGAGAAACAATGACCTCATAGGTTGCCCAGTACTAAAGAGACAACACAGTTACATGGTACAGTGGGTACAGGGATGCATTCTGGAAATATCTCAGAGATTCTGTACACAAAGCTAGAAAGCACAGGCTAGTCCACTCTTAGACTGCCCAGGACAGCCTGTTAGCCTAAGCTAACATGCACAGCATGTTACCCTAACGGACATCATGGCATCATAAGTGTTTGTGTATCTAAAAAGCAAAGGTGCAGTAAAAGTTATACATGAAAGGAATCTTTTTCAGCTCCATTCTAACTGTATGAGACCACTAGCGTATGCACGGCCTATCATTGACAGACACGTGTATGTAATAGTCCCCAGACTGCTTCATGGCCCAAAAGAAGTGCCAAGAAAGAAGAACTGTGATTATGTTGATAACCATGGAAAATACTTTTAGTCACCAGGGAGGGTGCTTACATCATCTCTACATAGCAATTTTATGATTTTTACCTTTGTCTGGTTACCCTATTTTTGTCCTTCAAAAATAATTCAGCAGATGTGTACAAAGACTTGGCCACAGGACACACATCGTTTGGCGCACTAAGCAGCAGAAATAGCAGGACTGTTCACAACCAGATAATCAGTGACTTCATTCTGGCAGCTGCACACATGGGGCATTGCAAATGACTGTGCAGAAGAACAGCTAACACCATGGAGAATGGTCCTGTATACATACTAAGAGAAAGAGAGACCATAGCATGTGTGTGTGTGTGTGTGTGTGTGTGTGTGTGTGTGTGTCTGTCTGTCTGTCTGTCTATCTGTCTGTGCATGCTCATGCATGTGTGTATTAAATGTGATTATCTCCAGGAAGCATGATTGCTGGTGATTTTGATTTTCTTTTTCTGTATGTAAAAATTTCACTTTGCAAATTTTCTGCAATATGTGTTTTGTAATCAGAAAGGAGAACAGATCCCTGCAACAGTAGGTATCTATTATCACAGTCTAACAGGAACTCCTAAGAGCAGGACCAGACCGTAGCTTTCATTTGTGTCATTGTATAAAATTCTGTAATTTCATTTTGACTGTGAAGCTAATTAGATACATTTGAAACATCTTTTCCCCTAAAACCTCCCACAGGGAAAACTAAAGCAAGCTCATTGAAAAGGTACCTGATGGAAGCAGAGAAAGGTGTACATACCCCTCTGTGTAAAGCTGTGCATCCCACAATGTCAACAGCATCTACATTCGCGTCCTTTTCAAGTAACAACGAAACAGCATCAATGTGTCCATATGCCACTGCAAGCATCAGTGGGGTTCTAGGGGAGAGAAATCACTGTTTTAAAAGGAGATAAAAAAACTACTTCTAGTGAGAGGAGCGGTCTCTTTCTATAAAACATTCCCCGGTATTTCCTGTGTATTTAATTCGCTGTTCCATGCCACGGGGAACAAGAGATCTGTCTCTGTCCTCAGGGCCACATGGAATGGTGGCTAACACATAGGGCAGTCTCGTGAACGCTAGCATTTTCAAAAGCGTGTGGCGAGTGCTCCGTCACAGCAGCTCCGCTTGCCTGGCGACCCATGTGGGACTCTGCTCAAGATCTGCCCGGATGGACAGAGCCCCCACACTTTGAAGCTAAGTCTGACCAGGGTAGAAGAAAGACCGGGACCCCTGCTCTGGCTGTCACTCAGGCTCATGTGCCTGGGGACAGACCTGGAGCCTTTCTGTCTGCACTTGCATTTTGTAAGAAAAGCCCAGGTGAAGACTAGCCAACAGATAGAAACAGAAAACAAACTCAGGGGAAGATAAAAATCTGAAGGAATGCTTTATTATTTCCAAGACAGAAACCAACTCTTTTTTTTTCTATATTCTTTGTTTACATTCCAAAGGCTTTCCCCTTTCCCAGTTCCCCCTTCACCATATGTCCCATAAGTCCTCTCCCCCCCCCCATTTCCCAATCATGCCCCCCCCCCATTTCTCTGTTCTGGTACTCTCCTACAAAACTGGATCCAGTCTTTTCTGGACCAGGGTCCTCTCCTTCCTTCTTCTTAGGAATCTTTTGATTTGCTAATTGTGCCTTGAGTATTCAGAGCTTCTGGGCTCATTAATATCCACTTATCAGTGATTGCATTTTATGTGTATTCTTTTGTGATTGGGTTAGCTCACTTAGGATGATATTTTCCAGATCCAACCATTTGCCTACAAATTGCATGAATTCATTATTTTTAATTGCTGAGTCGTATTCCATTGTATAAATATACCACATTTTCTGTATCCATTCCTCCTTTGAGGGACATCTGGGCTCCTTCCAACTTCTGACTATTATAAATAAGGCTGCTATGAACATAGTGGAGCATGTGTCTTTATTGTATGCAGGGGAATCCTCTGGGTAAATGCCCAGGAGTGGGATGACAGGGTCCTCTGGAAGAGTCATGCCCAATTTTCTGAGGAACCGCCAGACTGATTTCCAGAGTGGTTGTACCGAAACCAACTCTTAAAGGTCTGCTTTTTTGTCATTATTAGAAAGTGGGCAAGTGGTGGCTTTAAACGTCAAAGGTGGGTAGAAAGAGGAAATTCTAACTGGGAGGCATGGCTACAGCGGGGATAAAATGTTGCAAGCTGTCCTTCAGAGATGCACACACCGAGTGCTTCCTTCCCTTGAGTGCATGCTCTGCTGGCAACGCCCCGGTGTTCGAGACTCCTGGCCCATGAGTTTCGCAGCTAGAGTTCTGTCCTAGAACTCGGCAGTCCTCTCTATCCACTGCCCAACAAGCCAGCCAATCAGCGCTTGCGCCTGACAATAGCAGAAGCCAACATGGAAACACTTACTGCCCCTTGGCATCTTTCACATCCACCACTTCCGGGTTGTCTGCTGTTTCAAGTAGTAGCCTCAGACACAGCGTGTGACCGTTAATAACTGAAAAAGGAGACGGTAAGAGAGGTGTTTTACATAAACCAGGGGAGGAAGACCAGTAGTGACCACCCTTCCAGGTCAGTGAAGTCTAAGTTCCGCATCCCAGCTACGGCTCTCATGGGTCAGTGGGGGCTGAACACAGAACACCAAACCGGAGGAGTAAGCACAGCCTGGGCGGCCCCTCCTCGCCAACGCAGGGCTCTGTGGTGCTGGTGATCCGCAAACTACAACCTCGCCCTTGCAGAGTCTGGAGAGCGCGGCAGCAGGTGCAGCTACCGAGCCTTCTCTCCCTGCCAGGCGAGGACTCAGAGATCTTCAGGTCCCTAGTCAGGGCTGATCACCCATACCTGCTCCGGCTACCCAGCAGTGGGCAGGAAATGTAGTGAACCCCAATACCCTCACACAGCTAGGGGAGTACCAGGATGTGCCTTGGGCATAACTAAACATGCTGCTTTCGTAGGTGGTGGTGTTTAAATGGGTGCTGGGAAGCAAATCTCAGGGGATGATAAACCCCTCCTCTACAATAAGGCATTTCCCCTGGTGTATCGAAGAGAACCTTTGAAAAGCCTTACAGCCGTCAAGGAATCCTCTCAGGGAACAAGATGAAGACGGATATCGACATTCCAGGCGCGGCTTACTCTCTGAACAGTACGCACCCCACAAAAGACACCAAACTCCCCTCCCTCTGGATATGGCGAGAGGAGCGAGTGGGTACAATTAGGTTGGTTGAGAAAGGTTCCTCTCAGAGCTGTTTTATAGATATTTTAATTGCTTGCCAGTCATTAAAGAATGGCAATTTAACTTCCACAGCTTTCTGGAACAACGTTTGTTAGAATTAGCTCACATTCATCAACACCATTCAAATGCACAGCGGGCACAATGCCCATGTTGTGAGCTGGGCCATTCAGCTATTCTCAGTATCCACTGATACGTACACATTGGGAGGAAATATTATGGGCTGGAGTTCCAGGCAACATCTTATGGCTGCTGCCTCTGCTGTCGTTCTCAAAATTATACAAAAGCCTGTTACCTTGTTAAAATTTGCAGGGCGTTTAATATACCCCTAAAAAGAAAAGATTGGCATAGGGCTGACAGATCAACCCCCTCAGCAATGGTTCAGGGAATGGGATCAACAGGACTTGGCTTTTCTTTACCAATTTAATATATTTGGTATTCTTTAATGCTCAGAATCATTCCAAGGATATTTTACTTTTGGCTAAACATAAGAAAAAACCATCTTGGTCCATATTGGTCACCCAATGCATCACAAATCATCTACACTGAGGCTTTTGCTTTCTATTATAGCTGTTTGAACTGAGCTCACAGCCCTAAGAAAAATTTAAGCCACTTCCCCACCCCTTAGAGTGGCAACCTCAGTTCTCCTTGGGTTCCCACACACTGTATCCACCCCCCAAATTACCTTCTGGAAAAAAAGATATTATCACTGTTAGCTGTGCCCTACCGGGTCCAGCTCTCCGTGAGACTGGCTCAGTCTCTGACAGCCATTTTTTTTTTTTTTACACTGCTCAAAGACCACAACTGTCACTGTGTTTGCTAAAACCCCCAATGTTCATTCTGGCTGTCCCTCCTCACAGTACCCTGAGGGTCTCAACCAAAGGAACTGGCCTCTCAAGTGAATTGAAAAAAAAAATCCAGCTAAGTTGATCCTCAAATCACAGGGTGAGGCTTCTGCTCAGCAGACATTTTGTGGAGAACAGTTAAATGACAGCCTGTCATTTTAATAGACGTGGGAGGGAAATCAAGAGTGAGTCTGCTTGACCACTAGGGGGAACCCTTGGACCACACCTACATCACAGTGGCAACTAGGTGAGGATGGTCCTTCAGTGGTCACCATTTTTGTTTTGTTTTGTTTTGTTTTGTTTTGTTTTGTTTTGTTTTGTTTTGTTTTGTTTTGTTTAATCATTCACCAGTTTTAAGGGCAGCCGTCCACAATCAATCCAGGCCCTTTGTGATTGTTAGGAGTTACACAGTAACAAAGTGGGTTGCCTGGCTTAATAATAGGCAACCGACCTTTAAAATGAGCAAATTTGATTGTGACAATAATACCAAGGTGCATTGCCCTAAGAAGCAAAAATACTGGTGGAAACAAAAATTTATAATTGGCCATACCAGCCACTACTGACCTTTTCCTGGCAATAGCTCTTTCTAGACGGGCAACAGGTAGGCTTTTTCTGTTTGTGTGTGGTATCTGTTCAGTGGCTTGGAAGTTAAGAGACGTAGATAGAAATGTACTTCTTTTTTATTTAAGAATTAATTAATTAATTTGTGTTTATTTTGTTGTGTGTTTGTCAAGGTGTGCATGTAAAGGTCCAAGGACAGCTTGAGGAGGTCAGTTCTCTCTTCTGCCATGTGGGTCACAGAGATCAAACTCCGGCCATCAGCATGGCAGTAAGACCCCCCCCCCCCAGCGTCTCAGCAATTCCGACAGAAATATCCTGTCTAGCTTTCCTAGAAAACACTCACGTGAAGAGAATCATACAAAGCTCTTAGAAACGTGTTCTCCTTCCTTCGCTTCCTCTACGAGACCACGCCCACTCTCTACTCTCTCTTGAAAAACGTCACGTTCCATCCTTCTCAAAGGCTATCACCATGGAAATGCCTGAGCCAAGAGGGACTTAGGCTTTAGCAGGGCCAGAAATGTCTTCCAATTTGCCTTCATATACGTGTGCATCTGGAAGTGTCCCTTCATATGTGCTGCGGAATCATTCTACTTGCTGACTGATGTGCACATGCACTTGTTAAGGGTTTCTGTTTTGGTATCAGAAGCATCAAGGGTCAAAGTGAAACCCGAGTAGGGCGGCGTGCAGGTTGATGGGCGGATGTGTCCATTAGCTCCTTGTCTGCGAGCCCCTCTACCAAACAGCCCTATGATGCCACTTAGCCTGTGAAGCCACCTTGATACATTTTACCCTTTTACTTAACTCTGTACATGAGTTGCAAAACTCGGGGATAAACAAGACCTACCTGAGGCGTGAAGTGGTGTTCTTTTGGTGACATTGTCTTTTACAAAGATGGATGCGCCCTGGTTAACCAGTGCTTCCACGCATTCTGTGTGTCCCTTGAAAGCAGCTAGGTACAGAGCTGTCCGGCCTTTCTCATCCCTGATGTCCAGGTCCACTAGGGACTGCAGAAGGACCTCCAAGGCTTGGTGGTGCCCGTTGTAGGCCTGCAAGGAAGAAAGCCACAAATCCAACCCTTACTTGCCTCAAATTCCACCACAGCCCACCTGAGGGGCTGAGCCTCCCAAGTCTCAGACTCCAAAGCGCCCCCTGGAGCAACACTTGGGATGGAGTCTGAAGCTGTCAAACTGAGGTTAGCCAGAAACACTAGTTCATGAACCGCCGGTTGCAAGTAAATTTCTTTCTTTCTTTTTTTTTCTCCCTTGTCAACTAATTTGCTCAAAGGCATCACACCCATTTGTATGCATTTATTAGATCTACAATCTAACAATCTAATCTAGACAAATGGCTGGACAAATTACACACTCATCTCTCAGGAGAGTCCTAAACAAATCAATGGACACC
Source organism: Apodemus agrarius (assembly GCA_964023405.1). Lineage (NCBI taxonomy): Eukaryota > Metazoa > Chordata > Mammalia > Rodentia > Muridae > Apodemus > Apodemus agrarius. The sequence continues at coordinate 55,134,671 of OZ030014.1, forward strand.
ATGAGAAGATTTTCAGGAATCTTTTCTGTTAATAATGCTAGGGAAAAATTACTGGAAACACTGGGGACTCTTAATTCAATCTACACATGCAAATCTTCCCTTACAGCTCGCCACGTGACTAACCCTGAGAGTGTAGGTGACTTTCTTAATTGTACTCAGAGTTTTGTATCCTCATCTATAAAATGAGAGTGATAAAAGCTGCCTCCTGGGGCTGCCACAAAGATGAAGAGAGATAATTGGAGTGGCTTTGCACAAGATCTGATATGCAGAGGATGCTGCTCTCTCCCCTTACTTCCTCCATTGATCATAATGAAGCCACTGAACCAGTTAGGGAAACACAGGACCTGGGCCAGGGCCGAGTTCAGACCTCTTATGGGGTCCTAGGCTGTGTGGTACTAAAAACAAGCTAGACAGTCTGAGACTTTTAATTTAGTTTGCAGAGGGAAAGAATATTAGTCCCACACCCACAATACATAAGCAAAAGATCTTGAAAATAAGAGAGAGAGGTAAGGTTGTCTATGGGGAAGTGGATCAGAGAGAAGAGGAAGAAGTGGGTAGTCTGTCTCAGGCGTCTTCAGATGTCAAAGACCCCTCTTTAGCCCTTTGCATTTCTCTCTGTACTGCTCCTCAAGGCACCGTGCATTTGCAAAAGACTTAACATGAAGGATTACTTTCTTAATATACAAAGAACTTTTGGAAATGGTTGTGAAAACTAGGAAAGTATGCAAAAGACCCAAAACTACAGCTCACAGAGAAAAAAAGAAATGTAAAATGCCAACAGACATCCAAAACACTATGCAAAATGTTTGTAGTGCTATTTTGTAACTATCTGGGCAACAAATTAAAAGTTTGCCCACGTCCCCAGTATCATTAAAACTGTGTGTGTGTGTGTGTGTGTGTGTAAGCAATTCTAGACACTCTGATGGGTGTATAGGTTGCTATGACTTTTGTGGAGGGTAATAAGAAAGTGTCCAAAAGAGGTTTTATAGAAACTAAGTTGCAAGCAATATATTTAGCATGGCCTCATTTATATAATAAGAAAATGTATGTGTGCATATTTATATTTGTGTGTACTTCTATAGTCACAGGGAAAATTCAGAAGGATACCAGAGAAACCAATAATAGTGGTCACTTTCAGACCTAAGGGGTCTAACGCTATGTGCATATTTTAAACTATCTTACTAAAATAACTCAGATAACCTTTTTGCCCAGAGTATAGTTAACGACAATAACAAAAATCAAGTTTAAAAGAATCTACAGGAATTAAGAGTACTGATGAGTTAAAACTAAAAGTTTTCATTTTGTTATCTTAGTCAATGATTAGGATAATTTATGCATTTTAACTGCACCCTCTATGTAACATGTGTTATAAATTATATGATAATGAACCCCTATTTATATCCCTGTCTCAACTTCTCCCTTTACTTCTAAGTGTATACGTCCAACCCTGCTTGGTATCTGCACTGCACAGTGGATCCTGGATTTCCTTCCCCAAACCTCCTCTGCCTGCTGCCTTCCCATCTGCAAAGGGCAGCTTCCTTTCCAGCCCACAGCCCTCAGGTCACCTCTATTTCTCTAACTCTTAGGCCTTGATTGCAGCCTTGAACAAGTATCTGGGACAGCAGTGCAAGTGGATTCTGACGGAGAGCACACCCTCTGGGCCTGGCCTTGTTCTGAGCGGCTCGTGTCTGGCCAGAGGAACTGTGTGTGTCCTTGCTAACTCGCATGGCACATTTCTGTGTTCTCAGGAACCACCAGAGAACACCACGTCTCTGTCCACAAAGGTGCTGTGTGGACAGTAGGCGCCCTCCACGCCACTCACGGGACACTATTACCATTTCTTCCGGGTCTCAGAGAGACATCTAAGCCTACCCACTGTTCATTCTCCCCATACTGTTTTGCCAGAACTCCAGCAAAAGCGTCCCCTCTGTCTCTGTCCCTTGGTGATCTGTCACGGACACCATTAACAGGTGAAACCTTTCTACAGTCAAACTGGACGCCATGCCACTGCCTGCTGCAAACTCAGCTCAAAACTATTTCTCTTGAGAGCAGCAAAATCCAAAACCTGCCGAGACTAATCCAGCGCTCAGCTCTGGCTTTCCCCTGCATGGAGCCTGAGCACATTCAGGCTCTGGGGTGGCCACATTGTCCTCTACTGGCATGAATTTTCTCTTCCGGCCATTGCAACTGCACTTTCTGTTCCTTGTTTGGAAAGTGCTTCATCCAGACGGCCCTGTGACTGTCCTGGTAGCTCTAGGCAGACAGTACCTCACCAGGGAAGCGCCCCAGCACATATGTAGAAGGTTCATCCACTCTTCAGCCCACTTACTTCACCTTCTTCAAAGCACTTATTGCCATGAAATACCAATCATGCATTTGTTGATTTGCTTTTGATATTAGCAACTATTCATTTCTATGTGCTGGGCACCATGCCAAGCACTTCCATATCTCATTTATGACTTATAAATATTTTTTTTTCTTGGAAAGGATCTTGTTTGCAGCCTAGGCTGGCTTCAAACCCTTAGTCTTCCTGCCCGAGTCTCTTTGTGTGTGTGTGTGTGTGTGTGTGTGTGTGTGTGTGTAATTGCAGATACAAGTTACCATGTCTATTGTAAACATTTGTTTTCAGAGGTTAAGAAGTCCTTAGATCCTTACAGAGTCAGGACCTGAACTCAGAATCTGCAGTCCGATAGGCACACACTTTCCCGCGGTAATGGCACTTGATTGACTTGAGGGCTAAACATTTGTGTGTTTGCCTGTAAAGGAACAGGGCTGAATAACAAATGCGGAATAAAGACGTAAATGCTTCCTGCAGAGAGCTCCGTGGAAATGTGAAATGTTTTGAACCTGGCTATGAAGGAAGAAGGAACACTCTGGGGACATATTCCTAGGCCACTGTACCCTTACTATACACTACTCCACCTTTAGGGACAGGAAAACAGTCCCTATGTGTTAAGAGCTGTAACTGCACAGGTCGGGAAGTTTGTATTGTAATGTAAATTCTGAAGTGATTGCTAGCTGCTGCTTGCCGTGGGCTCACCCCAGTTTGCAGTTTAGATGCTCCTGTTATCCTTGTCTTACTGAAGAGGACCTGGAGGGGCAGAGCAACCTAGTTATGCTGTGGGTATGCGGCCTTGGGTGGAAGAACTGGTTTCAGGTAATGCAGGCTGACCCAGGAGCCCTCTGGGGAGAGAATCTGGACATGCAATATGGCAGGAAGGTGCATGTCTTGGCCTCGTATCATGGGGAATTCCAAATATCAACAAAGAAGAGAAAATAGTCAAATATTTTTCCTATATCCCCTACCAAGTTTAGCCATTACCAACACAGGCCAACTCGGAAGCATCGAATGTCAAGCTGAGAACCGAGGAACAGGCACCTCCACACAGGAATCACTGTTAGAATGTATCCCTATGTGACTCTGGGGCTCTCCTGAGAACTGACTTTGCAAACCTTGGCCTCCCGCTTTTCCAGGCCCTGGTAACTGGTAGGGACTGGTTCAGCTCACTGAGACCGCATGACTCCATGCTGAAGGGGAATGCGCACTGTAAAACAATCCAGACTCTGCTTTCCAGTTAGAGTGGATTAGTATAGAATACAGTAGATGCACCCTGCTAATTAGTGCAGCTTTTCAAACCCAGCCGGGATGGTTCTGTGTACAAGGCACGTGAAGATGCTCAGAATGGTTCAAAAGCCAGATTTACCCGCAGGGGGAATTTTCCTGCTGTCTCACTTGCTTGAAGCTCCTTTTTTCCCCTTACATTTTTTTTTTATACAGTATATTTTGAACATGTTTTCCCACTACCCTAACTCCTCCCAGACCCTTCCCACCTCCCTACCCACCTGACTTTTCTTATTTTGTCTCAAGAACAAAAATAAAAAATGAAAATAAAAACAAAAACCCAGTAAGATTAAAACAAAACAAAACAAAACAAAACAAGAAAATCCCAGTGAACAAAACCCAGCAAAGATGACAAGAAGTGTGGCTGATAGTACCTAGTGAGACTCCATTGGACAGAATGATTGTTCCCTTTGCCAGCAGGGAAATATTGAAAACGGCTTCTGAGATAGGGGTAAATTTCATTATGCTGAGATGTCATTGGAGTATTAAAATTCAAAATTAAATTATTAATTCAAATTATTTAGAGAAATATCTCATTAGGCAACTTAAATTTATTAATCACAATTAATTCGCTTAAGGCTTTTAAGATGGAAACTATGGGCAAACAAGGAGAAGGAATTTGGGAGCCTAAGACATTTCGGGGACACCGTAGGTCCGTCTGGAAATCGCAACAGCTGGAGCCTCCCATTTGCATAACCTCGTTTCTTAATTTAATTTTTTTCAAGTGGATGAAATGAATATGAAATTCTATGAGCTGATAACCCTGGAGACTCAAATCATTCAGGCAGGAAATAGCAGCTCAAGGCAGGTCAGGTCTCTTTACGGGTCAAAGTTTAGGGGCATCTGGTTCAATTTCCCTGCTGGAATGCTTTCACCCAAGAACAACATGCTCCAGCGAGCCCTGGGGAGGGTGGTGAGCACATGTATGTGTCTTGAAGAAAATAATTTTAAGTGTTAGCATCTAGGCTAGTGCACGCTGTTGTGACCCCCAACCATAAACGTATTTCATTGCTACTTTATAACTGTGATTTTCTACTGTTATGATTCCTAATGTAAATACATGATATGCAGAATACCTGATACGGGACCTCCAAAGAGGTCCAGACCCACAGGTTGAGAACCGCTGACGTACAGGGATGAATGAAATAATTCTAGAACAGGTCTGTGACGATCATTCGGGGCAAAGTCGTTCCATTTCTGCCTTTGGCTTCTGTTCTTTGGTAAGTTTGTGATCTTTGAGGCAAGTCACATCACCTCCTTTTTCTCCTCAAATCTCCACAAGTGCTTTCTATTTTGCTCAGAGTAAAAGTCAGAATTCTTACCATTGACCAGAAGGCCCTGCGGGATGTTGGGGCAGCTGCTCTCCCTGCTCCTTGCTATCCCTCCCCCTCGCCCTCACCACTCTGTCCCCTCTGTGGTAGCCACATTGATGTTCTGTGGACACCCCAACTTCTTCTCTCCCTTAAGAGTTTTACACTTGTGCCCAGAACCTTCCCCTGTCAGGTAGCAATGTGACTAGCTCTCAGGCCCGATGTGCAGGCGTGACATTCTGTGCTCTGTAAAATAGCACTCTGTCTGCGCCTCAATGTCCCCCTATCGCATGGATCCCATTTTATTTTCTCTTGTAGCACTTACTGCCACCTGTCATGCTATTGCTTGTCTAAGATCTCTCCGGCATAGGAAACTCTCCAAGGACAGAGGCTGTGTCCCTTCCCTGTAATATCTCCTCCTGGAAGTGTGCTTGGTATTGTTCACAGCCAGTGTGTGTGTCACACGGAGGAGAAGACTCATGTTGATACAATGTGGGTGAAGCCGGTTGTTGACACACACATGCCATCAGGCACTACTCTGATTGCTTTACCCGGATTAGCTCATGCTGTTCCCATGATGGCCCCTGATGAGGTACTGCTGCTCCTTTCCTCTGATGATGGGGAAACTGAGACACAAGACCTCAGGCACCTGGACAACAGCACACAGCTAACAAACAAACTGACCCGCTCCAAAGGGTCTTTAAGCCTTAACTAACTCGCTCCCTGTAATCTGCAGTGGAAAACACCATGCTTGGATGAGTTGCTCGTGAGAATAGTGAACTCTGTCCTCTGAGGCCCCTGCCAGCTGCAGCACTACCAGAGCCCAGTCCTTGCCGTGATTCCACCACCCCTTTCTATGTGAGTGGAGATCCAAAGAGCTCAGGAGCGAACCTGGCCATGCTAAGCACAAAGCAAGTCTTTTTTAAAAGAAAGAAAAAAGGTGATAGAATTTTTGAACATCTAGGAGCTCTCTTCTCAGTAGCAATGCCATCAGCCCCGTGTCCAAAGGGCATGAGGATTCTGCTTGAAACACCCCCACGTGGCCTCGCTAAGGGCAGCTAGGGTTAGCTACATCTGTGCACACCAAGCTCTGGGGGTCCTTGCTCAGGCCCAGCTGACAGCTGCACAGGGAGTCTAAAGAGCAGCCGGCTCTGCTCGTCGAGTCAACTGCTGTGAAGCTTTCTTCATAGGAACACCCACTGTCCACCCTCCTTCTCCTTCTACCTCCTCGAGCGAAGATGGATATGGCTCATTTCACAGCATTCAAAATGTATGCGTGCCTGTGTATTTGTTTCTGTGTATAGTGGATGTGTTCTTGGTGGCTGTGTTAGAGGCCCTGAGTGGGCTTCTGCAGATGTGCTGGCAAGTATGTGCGGAGACAGGCAGTGGAGGGTGGGCTCCTCTGGCCCTGGACACTCCCTCGTGTAACGGCCTTGTCTCCTCTCACCTTGCATGAATGCCCACCCATGTCTATTAATGAAACACTCCTCTCTAAATGCTCGCCAGGATTCTGAAGAAGTGTTTGGGCATCATATAGGTAAACATTACCAGTTCAGGGTAGACCTGGCCCCTTCCCATCCTCCTCGGACCCTGTTCCATTGTCTTTACTAAACAAAGATACATCTAATTACCGCCCCCACCTCAACCACCAGACGATGACTGAGTGTTCAACCTTCAGCAGCCTGGTGGGCAGGAGAGCTGGCTGGGGCTGGGTATGACAGCCAGGCAGCAGGGGCCTCTCAAATAGCTGCTGCTCGCTGAGGGGGAACCAGATACCATCTGAAGCAGGGCAGTGGGAGTGAGAACCCCCCACCCCATTGAAGAGTTTGAGTGTCAAAGCTCTCCCCTTTGATTACTGGGCAATGAAGAGGAGGCTTTGCTAGTGAGGACGATAAGGGTCCCTCCAGCTCTCTCTCAGTGTGAGAATTGAGCCAGAGCCCTCCTCTGAGACAAATCCAGGAAGAACGACATAGCTGCTGTTCTAAGCCCGCACCTTCTATTCTCACGTAGTTGTATTTAAAACCCACACAGGTTTTAGCTGTGACATTTGAAAATGTGATATTTGATTATTCCTAGGTTTAATGTTTGCGTATTACTCTATAATCAAATTTCTCTAGCGGAGATGTTTCCTTTATATAAAAAATGATTAGAGCTTAAAGCGATCATTTATTACATCTTATGTGGGAATGACTTTGTGCAGGCTTCATATTTTTGTCTGCTACCATTCTATGGATGAGGACACTAGGGATAAGGTAGGTAACTGCATCTAAGGTCACCAGCTGGGAAGGCAGACATGGAAGGCGACATAATCTCTCTCGGAAAGCCCTCTGCTGTTATCATTAGCACTGGCCGTTGCCTTTTTGGGCTACATCTTAAGAGCAGGGTAAGTTTTTGGAGCTTGTTCCCTATGAGACAAACAGAGGAGCCTTCCCACAGCTGTTGGCTTACCGCTAAGTGGAGTGGACTCTTGAGAGCACCGCCATCTGATTCCTCAAAACCAGTGTTGGTTCTTTCCAGAAGCTGTGGCGACAAAGAATGAAAAGCAAGAGTCACTAAAGAATCGTGGTTTCTGGACACTAACAGTCATAAATGAGAAAGGAGGCTTCGAACGTCAAGACATCATACAGAGTATCAGCAAACCAAGGTCAGAGATCAAGAATCACCCGCCTCCAACCCACGGGCAAGCCAAACATTTAAGATTCCAGATCAACTTGGCATGTTCTAGCTAGGTTAAAAAAAAAAAAAAAGGTTTGTCCTTGAAAAGATGCTCAGCTTTGCCAGCCCAGAAAAGTAATGTGCATTACATCCACTGCACGGAGAGAATTCATAATAGTGGAAAATGATAGTTAGTGTTTATTCCATTATCAAACACACACACGTACTAGAAATAATGTCAGAAAGACAGGCAAGTCTCCTTACTGAAATGGCACCGATTAGAAAAAGAAATAAAGCACAGAGACAAACACAAGACACGGGAGCATCTGAAGTGATATCATGAGAATAAAACGGGGTGGTGGATTATGAAGTTGAGGGTTAACCCATGGCGACAGACGGCCTCGCCAAGGTGACATGTAGAGCCTTCGGGCTCTAGCGAGACCATACTGTAACAAGAGAGCACTGTAGGGACAAGTGTCGCCTCGCGGGGCGGGGAGAGGTAGCGGCTAACAGCATGCTCATGGACAGCTGCTGGAAGCACACACAGGTAAAACCCTGTTTTGCTATGTTGTGCATACTTTTCATCCTAGGAATGAACCCCTAATAAATAATTAGATGAGTATACCATGAGGCACGTGTACAGAAATGTATTTATGTCACATTTAGTGAGTGATTACTATGTACCTAGATGTTGTGCAATGGACCGAAGATCCAATAGTGAAAGTCAACTATCTCGTGGAGGAGGATACACAATAAAAGACTTACAGAGTTCATGATATAGTACAAGGTGCTACGAAAACAGTGCAGAGATGGGGTCTAGAGGGCTTGAGGGGAATCATACTGCAACGAGAGTGACCAGGGCAGGCCTCAGCAGACACCAGACAGACAGATGGACAGACAGACAGACATATAGACAGACAGAGACAGAAGGTTAGAGATGCTATGATCTGAGCAGAATATATGAAGGAAAACAAAGGGTAGGCTCGCCGCTTCTGATCAGATCAGTTCCTCTTTCTCTTGCCTTCAAATTCCTTTTCACATATGGGGTACATGCAAAGGGCACAGGAGTCCAATATCCAGAGCCTGGATGGATGTGTGGTAATCACAGTGATTAGTGTGTCCACTCCAGACTCCTGGTGGGTGGGCATGGACTGCCCTACATGACATAGGTTAGACAACTCAAAATGACATTTTCTAGACAACACCCTGGAGCAAGGGCTCACGACAAGAAATAAGTTCTGGCAACGAAAAACACTAATTGGAGTGTGGAAGACAGAAATCGGTAGACTACGCCCCTGTCGTTCTGATGGGGAACACAGTTGTGGAGTTGTTTGCTTGTCTTTCAGTTTCTCATGCAAAGGCCACAGAACAGTGAGAGTAGAGAGGACAGAGGCGATGATGCCAGACATCCATGATGGGGCAGGGTGGATCTAGCCAAAAATCGGGATGGCCCTAGAGGCAGAAGTGTCCCTGCATATCAGCAAAGATGTGTGTCTTTGAGTCAGAAATTGTAGTGGTTGCCTTCGGATCCACTCTCTCCAGGATTATGGGAAAGAGGTGGCTACTTGACAGTACAATACTTCAGTTTAGGCTTCTTCCTAGAGGTCTAGCCTAGACTTGCTTTCCTAAACAGTCTAATGGTCTTGTAACACCCATTAAATAAAATCATATCTTTTATTCTTCAGATAGGTAACATGTCTTTGTGTCCTGAAAATGAAGTCTACATGGAATTTTATAGAAGTTTTCTATTTTAATTCTCCAGGGGGCAGGGGACAGTGTCTTACTGTATGGTCCTGGCTGGCCTGGAACTCACAGATCTACCTGCTTCTGTCTCTCAGGTGCTGCAATTACAGACTGTGTATGCCACGGTATCTGGCAACTGAGGTTTTCTTGTTAAAGAGAATGATAAAGGTAGAATTACAGTATTCAAATCCTGAAAGGCAAAATTTTCTAAAAAGAATATCACCCACTTCTGTCCTTGAAACTCCTTAAACTTGTCGAGTGAAACACACATTCCAAAGCCACCAGTGCAAATGACACTATTTTCACTTTAAAACAACAGCAACACCCAAATGAACACAATATATTCAGGAAACATCATAGACATGCCCAGTCTAATAGGATTAGAGAACATTTAACTTCCTCTTTCCTTTTCTCAACCTCTTGTTCTCACAGTGAGTATACATTGTTATTATGTCACAGTTAGTCTTGTCAATTTGACACAAGCTTAGATGTGCATGGAAAGAGGGAACCTCCAATGGGAAATTGCCTCCATCACATTGGCTTGTGGGCCCCTCTGTGAGGCATTTTTTTTTAAGGGCTGCTAATTGATGCAGGCGGGCCCAGCCCACTGTGGGCAGTACTATCCCTAGGCAGAGGGGCCTGGGTACCTGAGACCAGTAGCTGAGCAAGGCAGGGAAACAAGCCAGCAAGCAGAGTGCTTGCATGGTCTCTGCTTCAGTTCCTGCTTTGAGTTTCATCAATGAGAGACTGTAATGTGTAAGGCGAAATAAACCCTTTCCTCCTCCAAATTGGCTTTGGTCAATGTTTTATCATAGAAAAAGCAAACTAGACCATACTGTAATCAGCAAACGGACTAAAAACGATTCCTATTTTAAAACAAGTTCTTAGATTTCCATGTAATCAAAAGAATGATGTCCTCAGATCTTCAGTTGAGTGCAGAGCACCTTTCCAGAGTCAATACATTCGGGACAGAATGTTATCATTAAGAGACTTTGGTAGATTAACAAGTGCAGAGATTAACAGTTCAAAACATATAATTTTAAATTTACAGATAATACATTGGAAGTAACTGCATTGGAAGCATGAGATGTTTTGTGTTTGTTCCTCACTGATATGAGAATAGAATCTAGACTTTAAACTCAGGATATACTAAAATAATGAAAACAAATTTAACTTTAACTTCAAAGGCACTGATTTAAAAACATGGCTGAAATAAAAGGAGTCTTCGCTGCCTGGCGGGGCCAGTAAACATCTGTTCTTTGTTTTGCAACATTATCACCTGCAAAACTTCCTGGAATTGACAGTGTGTACCAGCTCCAAATCCTGTCCTAGAATGAACCTGTAACCAAAGGAACCCAGAACCATTTCCCCCCCACTTTTATAAGCACGATGAACAGGGGCAGGAAGACAGCATGTCTCGAATACACACAGATTAGGCATGTTCCTGTGATGTTTATCCCGGAATACGATTTTCCCACACACACAGTTCTAGCAGCACATGAGGTCTTATCTCAGTCAGCAAATATTTGTGGGAGGAAGCACCAGAGTTCGGTGTGTGCAGTGAGCAGATGCGGTGGCTGACCTGATAGGACTTGGAGGCTGTCAGAAAACCCAGCAGTGAGCAGATAAAGTAAGAGGGCGTGAGCTGGGACAGGGCATGTGCAGAGACCCTTTAGGAGCCCAATAAGTACCTAATATAAAACCTAATACAAAGGCAGAGGAAATGGGGCACGGCCTGAGGCCTGGCGGTAGGAGCTATCCAGGCTGAGAAAGGAGGAATATTCAAGCAACAGGAAGCAGACATGAGAGCAGGGAGCCTGCCACGCACGTGGAAGACAGACAACAAGCTCGGGTGTCAGGTCACTGCTTCCACCTTGTCTGAGACAGGGTCTATCTGTTGCTTGTGCTGCATGTGCCTGGCTGGCTTGTGAGCTGATGGGGGATTCTCCTGTCTTCACTTCCCTTCTGGCTACTGAGATTACAGAAATGTGCTGCTGGGTCTGACCTTTACACAGGTTCTGGGGATTCAAGCTCAGGTTGGCATGTTTGTGAAGTATCTTCTCAGCTTCTAGGTCATTTTCAGATTATTTGAAGACAGTATTTTTAAATGTAGATTTCAAATAAGTTCAGTTAATAAAATGATATAGGTAGGGAGGAGCCTCGAATATGATCACATTCTTGGCTTTTTTTGATTAAAAAAAAAAAGCCATTCTGGCTACAATGTAAACAATAACTGTAGTGATGCTGGGGGTGAGGAATTAAACCCTAGAAATGGGGAGCCAGTTACGATATTTCCACTGTAGAATTCCTAAATCATGAATTAAGTTGAGAAGAACTAATACTCTCAAATTAAGGGAAAAGCAACAGGAGCAGCAGAAGCAGAAGTCTCATTTGTTCGTGAGCAGGATCCATGCAATAATTATCTGTTGAGGATGTGCTAGATGCTGAGATGACAGCTCTTAACAGAGACCCTACCCACACAGCACTAAGGATCTCGAAAGTAGAATATACATGCTGCATTGGTTGAGCATCAGAGACAGGGATGATTACTATCAGGGATGACATCCAGTTCACCAGCTTTGGTGATAGAAGAGCTGGTAACAGAAGAAAGAACCAGCAGGATCATAGACGAGACCTGTGCAGTCAACTAGGGTTTGGAGAGCAGTTAGGCTATTCAGTGGGACGTGTTTAATTTATTGCAGTACTTCTCACCCTTCCTAATGCTGCGACCTTTAAAACAGTCCCTCGTGTTGTGGTGACCCCCCCACCATTAAATTATTTTTGTGCTACTTCATAACTGTAATTTTGCTACTGTTATGAACTATAATGTGGATATCTGTTTTTTCTAATGGCCTTAGGCAACCCCTGTGAGACCTTCAAACCCAAAGGGGTCATGACCACTGGTTTCATGGTTGGCTGAATATAAAAGTATGGAGCTCAAACGAGTTCTTGTTTAAATCATCCTTGTATATGAGGTTATTTGGGAAGAATGTGCAGTGAGAGAAGGCAGAGGGATTTGGACTGCAACACCAAGAACCCTGCTGTATAAGGATCTGAAAGTGGATGGATGTTGACAGACAGAAGCAGGAGAGAACCAGGACAGGGAGGTGATGACAGAGCGGTGACGACAATGATCACGACGTTCAAGGTACTGGTGGTGGCAAATGATGGCAACAGGTCCACTGCTGACAGCCAAGTTACTAAGCAACTACTCTAAACCAAGAGCTTCATAAACCTTGCTTTGCCATGTCAATCAAGCCTAAAGTAGTCTCCAAAAGTAGCATCCTCATGTGGGCACAGTAAGTGACGGATGAGGAGAGGGAACCTGGGTCTAACTCACACCTGCTTCTCCAGCCTGTATGACTGTGCCTTCAGATGAACAGAGAGCTGAAACTTCTTGGCATTTCACACGAGTCTGGGATTAGGGGCAAGAAACAAAGTGAAATGTATTTTAAGTGCATGAACCGTTTTCTAACATCACAATGTGACTCTGTTTCCTAAACAGCAATAAGAATTTGTCATATTCCATGGGGACATTAACTGGGACCTGGTCGGCTGAGTTCTCCCTTTAGATTAGAGGCTCTTCCTTTGTTAAGAAGACAGTGTGGACCTGGTAGGAAGAAAAACAATTTGCAAGTCATCTAGAGCTAGCTTTTATGATTTGAATTAACTTTCCTTCCCAATTGACAATCTGGTGCTGCACATATCAACTGCAGGAGATAGGACAGAGAGTCCGTGCAACTCAGATACTTTATGTTGCATCAGCTCCTCCCTGGAGGCATCGAGGGCCAGAGAGAGACAGAGTACTTATACCACAATTCATGATATGGCCTATGGCTTGAAATATGTTTGAAAAATAACATTGTCCTTCAGAGATCAACCTCAGACTACTTTGTCAAAACCAGAAATGGAATGGCTCTTCCACAAACTAGTTTAGGTAAAACCACAGGCCAAAGCAGCAGTTTGCAGAAAGTAGTGAGTGCAGAGGTCTTGTAGTTACAAATCAGGGGATATGACTACATATCTGATATAAAGGATATCAGTTTAACTTTCCCTTAAGTATGCTTCCAATTAACATGCTTATCAAAATTCACACAGTCCATGAATTCATAATTAACTATACCCAGACCTAACATCATAAATCTAATATGTCCATACCCAATATGACACCAAAAACTTTTATGGACTTGATAAAATTTGTACTCATCCTGAGGATTGCCTTAATAAAACCATCTTATACTATTTCATCGTATCTCTTGACACCTCTAAAATTCTGAAGTTCATTCTTTTCTCAACTGAGCAATCAACTGTAAAGTTTCTACATAAAAAAATAACATGGCTTGAGCCTGCTCATTTTTTTTTTTTTCTAACCAGCATCAGTTTGCCAAGACTCTTTTTGGGTACAGAAACCCAGAAGATTTGGTATTACAGGCACTCCCAGGTCCCACTGACAGGTAAAGATGAGGCGCTGAGCGGAAAGGAGACAGGATAAGCAAATTCACTTTCCAACCATCTTGATAGTAGGTTGGCTCATAGGACTTTGCGGAAGCTGGTTTGGGGGATAGATTTTGCTGTTGCAGTTGGGGAGAGCTTCCTGTTTCCCAGGCTGGTTCTGAGCTCATGGGTGCAGGCACTGAGCTGGTTCTGAGCTCATGGGTGCAGGCCCTGGATGCTGGGACTGCAAAGTGACTCTGTGCCTGACCTTCAACATCTTGTTCAGCCAGAGAAGACAGAGAAGCTTACATAATTTTCAGGACATTTTTTTTTAAAGCTAGAGGCATTTCCCCAGGACTAGAAGGCTGACTTGAAGAGCATCTGAATGTCTTAGGAGCCAGCAGATAGAGCAAGCGGAGTTTGAACTCTTTCACAAAGTGCATTTGTGATAACAAAATCAAGGATAAATATGAACTTGAGTGGTAAGCTGACTGGCTGCTGATCCAGGGCAGCAACCGGCTCACTGAACTCTGTGAGGAATACATAAATATCGCACTTGCTCTGGAAACCCAAGCTTTATAAATAGTACAAACTGTCTCTATCTGAAAACATGGCAGTGAAAAATGTAAGGGTCCCAAGGGCCTCAGGCTGAGCTAAACTAGTGCTTAAATGTTCTGTTTAAGAAAACAGAGAATGAGTGTGGCTCAGACTGTGAAAACAGGGAAGTCTGGCTAGTGGGTCTGAGCGGGAACCCTGCTCTGCCTGTCTCTGGTTAGACACCATACGTAAGTGTCCAGAAATAGGAGGGCAGGGAAAGCTAGAAAACCTCCAGACATGTCCACAGGGACCAAGAAAGAAGAGGTTTGGAGATGGAAGGGCTTGGGAATCCTGGGAAGTTGGCACCTCTGTCAGAAGTTCTATTTCATATTCCACTTGTTTATGTTTCTCAGCTAGTGTGTGTGTGTGTGTGTGTGTGTGTGTGTGTGTAGAGAGAGAGACAGAGACAGAGAGAGAGAGAGAGAGAGAGAGAGAGAGAGAGAGAGAGAGAGAGAGAGAGAGAGAGAGAGAGAAAATATAGATCCACCCATTAAAGAGACTGAGCCAACTGGTCTCAGACCATCCCATTGTGTCAATACCACCTTTCCTTCAGAATTCACTTGAGCCTGTAACTTCTCAGCATGCAGAGCCTGGTCATCAAAGCCACAGCAGGATTTCTTAAGAGTGACCAATATCCCACTTTTTATGGAGCCCCAAAAGGAAAACAACACCCCAAATCAGCAGAAACAATTCTAAGTGAGCCATGTCCCCATTCCCAAGGGGTGAGTTTTGGTCATTCAATGGATGATGAATGTTTGTTATTTAAGGAGAGTGGTTACAAATTGTTACAATCTTGATCAGGGAAGAAGCAAAATGGAGGAGGGAACTTCTTTTTCTCTCTCTTTTTCTTTCCTCTATTCTTTTCTCTCCTATTTAGTATTAAAGGAAAAGGGGGGAAGAAGAGATGAAAAGAAAACAGGGGGTATAGGGTATAATACAGGAGTAATAGGAATAAAGGATAGATTATTGACTACTCTTGACCTATAGAGCTGATACTAGCCAAAAATCTCACGTTGGTATATATTTTTGTATATTATTACAAATTAAGGTTATATTTGGTTACAACATACTATGTATCAATTCCTTTTATGGTATTGTACCTATGTAATTCTGAAAAGTGCAATGTGAAGATATGGTCCTCTGAAAGCTGCTACTACAAACTGTTTAGGATAATTAAGAAATGCAAGTTAATAGTCAATCCATCAAACTTATGGTCATGTTAGATAATGGTCTAGGTTGTTACAGAAATAGCTTTCCTAAGTTGACAGATAGTTAGCTTTCAGGAGATCCCAGAGGCCTTTTAATATGACAAGCCATGATGACATCTGTGGGCACCTGGCCTCTCTGCTCACCACAGATGCTCATCCTAACCCCAAGCAAACAGCTTCCCCATGCTCCCACGTCAAGAACAGCACAGAATATCTCTCCTCATGATTCTGCTCACAGGATTTCACAACCATTAGAAAAATGCTATGTTGCTTGAAATTGTTATTAACAATTACCCACAGAAACTCAGTAATTCTAGAAAGGTATGGATTTAATGCATTTTCATCTCTCTCTCCCCTCACTTCCCCACCCCAAATTCCAAAAATAAGGAACCATTAACTCTCTTCACGTGTGTAAATCAAGGGCTATGCCACATTAAGAGGCGATAACACAAATTAAAGAGGGTGCTGCTGGAAGCCTGGCTGGATTAAGTTTCCATTTCTTCTTGGGAGCTGATTGCGATGACTCTGCTTATCTCCTCCCTCCAGTGTGTGCTCAGTTCCTGTTGATTTCCTTGCCAATTAAAAGGCATAAGAGCCTGTAGTGTAAAGAAAGGCTAATCAAGCCCACAGTGATGAAAAAAAGCCAGCGTAAGATGCAAACTGCATGATGTCCAAACTGTCCTGCTCAGAAAATGTTAAGAGATTTTGACCCAGTAAAATCCACATCAGACTCTGCAACCTAAGAAAGATTTATGCTCAAAGCTAATCAGTAGTCATAGTATAAACTAAATTATAGAACTATGGCTAAGTAATGGACCTCTAATAACTATCACTGAAAAAAGACTGTCATAATATTTTATGGGGAAAATCAGTACATAACATTGTATGGTCCATATCACTCTGTGTTTGTGCATGTGTGTGTGTGTGTGTGCATGCATGGTGTGTGTGTGTGTGTGTGTGTGTGTGTGTGTATGGAAAATGTGAAGGAAATCTACCAAATGGTTTACAATGATGAGAAGAGGGTCATAACTATGGGCATGTTCATTTCCTGTACCCTCTTTCTCACATTCTAAACTTCCTACAAGGAATAAACATTGTTATCATAAAAAATAAGAGACATTTCTATTTAAAACGTAGATGGATAAACTGGGCGATTTCTGAAGTTTCTTTAGCTGTCTTCTACATTATATCCAGTCCATTTTTGTAAAGCAATGCCAGCCTGGCCAGTTGCATTGTTGGCTGAGTTGAATTTGTTACTTTTTCTTGTTGCTTTGACAAGATACCTGAAAAAAAGAAACTTATTAGAGGAAACCTTTCCTTTGGCTGACTGTTTAAGAAAAGACACAAGTCATCATGGTGGGCAGCTGTGGAGGCAGGAGCACACTGTGTGGGCAGTCAGGAAGCAGGGAGGTGAAAGCCGCCCTTCTGGGGTCTTCTCCTTTTTATAAAGATTGTGATACAACCCATGAAGGTCCCACCCACACCGAGAGAGGAATGTCTCAATTCAGCCAAACCTCTCTGGACTTTATCACAAACATATCCAAAAGTTTGTTCCCTGCTTAACTCTGTTTCCCATAAAGCTGAGAGTGAAGATTAGCTATCAGAGAATACATTCTATACTTAAGTTTCATGAGAGGAACAACCTATCTATACTGTGGACCACAACTACTAGTAAATTCTAGAATACTGGCCCTGATACAAAGTGAGTGGGTGCCTTGGTTACTGACACACAAGCGAATACCTTCCTAGAGAACCCTTCCTACCTACTTAGGACATGATCACGAGTGTGTACAAGTCCACGCTGATAATGGCAACATTCACTGCAAGGAAATGTCAGCATAGAAAAAAAAATCTCTGCTATTCCTGATATTTCTAGAAAGGGACCTGATGCAAACCATATCTATTCACCCCTTGGATCTTGACAGCATTTCCAAAGGTCACTCTTTTCTATCATCAGTAAGATCAACATATTGTATTCTGTCCGTGAAAAAGGCATCTGATGTTTTCTATTCTTTTCCCTACGCATTCTTATGTTACATGTATGCATGTATGGTGGTAGTGGTAGTGTGTGTGTGTGTGTGTGTGTGTGTGTGTGTGTGTTATGTAAGGGCAAAAGAGGAAAAAGAGAAGTCAGTGCTAATTAGCCAATATGCACCGGTAACAAGAGTTCGGGATTCTAAACAACAAGGGCCTGGTAGATATCAAGAGGCAACTGTTAAATGCCCCACTGTTAAGAAGAACATTGGTGCCCTATCTCAGGGTTCCCCATAGGCTAGGCATGCACTTACCACTGACATATGCCCCAGATGTCCACACTTGTGCATAAGACAACTTGGAAAATTCCATATCTTTTCAAAAGTATTAACATGCCTACCCAAACATTCATTTGATAGTCTAATGCTAATTAAAGACTAATTCTCTGCAAAGTCACATATTAACTTGTTAAGTTTGTTTCTAGCAGAGATACAAACTATCCCTGGCTGGTAGGAAAGAAAACCCAGGGGTAACCTCTGTTGTCCTTTGGGACATTAACTAATTTGATGTGTGGCCTAGTGGTCCCATTCCTCTGCTGCCTTAACTGCTCTGTTTCTCAAATGGTCCTTGGGAGGGCTCTGCATCCTATTCATTCTTTCACTACTTAATGAGAATTCTTTTTACATTCTCAATAGAGTTTCCTTCTCTCTTTGTAGGTGAACTGTGCTTTGCGTTCTTTTGAAAAGAATACTTTGGTTCAGCTCAACCCTAACACACATCCTCAAAAATCTTACGTTCTTTTTAAAAAAGTTGCATGTATGTATGTGTGTGTGTATGTATGATGTATATAACATACATATTATACATACATACATATTATGAGCATTTTCCCTGACTATATATCTTTACACCATGCGTATATAGTTTCTGAGGTGGCCAGAAGAGGACATTAGTTCCTCTGACTAGAGTGAGGTTGGTTGTGAACCATCATGTGAGTGCCTTGAACCAAACTCAGAGCCAAACCAACCAAGAGCAACAGGTACTCCTAGCCACTGAGCCACCGCTGCAGCACCTGATCAGTATCCTTGGGAGATGCCCATACCAGCCTCTCCTCACCATCCCATGATCAATTCCTTTCTCAGGAACTTTTAAACCACTTACATGGCTCAGTCTCTGCCTTTGAGAGGAGCTTGCCAGATAAGGAACAGGACAGACAGACGGTGCAGTCGTGAGATTTGGAAACAATCCTGCTGGAGTCCCAGCCATCTCTTCTTTGACTCTGAGATGCAATGCACAGCAACCTTGCCCTTTAGAGTAGCAAGGAGCATTTCTCACAGGATCCCTTCTTTCTGCCCCCCCCCCCGATTTCTCTGGCTTCTCCTCTGCCCCAGATGTCTACCCCTGGGCTCTCCCTGTGGCTTGGCTCTAACATCTACTAGGAATGTTCAGCCTTTGACATAGCAATGTTATGGTGTCATCTACTGATGTGTTGGGTTTGTTCATGGCTACTCTGGGACACATGTGCCCTGCAGGCTGCAGGCAGGACATACCTAACAGTGGGCGGTCAAGCCAGCAGAAGACGTGATTTCCACGTGATCACCTTTCTCCCTGTAACTAGAAGGACTGCCATCTACTTTACTTTGCTTTCCAGTGTTAGTTTTGCACAGCACACCTGAGTGGGGACTCATGCTGTTGCTATGTCTCTTTTGCTGACTTCTTTCCTATCTCAAATCTTTAGCAGGAACAAGGGACTTCACCCCTGCCAGAAGCCTTCAGGATTTAAATCCAAAGCCCAATAAGTGGTCTTTCCATCCCTCTTGCATTCTTTTCAAAGCAGAACACTATTAAAATAACAACATAGCAGATTACCAAACCCAAAGCAAGAGCACACTAAAGAAAAAGCTAGTGCAAAGGGCTCTTTCTTTCAAAGCTCATAACATTTCACCTCATTAAGTCATGCTTTCATTTACATAAGATGGCTGCTATTTCATGGGCATAGTGACAAGGAAAATATTTTTAGATTTTAAAAAGATGAAATACACACAAAAAATATGCCATTTTCATCTTCTTGTAACACAATGAAATCATGATGGTCCAAAAACTAACTTTGCCTGTCAGTTTAAAACGTGGTTGATTCTATGGGCTCCTCCACTATGGCTCGCTCTATCTCTCTCTCTCTCTCTCTCTCTCTCTCTCTCTCTCTCTCTTTGGTTTTTCGAGACAGGGTTTCTCTGGCTGTCCTGGAACTCACTCTGTAGACCAGGCTGGCCTCGAACTCAGAAATCCGCCTGCCTCTGCCTCCCAGAGTGCTGGGATTACAGGCATGCGCCACCACACCCGGCTATGGGCCTCTCTCTTGCCACACACTCTGGGCCCACCCATTACATGTTTCCTCCGTTGAAGGGTGTACTAGAAACCAGCCTGCGGGCTTGGGTTTTGGCATCGCTAACCCTCCTGGATTTGTTTCCTCAGAAGTGTTAGGATTGTCCACTCCGTGAGCTCCATCCGACTCCTTCCTTCATCTCCTATGTATTCTAAATAGGAAGCAAGCCTCCTTTCTTCCAGAACAGCCCATTTTCCTTAGAAGGAAGGAAGGAAGGAAAGAAGGGAGGGAGAGAGGGAGGGAGGGAGGGAGGGAGGGAGGAAGGAAGAATTGTTTCTAAGTCTCAATTCCCATTTCTGTCAATTCACCCTTCTATCCTCCAGTTACCCCCTTTATTACCAAAAAGCAAAACTAACATCTGCCCTCATATAGAAACATTTCCAATCTCCAGTGGGAAGATGCAAACCCTGCTTCCAGTTACCAACCCACATGCAATACCTAATGGGAGGACAAATATCCAGAAAGCTCCTGGATACTGCATGAATTGTAATGAGTTGTGATGTCATGTTTCTACCCCACACTTTTCAGGTATCTGGGAACTTTGAAAGTGGTTGTCCTAGTTGTTGTTTTAGTGCTGTGGAGAGACACCATGGTCAAGGAAACTTATAAATGAAAGCATTTAACTGGGGGGCTGGCTCATGGTTTCGGAGGTTTAGTCCATTATCATGGCAGGGAGCATGGCAGCAGGCCGGCAGGCACAGTGTTGGAGATGTAGCTGAGAGCTACACTCTGGCTTGCCTAGCGAAGGCCTGTGTGAGGAGCCTTGGCCGCCATCACAAGATGGCGCCGGCTTCTGCCTTCCTCTTGTAGTGAACAGCACATGCGCAGAGCCTCAGGGACGCGTACCTCCTGCTGAACAGCGCATGCGCAGAGCCGTTCATTTACATAGCACACCTCCCATCCAATCAGGTTCCGCCACATCATAGTATAAGCCACCGTTGGGTATTTAAGGAGCCGCTTTTTGGCAGTTAGGGGTCCCCAGGTAGAAGCATCAAGGAAGTCCTGAATAAACGGCTGAAGAGAAGAACCTGGTCGTGTTGTGTCCTTCTTCGCGGGTAGACGTTGGGTGTGACAACTGGTGACCCGTACAGGGACGCCGAGGTTCAGAACTCTCAGCAACAGGAGCGGTACCAGTAAGTTTCCCAGGTAAGTGGGAACGATAAAGCTTCCCAGAGCGCGGAACAATAAGATTCATGGTACGAGAGGGACGTATGGACCACTACCTTCTGCTCGCGATCATTGTACAGATCTGGGTGGTTGTGGTGCTGGTCATACTTTTTGCTTGCGGGTGTCATAAACCCGTGAAGGAGCGCTATAAATGTTGTGAGGCCGTGCAAAAGGGAATGAGGGTACTTAGAGTGTACCAAGAGAGTCAGTCTGAGAGAGGGAGTGACAACAGAAGGGGCAAAAGGGCGAGAGGGGCTCAGAAAAAGGGGATGAAGGAAACCTCAGAGGATTCCCCTTTTAACATCTACCCATCCCTGAGTGTGTTCAGATGGCGGAGGGAGCTCAGTTCAGAATTGAGCAAGGACGAGCTGAGTGAGGACGAGGAGGAAGAGTTAGAGGAGGAGGCAATTAAGTACAACAGGAGACGCCGGCAGCTGCCCAGAGCATCCGGAACCAGACAACCGTCCGCAACCACCGCTCACAGCGCTTCTGCACCACCTCCATACAATGAAGGAGGCATCAAACAGTCTTTCTGTCCAGGCGCCTGGTGAGAGGTAAAAAGAGAGCTAGGTCTAGCCTTCCCCGTCTTTGAGAGAGAGAAGACGGCGGGTGCTATCATGAACCATTAGACTTTAAGGCCATCAAAAGTTTAGCAGAATCAGTGAGAACATACGGGATTTCCGCTGCTTATACTGTTACACAGCTTGAGAACGTGGTGCGGTGGCCATGACACCCGCTGACTGGCAGCAGCCAGCAAAAGCTTGCCTCACTCCAGGGCAGTGCTTGGACTTCAGGTCATTCCTAGTGGAGTATGCAGGAGAACAGGCTCTAGTTAATCAACAGCAAGGGCAACCAGCTTGGGACAGAGACATGCTCTTAGGGCAGGGACGTTTTGCGGCGGAGCAGACAGGATACCCACTACCAGTCTATGATCAGATTAATCAGCTAGGTATACGAGCCTGGAAGGAAGTCCCTCCCTAATCGAGGGGAGGTCTCTGGTAACTTAACCAAGATCCTACAGGGACCTGTTGAGCCATTCTCAGACTTTGATGCTAGGATGGTAGAGGCGGCAGGAAGGGTGTTCGGGGATCCAGACACAGCTATGCCTCTAATAAAGCAGCTTGTCTTTGAACAGTGCTCTAAGGAGTGCCGCACAGCTATAACACCCTATAAGAGTAAGGGCTTAGAGGTTTGGATGAAATTATGCAGAGAGTTAGGAGGGCCTCTTAGCAATTCAGGCTTGACAGCTGCCGTTATGCAAATCACCACAGCTCAAAGAACTTCCGGGGGATGTTTTGAATGTGGCCAATCAGGGCACTTTAAGAAAGATTGCCCTAAAAGGAAATTGAAAGATCACCCGAACAACTGAACAACCGCCCTGGTCTATGCCCCAGGTGCCGAAAAGGCAACCACTGGGCCAATGAATGCAGATCTGTAAAAGACCTGCAAGGACGCCCTTTAGGGTCAGGGTATGGAAGGGCCCGTCCAAAAAACGGGACGTGGGGCCCTTGCCCTCAGGGCCCGCAAATATATGGGGCAATGACAGACCAAGAAGAGGAGACATAAGCGACAGCCAGCCTCCACCATCCATGTGACCGCCGAGGAGAGCCACTGCAGGCTCAGCGGGCCTGGACATCTGTTCCACCACCAGACTCGTACTAACGCCCCAGATGGGGACTCAGCTAGTTGATACTGACTTTCACGGACCCTTGCCACCCAACACAGTCGGCCTCATCATAGGACGAGCCTCACTTACCACAGGGCATGGCAAATAGTCCTACTATGTGCCAATTGTATGTTGCTCAGGCTTTGGAACCAGTCAGAGCTGCCCATCCTCATATAAAATGTGTCCATTATATAGATGACATTTTACTGACCGGCAAGGATATTGTCCTGTTGGAAAATGCTTTTATAGCAATGATCAAGGCTCTTGAAGCCTGGGGACTACACATCGCTCCAGAGAAGGTGCAATGGACCAATACTGTCCAGTATCTAGGAGCACATATTAGCCCAAATGCTGTGTGACCACAAAAAAATCACCCTTCGACATGATACCTTAAGGACTTTAAACGATTACCAAAAACTCCTGGGTGATATAAACTGGATCCGCACATACCGCACATACCTAAAACTACCTATGTGTTGAGACCTCTTTATGATATACTGAAAGGAGACTCAGACCTTGCTTCACCTCGTAATCTTACCCCCGAAGCCAGGAAGGCATTACATGAAGTTGAGCAAGCCTTGCAGTCGGCGGGGCTGGTCAGATGGCGGGAGGATAGAGACCTCCTGTTATGTATCCTGCCTACTGCTGCACAACCTACTGCAGTTCTTTGGCAGGACGGACCGTTACTCTGGATCCACCCACATTCTTCTCCTGCCCAGTGTATAGAGCATTATCCTACTGCAGTGGCCTCATTGGCTCTTGCTGGTATTCACCAATCCCTCCAGCATTTCGGGAAGTGCCCTGATACGGCGATTGTCCCATACACTAGTCGTCAGGTGTCTGTTTTATGTGGACTGATCGATGAGTGGACCATCCTCAAATGTACCTTGTTCGGCCCTATTGATAACCACCTCCCGAAACATCCCTTACTGCAATTTTACAAAGAACTTCCGGTCATCTTCCCGAAGGTGACCTCCCACACTCCCCTTCTGGGAGCTCCCAATATCTTTACTGATGGCTCCAAGACAGGAACTGGAGCATATTTAGTAGAGGGACATGACACTCAGGTATTTCAATACGCCCCTGGCTCACCTCAGGTGGTTGAACTCCAGATTGTAATTGAGGTCTTCAAAACCTGCCAGTTTCCATTTAATTTAACTTCTGATTCCACTTATGTTGTCAATGCGGTTCGCGTCCTGGAGACTGCTGAAACGTTTAAACCCTCCAGCACAGTTTTTACATTGTTTGCTGATCTCCAAGCGCGCATCTGGGAGCGCACCGCACCTTTTCATATCCTTCACATCCGTGCACATTCCAATCTGCCAGGACCCCTCAGTCATGGCAGTGACATTGTGGACCGTTGTACACGCATGCCCTTGGCATTCTTGAGCTCTTCCTTGGAGCAAGCTATACAATTCCACTCCCTGTATCATGTCCCTACTCAAGTACTACAGCACAAATTCAATCTCTCTTGCGCCGATGCGCGGCACATAGTATTGTCCTGCCCTCATTGTGCTGCTTTTCTCCATCTGCCCCGTGTGGGAGTCAACCCTCATGGCCTACGCCCCCTACAACTTTGGCAAATGGATGTCACCCATATCCCTGAATTTGGCAATATTCGCTATGTACACGTCTCTGTGGACACATGTTCTGGAATCATTCATACCTCTCCCTTGAGTGGAGAAAAGACCAAAAACGTGATTTCTCATTGCCTAGAAGCATGGGCGGCCTGGGGAAAGCCCGCCTGCATTAAAACTGACAATGGCCCAGCATATACCGCGGCCTCTTTCATTTCCTTTTGCAAGCAGATGCAAGTATCTCTCAACCATGGCCTACCCTATAACCCACAGGGTCATGGCATTGTTGAACGTGTGCATCGCACATTAAAAGAATGTCTACAAAAACAAAAGGAGGGAATAGGCCACGGTCGTACACCTAAAGACCGTCTAGCCTTAGCCCTCTTTACCCTTAATTTTCTACATCTTGATTCTAAAAATCGTTCAGCTGCTGACCATCATCAGAATTTCCAACCTAAAAAATATGATGATGTACATTGGAAGGATGTCTTAACTGGCCAATGGCTCGGTCCAGATCCCGTAATTGCGAGATCTAGGGGAACTGTTTGTGTTTTTCCACAGGACCGGCAAGATCCAATCTGGATACCTGAGAGACTAATGAGAAGGGTGCTCCAGGGACACAAGAATGAAGATCTTGATGTGGATCCTGATGCCGATCCTCCTCCTGTCACAAGAGATGACAGCCCGAGAAGAAACTCTCTGGGGAATTGCCAAAGCTTGGCCGATCCCTCACCCAATCCATAAGCTCTCACTAACCAAAGAGTTGATGTGTTACAGGAAGAAGTAGAACATTTATACAAGATCATCCACCTGTCCTGTATCCATTCTATGAGCGGGGTCTGCGTCACACCTCTCAGCGTAAGCAACTGGAGCAGTCATTCAAACGTTTCCCGAGCCATCAGTAACTACCTGAAGGGCAATTGGTCCCTAGAGGCAGAATATATGACTCTTCAATTGCTTCAAGATATTGTATCTCTTAATCAAACTAGAGTGGACCCTGTGTCACCTAAGGCTCTTTTGAACTGGATTGCCCAATCATTCAGCTTTATTAAGGAGTGGGCAGGGGTGGGAGCAGTGGTCTCCTTACTCCTGGTGGCTTGTCTGTTCTGTGCCTGGTGCCTATGTAGGATGAGGCAGGATCACGCCCATACTAAAATGGCTATATATCAGGCGCTTCTCGAAGTGGAAGAAGGAGGGTCCCCAGCCGTCTGGCTTGCTTCACTAAAATAGTAGCCGGAGGTTTCGCCCCCCAGACCCACTTAGGCACATGCTAGGGGTGTTTCTGTGTTGACTGTATTCAGTGACGGGCAACCTCCCCGGCGCTTGGATCGACCTAAGACATGGGGCCCGGTGGGCGATAGGGTAACCCTATGACGGGTAAGACCAAGCTGCAGCAGGGGATGACCTAAGACAGAAGCAGTCAAAATCAACCCCAGTGCCACGTCTGGAAGTCCCTTGCTCGGGAATACCTCCTAGGAATTGACGGGCGGCTGGAGAGGTACTCAGAGATGGGTACAACTCTCCCCCCATGGGTGTCAACAAAACTAAAAAGGGGGAACTGTGAGGAGCCTCGGCCGCCATCACAAGATGGCGCCGGCTTCCTCCTCCCTCTTGTAGTGAACAGCGCATGTGCAGAGCCTCAGGGACACGTACTGCCTGAACGGCGCATGCGCAGAGCCGTTCATTTACATAGCACACCTCCCATCCAATCAGGTTCCGCCACATCATAGTATAAGCCACCGTTGGGTATTTAAGGAGCCGCTTTTTGGCAGTTAGGGGTCCCCGGGTAGAAGCATCAAGGAAGTCCTGAACAAACGGCTGAAGAGAAGAACCTGGTCGTGTCGTGTCCTTCTTCGCGGGTTGACGTTGGGCGTGACAGGCCTGGGTCTGGCATGGGTTTTTGACTTCTCAAAGCCAAAGTGACACACGTTCTCTAAAAAAGCCATACCTCCTAGTCCTTCTAATCCTTTTCAGACATCGTCATCACTGTTGTGCTCTGCTGATGGCAAGAATAGAGCATCCTAAGCAGTGTCCCTGACATAGACCACATGATATATACACATAGAACACTATGATATATACACATAGAACACATATGCTATATACAGGCTCCGGGTACATGTGGAGCCATTCCAGTCACGGGATTTAGAAGCTCATACACCAATCTGGGTGTCTTCGTCTCCTTTCCTGCGTGTTGTCCGACTTTTGTTACTTGGCTATTTGTGAGGAATCCATGAGAAGGGCCGTATTTAATTTAGCAAAGCAGAGCACAAACATTCTTACAGCTCTCACACCAATGAATCCCTCCTGGTTGGCTGAGAGCTTCAATGAATGGTTGAAGAGAAGTCAAAGTATGGGCTGAAGTGAACTTTTCTGTCACCCGCCATCTTACCTCACTACCTCAGGCCACCCATAAACCAACGTGAAACTACCCTGCGGTGAGACTGTCACTCAGAAGAGCTCTGAAACAGCTCTCTACATACTTGTGACATTTTTGTTGTTCTCAACAGTCAGAGTATAATTTCACTGTAGTTTAGACAAGGCTTAACAAAGAATATAGAAAATAAAAATAAATAAAATAAAATTTAGTAAAAATAGACAAGGCTGTTTTCAAAAAGTCATCTTTTAAAAAACTAACATACTCTAAAGATTATAGAAAAGGTGGATTTAGTCAGTTCATTTTTAATTTTAAAAAATGTAGAATATATCAAGTATGTAGTAGCCAAAAACCATACCCAATCCTAGTAGAAAAACAGGCTGCCCCATTGTTCATTTGGCATGGTGGAGACTGGGCCACTGTTACTTGCTGTGTAGTCAAAGTAGCACAGTTGTCAAAACTGAACCCTATTCCCCTCTGAGGGCCCTCACCTTACCATGGACTCTAAGTCTATGTATGGATTAGTTAGGAACTAACTTAAGGCCAGGTGGTGGTGGTGCATGCCTGTAATCCCAGCGCTTGGGAGGCAGAGGCAGGTGGATTTCTGAGTTCAAGGCCAGCCTGGACTACAGAGTGAGTTTCAGGACAGCCAAGGCTACACAGAGAAACCCTGTCTCGAAAAACCAAGAAAAAAAAAAAAGGGAACTAACTTAAGAAAAAAAAAAAAAGAATCAGCTACATGAAACGTTTTATTAATTTGTCTATTTTAGGGTCTGTGTAGGGTCTCCTCTACACAGTCCAGACTGTCCTGGGATTCACTACAATTCTCCTGCATCAGCCTTCTGATTGTTGGGACTGTAGCTGTCCACTGCACATTCCAGTCTTACAGCCAGGTCAAGAGCAATGTCTTCCTCAGGCGGGGGCCTTCGTCTGTTTGTGATGACCCACTTTTCAGACTGTGACAGAAAACTGACCCAGCTCTGGTGACCACCTTTTCCCCAGCAGCACAGCACAGTGCAGGCCGAGCTCCACCCAGGTTCTCAGGCAGCAGAACCTCCCGTCACCCTGGCAGGAGGCTATGACCACAAATTCCGTACCAGGGCACAGAAGCCATAAAACAGAAATCCCATGCTTAAGCAAGAAACCGTTAACTGTAGCTTAATTTCAGCATTTACTCATTATAAAGAGCT
Source organism: Apodemus agrarius (assembly GCA_964023405.1). Taxonomy (NCBI): domain Eukaryota; kingdom Metazoa; phylum Chordata; class Mammalia; order Rodentia; family Muridae; genus Apodemus; species Apodemus agrarius. Next base: position 55,162,574 of record OZ030014.1, read on the forward strand.
CTGAAGGAAGTTTCCAAGTTTGTGCTTAGGGAGGGTGCTGGGCTGGAAAGATTAACTCAAAACTATTAACATTAAACATTGATGGTGAGTCTTATTAAAAGACAAAAGAATCATGAGAGGGCCTGGGGATTCCACAGTTGCACAGTTTAGACTCCAACTTATCTTCCCTCCCCGCTCCTGCCCTGTTCCTACTTCATCTTTTTCATGTTCCTTCTTCTTTTCGCCTCTTTCCCCCGAGGCCACAGAGGGAATACAGGCTGTGTACACTGCCTTAGTGGGCTTTCACACCATCCCATCTTGGACAGTTTTGTCCTTATCATCTCCTTCATCTGCTGCCGTAAGGAGGTGCACCATGGCACACAGCCTCTCTGGGAAGTGGAGCCGGACTCTACCCTGCTCAGAGACATTGTGCATTTCTATAGAACCAGCCACTGACCATGGAGACACTTAAAACCCTTTACTAAGTCAGGCACACTCCAACCTAAGGTGTGTTTTTCTTTCCACCTTCTTTACATGAGCCTCCCCACACCCTCGGCAGGGCAGGGGTGAGAAGGGGTCTGATGTCCTGATGTCCGGACCTTGTGTTCTCCCTTTGTTTAAAGACAGGTTTGGGAGCTTGCTTTCCTCAATACCCCCAGTCACTTTGATGGTCTCAATTTTCTTAAAAAATGATTTTTTAAACATGGTACCTGAACCAGTATCTGTCCCAGAAAGAATGTTCATGTGTGCTAATGCGTGAATTTTAAAAATAAATAAAATATGTAAAAAAACAAATGAAAGTCCGATGAAAAAGAAAAAAATTACACATTTCATGATTTTTGGCGGCGAGGATGGGGGTGGGGGCGCTAATTATAGAATCCAGAGGACGGTCTGCCCAAGGCGAGGACTCTCTGAGCTGCTTCCTCAGGCCCTTCTCTGGCCTATTACATAAACTCTGAGCATTGCTGTGCCAAGGCTGGGCGTAGTCTGTAACATGCTGCCTGAACAAGCGCCTGCCCCAGAAGGAACGCTCATTCGTGTCAATGCATGGATTTAAAAGAAGATACGAAAGAATTACAAACACATCTTCAGAATATAGATTGATAAAAGGGAAAAACGTGATCTATAAATCACAGTAGGAACAGGCTTAGTGGATTTCTAATGTAATAGCTCATAAACATGGACACACAATAATGAAACTTTAAATTCATTTTTCTCTGTGTTTAATACATAGTAAATATTTTCCATGTATTAAATATTATTTTGCAATGTCAGTGACTATGCAAAATCTCAGTAAGTCAGTGCAACATTGTATCAATAATTATCTTTTTCCCTTAGTGCTGAGTTTCTAAAGCAGTGGTTCTCAACCTTCCTAATGCTGCCACCCTTTCATACAGTTCCTCATGTTGTAGGACTCCAACCATAAAATTAATTTTGCTTCTGTTATGCATTATAATATAAATATCTGTGAAAGAGTCATTCGATTCCCCAAGGGGTTCTCGAACTGCTACTCCAGACTGTCCTCTCCTGGTGTTGTTACTGCTGCTATTAAGAACCGTACATGTTTATGCAGCTTAATATATATAAATATTCATGCGCTTTCCTGATGATAAACTAGAAGCAGAACATCAAGGCTTTTCATTTATAATTGGCACAAAGGACCTTTCTAGTTATGTAAACCAAAGTTCAACATAGCTTAGTGTGTGGTGCCTGCAGACACACTCGCTAGGTCTTGGTCCATCCTTCCTATGCATTCACACCTATCACTAAGCTTTTATACTCGAGTCTCATCAAAGCAGCCACTCTCCAAGGACGCTGTTACTGAACCTCAAAGAGAAAGGAAACTCGCCTCATTGGAAACAGCTCTGAGGCTATTTCCCCGCTGCTCGTTCATGCTGGGATGGAATGGTACACATGTCTTTTTGTTCTCTGTAGTAGCAAGCACATTTTAGAAGATTAATCTTATTTTATATAATGTTTCAATTTTTAATTGTGCTCATTCTTTGTTTGTTTTTGAGACAGGCTTTCTCTGTGTGGCCCTGGCTTTCTTGGAACTCACTCTGTAGACCAGGCTGGCCTCGAACTCACAGAGACTCGCTGCCTCTGCCACTGAAGTGCTGGGATTGAAGTGTGTACCAGCACTGCCCAGCATTAATTGTGCTCATTTTCAAAATATGAATCACATTTAAGCTATAACAAAACTTCATCTTTCCCACTAATTTAACACAAGTAATTTCAGCTTGTGAGGAAGAAAAGAATAAGAAATTAGCGTTGGGATTGGGGAGATGGTTAAGTCAATCAAGTATTTGCTTTACAAGCCTGAGAACCTGCATTCAGTCTCCAGAACCTGAGCAAATCGTCTCGGTGTGGTGACATGGCCTTGTTACCTCAGCGTTGGGGAAGTGAAGAGAGACAGGAGCTTCCCTAGGGCTCAGAGGCTGGCTAGCTTAGACTAGCTCGTAAGCTCCAGTCCACCAGGACACCCTGTCTCAAAACAGGTGAACCTGAGCAAAGACAGCCAAGGTGGCCTACATGTACACAAAATACATGCAGCATATGCACCCAGGCATACACACATGCATGTACACAAAACTTAGCCTTTAAAAATTTTGTTTATAGCTATCTATGAATATCTGACTCTATTAAAATTTCTTAAAACACTTAATTCTGCTTGGTAAATAAAGTTATTAGAATTTCTATCCTAAACCTACCACCAATGGGTGACCTTTCATAAATTTTACTGGCACAAACACCACAGTATCTACCTATCAGGCTTTTAGAACTGAGCCTTAACAGTTCTTGGAATATAGGCAGACTGGGCTAAGAATTGTGGGCTTGGGAATTAAATAGCTGTTCATTTTAGTAAATCCACACCGTAAATGAATAGAGAAAGAATCTCTCCTGTAACAGGAGTCTGATAACAGTTTTAATGACAGAACTACTGACCATGAGTGCTTTATTGGAACCCGGAGCATCAGCCACCTTTCCCAAGGGTCCCTATGTTGGGGCAGGAGGATTTAAAGACCTAGTGACTTGTCTATAGCAAATGCCCTCTGTTTAATGAGAAGCAGCAACGGCAACAAGGGAAAAGGACCATAAGCACCCACAGATGGGAAAAAGACCCTATACAGGTATTCCTGAAGGAGTGTGCGTGTGTGCATGTCTCTGTGTTTGTGTGTGCATGCGTGTGTATGTGTATGTGTGTGTGCTCGTGTGATACTTGTGGTACTGCTCCCATGTGTGGGCACCCTTTTGGGATGCAGTGACTAAACTCAGATCATCAGCCTTGGCTGGGCACTCCTTCACCCACTGAACCATCTTGCCTTCTCCTAGTCTGTCAAGAACCTCAGTTATAACATTTATTTCTGGCTATATGAACCAGTATTTGTATGGATTTCTTGAAATTATAAAAACTGTTTTTAGATGGTTTTTCTGAGTAGATCCATTTTTATATACCCAATGGCCTTTTACAGTCCTTCATCTTCCCTCAACTGGACACCAAGACAAAGGGCTTCGCTGCTGAGCAAACAGATGATTTTTTTCTGCATCTCAACCTTAAGAACTTGATCCCAGAAGTGATTTTAATGAAATAAATAAAAACAATCCAGGGTTGCCTTTTCTATTTTAACACTTAACAGGAGGTCTTTCCTTATCTGTGGACTCTGCAAACTGCACATACTCAACAGGAGAATAAAAATGACCAAAAATATGACTATGCTGAACACACATTTTTGTTACTATTCCCTAAGTAGTGAAGTATAGTTATGTATGAAGCACTTATCAGGTATTATAAGTACCTTAGAGAGAATATGTAGGTCACATGAAAATATAAAGCCATTCTTCAAAAGAGATTTGTACATCTCTGGGTTTTGGTTTCCACAAGAGGTCCGGGTCAGTCTTCCATGGACACTGAGAGACTGTCCCGTTTTCTCTGCCAGCCTAGTCTGTGACTTCCTGGTCAGGATATTGGACACCAATATGAAAGCTTCGTACTTTCCCCACACTCTACATTCACCATATCTTTTGCTACAATTAAATACCCTCCCACAATAATTAAAGTATGCTGCAGCTCCCTTCTTCGGCTGAGGTGCCGAGTTGGTTGATTTAGACTTTATCGACAATGAGTAGAAGTGAATTGTGCTTCCTCTTGGCTGTGCTTGGGCTTAGTAGGAGCCCAGCACTGTTGATCCTAGCCCCGAGCCCCTAGGATGAAGACCTCTGCCTGGGGAGATGTCCCTGTACTTCCTGAACAACTGGACTTGCCCATTTCAAAACCATAAGCCTCTTTCCTATTCATCCGGTAGTGGGTACTGGATTGGTTAAATCGGGTAATTTAACCAGCTGTTCTCCACATGAGTTTTCTCAATGATTTGTTGAAGAGATGAATAAATAATCCTAACTGGGTTTCCAACTACATATTGTCAGTAGAGGTCTATTTGTTTTACTGTTACTGTTACTACTGCCTTGTAAATATTGTTCTTAAGCAGGGAAATATAACCTACCATCCACCCCCAGTGAACCTCTGGCAAATGTCTGGCAATATTTTTGAATGTAGGAAGTTGAGGGAGAAGGGCTGCCATTGGTGCCCAGCAAGTGAGGCCTGGAAAATTAATAAGCATCCTGGAATGCACACGGAGACACCCACGACAAGCAGCCACCGTAAGCTTTCCCTCTCAAGATATTAATAGTGCAAAGGCTGGGAAGCCCTCCATCAGGGAAGTGAGATAAACTTAGACAAGAAGTATTCCCTTTGAAATGTTGGGAAGGATTACCCCCCACAGAATAGAAATCTGAGTTGGGATTCCATCTCAGACAAGCTGCTCAGGGAAGCCCCACGAGGGAAGTGCTCCCATGTGCTTTCTCTCTCTCTCTCTCAGGGAGGAATTCAATAAGAGTAGCACAATGGTTTCCACAGAACGTGTCACCAACTTGTTATTGAGAAATCCATCCATCACATGTAGCTTCTCTGCTATAAAATATGCATGCAACAAAGAGCGAAACAGACAACAGACATTAACCAAACTCTACAAATGGTCTCGGGGAATAGGCTTTTGATTCACTTTAATTCTTTTCTTCTTTGGGGATACATTTGGCTTAGGGGGTAAAGGGAAGTAATAAATATCATCAATGTTGTGACACCTGAGAAAAGCTGCAGCCATTTCATATTTTAATCACCTCACCCCTTATTATAGATGCGGACTGTGTGGCAGATGCGCAGGAGGAAAAGCTCTATCAGTCCTATGCATCTAATTACCTATCTTAGAGAGAACGAGGCAAGATTCCAAGGCTGCAGAAGACTCGTGCTCTGTGGGGAGTTATTAATTACGATCAGACTTAAGAAGCATTAATTTGTTTTGGTAACCATGCCAGGGCGCATCTGAGTCTGCCAAACAGGATGAAAAGGGGAGGCTGGGGAGAAGGTGAGTTTCTTGGATCGGTTGGTAAAGCAGGGGATTAAAACCAGATGGCCCCAATGGATGTCTCTCTTCTAGCCAAGCTCCAAACAAAATATTTCTTCTGCTGGAGTTTAAATTAAATTGATGCCAAACTGCCTCACTTTTAATCACCTAAAATCAGTTCTTTAAAAAAAAACAAAAACAAAAACAAAAAAACAAACAAACAAAAAAAAAAAAACATGGGTTCTTGTTTTGCTTTGAGATAATTAACATATACTCTAACACACAAACACCCACCCACATGTATAGATACAAAGGGAAGAAAATTAAACAAAATATAGAAGTTGGTTGTCTCTAGGTAGGAAAAAAATCACAGATCTCAATATCAAATATATTTTTCTATGAAGTCTCCAAAAATTCTGTAACTAGGCACATAGTATTTTCATAATGAGAAAATAGCCTGCAACAGGACAATTATTTATATTTCTGTTCTAAGTGTCTTCACCACTTATAATTCAGTCCTGCTTCTACAGCTATCTTCTAAATATCAGCATTCGTGTATACGTTGGAAGAAGATAAGTAGCCATAGATATTAATGAACTTTAAGTCTTGCCCAATATTATATAAGGAATGAAGTGGTCGAAAGGCTTCTCCTAATCTGTTTTTCATGGGCTAGTACACATGTCTTTGCATGAATAAAGGGAAGGACAAAGGAAAAGATGAGATACCAAGTCACACATAGGATAGTTATAGGACATACTGGAAACATAAGGCTCAAATCATGCAAAGGATCCGCAGTAGAGTTGTGTTCAAGCTCAATGTCTAGCTTTCATACAACCTATGCATTCCGTTATAGCAAATGTTGGTTTAAGTACAAACATTTGCTTTAATGTATGAGATAACATACACACATAATGCCTACGTCTCATGGTCTAGGAAAAATGGAAGTGTCTTGCTGAGATACTAATAAAACTCCAATGACTAAACTTAAGACATTGACTAAACTTTATATATATATCAACTATGCTGAAAAACAAACAAAGGAATAAACAACAACAAAATAAAACAAAGCCAACCAACCAACCAAACCTAAAATCTAAAACCTAGCAACCATTTAGGTTCAGATACTAATAAACAACCAGGTTCTTCAGAAATGGTAATCTAATAACTGTCTGATTAAAGCAATACTTACAGAAGAGCTTCAGTATGGATGTTATGAAGGCCAATGTTGGGAGAATACAGGAGAAAGATGGTTCAAAGTCACGAGAGTTTGAGGAAAACATTTAGATCAATAGATTCTCATCAGTTCTGGTCTTACACTGGCCTTGAGTTGTTCAAGTGTCCCTCACTGACCAAAAGTCATGTCACATTTTTTTCAAACCTTAGGGTTTTGCTGCTATGGACAGACACTATGACCAAGGCAACTCTTATAAGGACATTTAATTGGGGCTGGCTTCCACATTTAGAGGTTCAGTCTACTATGATCAAGGTGGGAACATGGCAGTGTCCAGGCCAGCAGGGAGCAGGAGAAGCTGAGAGTTCTACATCTTCATCTGAAGGCCACTAGGAGAAGACTAGCTCCTACATGGTTAGGAGGACAGTTTCACTGCCCACACCCACGGTGACACACTTGCTTCAACAATGCCACACCTACTCCAACAAAGACACACATCCCAATAGTGTGTGCATACTCATCCCCCCCCAAGCAAAATTTAGTTAAAAGGTATTTTGCTCTCCTATTGAACTTACATGCTGCATTTATTGTTAGAGAATTAGTCTTTAATTCCTGATCCTCCATTTTGTCTACTTTGTACAAAACCAGATTATTTTCATTTTTGTAATTCTGTAATAGGTCTTGGATATCTAGAAGCAAAGTCTCTAGGCTTTTCTTTTTCAAAATTTTTACATATTCTTTGCCCTTTGCATTTCCATATAAAATTAAAAACTAGCTTTCAAATCATATGTGTGTGAAGAGCCTTACTGGGATTTTGATGAATCTATCAGTCAGGTAGAAGTGGTTTACTATCTCTAGTGATTTTTTTAAATCTATAGATAGAAAAATCTTTTTGCACTTATTGGTTTTTTCCATAATGTATTATAGTTCCATTAGAGCATTTGATACTTTTATGATATTGAAAATTATAATTTTATTACTGGCTTCTTTTTAAAATTTCATTTCCCACTTGATAATTTCTAGGATAAAGAAAAGAAATAGAATTTTAAATTACTGGCCTTAAATATTGTAAAGAAATTTGTTTTCTTCATTTTTAAAAAAAATAATTTTTATTGTTTTCATAGAAGGAACATCTTCTGTATTTATAAACGGCATCTTGGTTTTGTTTTTGTTTCCTCACTTGGTTCATATTGGCCTTACCCTTTTAACAGTCCTGCTTGAATCAGGTTCTGTGGAGATTACCCACCTTATGCATATTCAATTAGTCTATCACTACCTTAATGTCTGTGACTTAATTACATGTGCACAGTTTTGATTTTTGTTTTTTGTTTTGTCATCATTGGGAAGATTTCCTATCCCCAAACTTTCCCTTTATTATATTTTCATTTTTTTCTTGGTCTTAGTATGAGGAATTGAACCTAGGGCTTGATGTATGCAAAGCAAGTGCCCTAACACTGAACTACAGCCTCAAGGTGAGTGTGGTGTATGTGCATGTATGTCCACGTGTGCGAGAGCATGCCTATGTAGGTACACACGCACACAGAGGCCACAGGTTGACATCTAATGCTCCTCCTTGGTTACTCTCCACTGAACATGGAACGAGCAATTCTGCAGGCACAGTTAGCCAGCTTCCCTGAGATTCCCGACTCTTGGGTGTGAGATTGTAGGTGGATCCTGTATCAGCTTAGCTTTACATGGGTTCTACAGATCTAGTCTCCCGTTCTAGTGCTGGCAAGGCAAACATTTTACTGAGTCCTCTCCAAGGCCCTGACACTTCCATTCCAACACTGGTAAAAACGGAATGTGCTGTGCATATCTGGCTTTCAGAGTTTTACTATTAAGCTTTGTATTTTTTTTTTACCAAAGATGGCTTGCTGAAAATCTTTATCAGATTAATGATGCTTCTTTGCATTCATAGACTAAGTTTTTCACATTTTATGCAGACATTGAGCCCTGCCTAATGTTTTTTAACTGCACTAAGCTATTTTGCTGATATTTTTTCCTGCCTCTTCTCTTCATATGGTAAATTACACCTTGCTTAGTTTTTCAATGTTACCCTCCACTTGCATTCTTAGAACACCTCTACTTGGCCATGATGTATTATCCTTTCAATATGTTGTAGTTAATTTGCTGACATTTTGTTTAGGAATGCCAAAATTTTCAGTACAAGTTTTCATGTAAAGTATTATTTTTTTTGTCTCTACATTGCATGGAAATATTTCTTTTAAAAGATAAGCTTTGAGATCTAAAGAGATGACACAGTTGTTAAGGCTGTGTACTATTATTTCAGAGGACTTGAGTCCAATCCCAGTACCCATGGCAGGTGGCTCACATCCACATACCATGCCAACTCTGGGGATCCCACATCCTCTTCAGACCCTCATGGGAATCTGCACTTATGTGTGTATGCTCGCACACAGAAGAACACACAGCACACAATTAAAATATAATTTTTTTTAAAAAAAACTGTAATATCTAGACCGTGTCCACACTGATGCAAGCACATAGTAGTTCTTTTATCTAATTTTGGTGTTGTTTCATATAGAACTAGCAAATGTTGCCTGTATATGGGATGGATCCCCAGGTGGGGTAGTCTCTGGATGGCCTTTCCTTAAGTCTCTGCTCCACACTTTGTCTCCATATTTCCTCCTGTAAGTATTTTGTTCCCCCAACTAAGAAGCACTGAAGCATCCACACTTTGGTCTTCCTTCTTCTTGGACTTCATATGGTCTGTGAATTGTGGAATTCCTTTGCCAGGAGGTACTTGCTGACTGAACCCTGATATGGCTGTCTCCTGAGAGGCTCTGCCAGAGCCTGACAAATACAGAGGCAGATGCTTGCAACCATCCATTGGACTCAGCACAGGGTCCCCGATAGAGGAGTTGGAGGAGGGACTGAAGGAGCTGAGGAGGTTTGTAACCCCATGGGGGGAGCAACAGTGTCAACAGGTCAGAACTCCCTCCCACCAGAACTCCTGGGGACTAGACCACCAACCAAAGAGTACACATGAAGGAACCCATGGCTCTAGCCTCATATGTGGCAGAGGATGTCCTTGTTGGACATCAGTGGGAGGAGAGGCCCTTGGGCCTGAAGGTGTTCGATTCCCCAGTGTAGGGGAGTTCCAGGGCAGGAAGACAGGAGAGGGTGGGTGAGTCGGGGAGCACCCTCCCTCACAGAGGCAGGAGGAGGGGAGATGGGATGGGGGGTTCTGAAGGGGAGACCTGGAAAGGGGAAAACATTTGAAATGTAAATAAAGAAAATATCCAATAAAAAAAAGAAAGGGCAAAAAAGAACTAGCAAATGTTACAGAAGTCACTGCTGCAATAGAGTAATTCACTCACTTATTTCCTGCATCACTATCAAATCACAATGTACAGTATTGTATACAATATACAGTATCAAGGTGGGGCAGGGTCTAACTCAGATGAGTGATACTTTATACACTGCATGTTCTTAACAAATACACAGTGACATTGGCCCTACACCATCAGTGGATCTCTGTCAAAGTCAAAAGTCAAAGTGTGTATATACAAAAGTGTGTGTATATGTGTACATATATATATATATATATATACACACATACACACACACATACATACACACACACATACACACACACACATACACACACACACTCTCTCTCTCTCTCTCGCGCGCACACACACACACACACACACACACACATATATAGTCCATCTGATACTCTTGGATTGCAGTTACTGTACACACTAATAACCACCTTCTCTGCTACACATGGGACCCCAATGCAGTCCTGACACATTTACATAAATCCTGCTCAAAGTTATCAAAGGAAACTCACTAACGAGTTGGGAGACTCAGAATCTGCCCCTGCAGGAGACTGTGAACCGTTGTAGCTCCTTGAAATGCTCTGTAAATTAAAACCCCTTGGAGTGGAAAAGGGATACATATCATAAAATAGAAAACTATAAGGAATTTCAGTGAGAAAGTGTAGATATGGGGTCAAGACCATTCACCTCCCAGAGCATTATTGACTCAATGATAAACATGTGAATGTTGTCTATGAGGGCTTCACTCCTTAGACACCGCACATCAACATGAGGTTTCGTGGCGTGCAAGCATCTGGACTGATGTGAAGGGCAGCAGGGTCTTCACGTCTCCCTGTCATCCTTGTCTATCAACACAAACACTCCTCGGAGAGCTAGATTAGCTGAAGTCATGCATTGTGCAACCCTTGATTACAATAAGTGACAGTCACCTTGAAAGGGTGACAGGTGGTCAGCTCTAAAACATTCTGGGCCATGGGTTACATTTGACTGATTCCACCCGATGAGCAGGTACAGCTCTCTGTGTTTTATTAGGAAACGGAACTACTGCCGTGGTGATTCCTGGGAGCAACGCTGAAGCACAAGAGCTCCTCCTTTAGCCAGCAGTGATCGTCATCTGGACGATGTTCCCATGCTGCCCTGACTCCTCACTGTGTTAATCTACTTTCTGCCTCAGGCCAGGGTGCAATTCGTTTGCTTGGAGCAATGGAGGTTTGTATCGGAGGGGTAGGAGCGGGAGAGAGATGCTGAAGCTGAGAGTCAGGGCGATGCAATTAAAAATACACAACAAAGAGAAAGAAGACAACGGACTTGAAGGCAAAACTGGGAGATGGTGAAGGCACCCCACTTCGGAAAGACTTCTTGCTTGCTGGCTCCTAGACCCCCACAAAGTCTGCGTGCCAGCAACACACATGTCCATTAGATGCTATTTCTTAATGTTAGACAACAGTATACATTTTCTGCTGTAAACATCAATAAATGGTCTATTGATTCTGTCCCAGGCCATAAAATACACAGTTTTAAGGAAAATTTCTATTGATCCAACTAAGGCTAATTTTGTTGGGACTCAAAAGCACTGGCCAAAGACCACAAAGACGATGTCTGCGTATGTCTGCTTAAGGAATAGTACAAGAATCGGCACAGATTCAAGTAAGCGGGTAAGAAAGCGGTTATCATCCTAAGCAAAGTCAAAGCAGATGGGAAGAGACTTGACACTCACATTCAGATGCGTGCCCGCCTCACGTCACATCTTTTATGAATGGCTGATCCCAGACGGTGGTACCATCAGCAGCATGAGTTGAGATACAGAATCTATTTTCTTTTTGCTCCAGCATATCATGTGACTTACAACTGCTTCATTTAGTGGGCAAAGCAGACATCATCAAAATCAAGGCAGCCGTTCCTAGCCAGGTTCTCTAATATCTCATGAATCAAGTTCTCGTTGATTTAATACACCAAGCTCAGACACCCCCACCTGTCCTCCTTCAGCTCATTTCCAGTTTCCTGTTGCTACCCGCCCCCCCACGGTCGCACAAATGGTGACAAGACAAGGAGAGATACTGAGCAAACACACTACCCTATGAGAGTCTGCAAGCATCTCATGAACCACAACACTCCCACAGCATCGTTCCTGCACCTTTTCTGGAACTCCTGTTTGATTCTAGATAATGACTGAAAAAACAATAGTAACAGAAATACAGAATCCCAGTAAGATAACTTACTTTATCACAGTTATTTGTTACATGCTGGTTCCCATTGCTAGGTAGTAAGATTGCAGATAAAGCATTCTTTTAGTTTTTAGATATTCGTAGGTATGGCACAGTGTGCAGGAAATGGGGTCTCTTTTAAGTTGCAGAAAAGGAATACATAACAATCACTGCTGCTTTTATCTCTCATGTACCAGGCACTGTGCTAGGCAATTTTCTTATAGTCTTTGTTTGCCCAACTTTACTGAAGTAAAATAAAAAAAAAATATGCTAAAGGCAGATAATATAATGTTTTAAAGCATATATACACTGCGAACTGATAATTGCAAACTACTAAACTTCTACTACCTTACAGGAATGTACATATGTGTGTTTGTGTGTTTGTGAGTGCATATGTATGTTTGTGAGTGCATATGTGTGTTTGCATACATGTGCATGTAGAATATTTGCTCCCTCCCTGTAATAGAGCATGACTAACTGCAGTCATCGGCTGTTGAACAGACACTCAGAGTCCTGCACGACTCTAACTGTGCAGTCACTGATATCCTCACGTCCCCTGACTCCTAGCTCTTGGAAACTTTGTTTTTATGAGTTCAATCTTTTACAGAGTCCATCTATAAGTGAGTTTGCGTAGTGTTTTGCCTTTCTGTGTCTGTTTAAGTATAGTGTATTTCATATTCATTCATACTGTGGGAAACAGGACTTCTTTCTCTTAAAAAGCTGAATAATATTACATTACACACAGTGTGTATATATATTTATATACAGTTATATGCATATTATATACATATAGTTATATATAGTTTTACACACACACACACACACACACACACACACACATATATATATATATATATATATATATATATATATATATATAAAACTGTTTGCAAAACTTGGCTACTCTGAATAATGGTACCATGAACACACAAATCTCCTAGAAATGCTGATTTTATTTTCTTTGAATGCATACCCAGGAAAAAAATTGATACAATATGAGAGTTCTATTTAACTTGCTTTCTCCTATTCAAAATAACCTAAGCTCCATTTAACAGTTAAGGCAAGATTTGGGGCCTCACAGAAGTGAAGCAAATGCTCATAGACCTTGGAGTTGGACATTTTGCCTCAGGCCAGCAAAACAAACAAACAAACAAATAAACAAATAAACAAAAAACAAAAAACCCATGAACTCGAGAACTTTCAACCTCACCATCCTTACCCCATCCTGACTTGCCAAGCTCCCATAGACACAGGCTGAATTGCCAGGTGTGTGGTGGAGGGTGGGGAGAGCAGTACTGGAACCAGACAGTGGCCCTGCAGGAGATGGGTCAGTGTAAATTCTACACACTGTCACAGATTTTGGCAGCCTCTGCCCTGCCATGGGTTGGCAGTGCTAGGAGTAGAGTTTTTCTGGACATCTATGACCAAAGAGCTTTTGAAATGCAGACAGCAGTTGGACATACTGCCACCAGAAAGCATGGAAAGGTAGGAAGGAAATAGGAACCATGTTGTGCTTGGGGGGGGGGGATGTATAGACCACATGGCAACATGCCAAAGCTCTCACAGGATCTGGATCAGAGTCAAGCAGAACAAAATTGGACGGGGCTGAGCCAGATAAAGAGCCAGGGGCAGCTATTCAATTCTATTATTACCCCGTGAAGAACTTAGAGATGCGGACAACATTTTGAACCAATATTTATGTAGTATGGTTTTATCTTCCAAACTAGTTTCTGAATTCTTTGAAAGTCATGCCCGTGAGTAACATATACCTATGTCAACCACAGTTCTCAACACACTCCTCTAAATCTTCTCCATGTTTTGGAAAGCACCTATATAAGGTGGCTAATGTAAGAGAAACCACACTCTAGAAGAAGCTCAATTTCCATCAACTATGGAAAAAGAAAACGTAGTGGTAAGAGCCTCTCTGTGCGCCCAGAGGACAAGTCTCCCAGGCCAGGGCTTGTGTCTTCTGAACAGCACAGGAGAGGACCTTGAGTAAGAGGGGTTGAGGTCACCACATAAGAATCCATCACCTTTAACTTGCTTCCTTTGAGTGTCATTCCATAGTCAGGAAGGAAACTTCTTAATCATTGAACTGGCTCTACCTGCCTTAATAGATGAACATGAGTCCCCAGACTTTTCACTGCAAATTATAAAGGATGTTCTAATAAGATGTTGATGATTTATAATGAAGAGTAACACAATTTTAAAATGTATAAAAGCTGAAAGGACACCCTGATCTCCAACTTCACTAGAGGCTGGTTCTAAGTACAGTCCCCATTACACAGGAAATCTTGATCAAACATCACTATAATTACTGTATTCCTTCATTTAAGAGTGAATGATACTCAGTGTGCTTCTGTGACATGATTTCTTTGTCCTAGCAATGAGAAGAATTTGAGAGCAAGAGAAGAATATACAAACTTTAAAAAGGGGAAACTCAAATAATACATTGAGTGTGAAATACATTGTTCAAATGTGAAATGTCCTCACGCGCCCATGGATTTGTACACTTGGTTCCAACTGATGGCATTGATTTTAGAACGTTGTAATACTTTCCAGGGGTAGTCTGTGGTTTGTGAGAGAATACACACACTTGCTTTGCATGATGCTGCAACATGATGTTGTCATCTACAAAGTTCATGGTTGCATTTAAGTTACTCCCTTCCAAAAGTTGAATGTTTTAAGATTATGATTTTGTGTGGGGATGCGTTCATAGTTATCCTGGGCCACATACAGCCTTACAGGCTCTTGGCTGGATATCCTGAGGGATGAAGCCTCCCTGAAGGGAGTGGGTCACTGGGAGCACATCTTAAGGTTTTATAACCCAATCCTACTCCCAGTCCATTCTGTGACATTGACACAATGTGATGGCCCCTTTTCCTGGGGCCATCCCTTTCTTACCACAGTGAACTATATCCCTTCTTCAATCATGAACCAAAATAAAACCTTTCTTTATTACATTGCATTTGTCAAGATTTTGACAGAGCTACAAGAAGCGTAACAAATACACTCATATAGGTCACTCTCCTTGAATGGGTTTCTATCCTTCCTGGTATGTTTTCCTGACATCCTCTGGTGGGGAAGCCCCTACTGGGCTGCTGTCTTGTCTCACTAAATGCTGCCTGATGGATTTTTAAGTAAGGAGGTATGGTGGTTTGAATGAGAATGGCTCCCATAGGCTCAGGTTTTTGAATGTTTGGTTCCCAGTTGATGGAACTGCTTGGAAAAGATTAAATGGTGCGCCTTTGTTGGAGACGGTGTTTCACTAGGGATGGGCTTCGAGGCTTCAGAAGTTCATGCTATTCCTGGTTAGCCCTTTCTGCCTTGCATTTGTGGGTGATGTGAGCTCTCAGCCTGAACTGTAATGCCATGCCTGCCTGCCTAATGCCATGCTCCCGACCAGTCATGGGCTCACCTTCTGAAACTGCAAGCCCAAATAAACTCTTCTATAAGATGCCTTGGTTCTGGGGTTTTGTTACAGCAATACAAAAGTAACTAAGACAGAGGAGAGAAGAGACAGGGTGGGGAAGAGGGGAGAACAAGGCAGATGAACTTTGTTTTCAGCTTACATCTAAACAACACCATCCTTAAGAATTTTTATGTTGCCTACATTACCAGTTCTTTAGAAGCTTCCCTTTCAGAGACAATGATGCCAATTTGAATCTCTTAGTACTCACTATATTATATAGGTAGAAACTTGAGGAAGGTGTGTGTGTGTGTGTGTGTGTGTGTGTGTGTGTGTATCTGTGCCTGTGTGTGTAAATTTTAATTTGCCAAGTGTCTTTACATCAGTTTTACCTATATTAGCACAGGTTTGTAGCTATTGAAGAATAAAAATATTAAGAGATTACAATAAAATGCCTTCATGTTAGTAAGTAGTTGCATCTAAAGAGAAAACCAGTCCATAAAAAATGTAAATTTTCTTTTCCTCTCAAGCCTACTCTCTTTTATGAAAGTCTTCAAAAAAAAAAATCAAGAGACTCACTAAATACTTAAAAGCTAGCCTTTAAATTTTATCCCTAAATCAAGCTTGATCTTTCAGCAATGTATCACTTTTGTTCAATGCTTTTTGGCACCTAATCAGTGCTTGAAACTATTAGGACATTCTATCTTATAAGGTCAAAGCTTCAATCCATGCATCTTTCAAGCCAAGGCTCTCTACTTTTTCTTTAGAGCTGAACACTCGTCTTCCCTTACACAGTGGCTCCAGTGTGTGACTAAGCACTGAGTCACCAGTAAATCCAACCATAGTTCTGTTCTCTTTCTCCCTACCCCAGGGCCCGTCTCCATTATGAGACTGCCACCCAAGATAAAAATCTATAACAAATAGTAAAAGCTCCCCAAAGCATTTCTGTTACAAACATAGCTGTGTGTCAGCAATTAATCAGTCTGCTCCAGCATAAGAGCCATAAACCCTAAAGGCTGCCTAACATTGGAGCTTCCTCCCACCAAAGGCTACAGTGGAGATCAGGACAAGGTGGGGCCCTTCTGTCCCTAGCCTGGAGCCTGGAGCCTCCTGTCCTCCCAATGCCTGTTCCCTCTAAGGGTGAAGGGGATAGAAAAGAAGAGGCTGCGTAGGTGGCAGAGACCATGGTCTTACCAGCAGCGTGCACCTTTGGCAAGGATGCCTGCCTGGCTCAGATGCTCATGCTGTTTCTCTTTCGAGTGTCACAGTAGGGTCTCCTCTTACCTGTAGCTCCCTTGTCCTCCCAAGTAATTCTCCTGCCTATTTGAATCTCTTGGTGCTCACTATATTATATATCTAGAAACAGTTACTAGAGGTGTGTGTGTATGTGTATGTGTGTGTGTGTGTGTGTGTGTGTGTGTGTGTGTGTAAAACACAGCTATGTTTGTAACAGAAATGCTTTGGGGAGCTTTTACTATTTTAATTTGTCAAGTGTCTATTAGCACAGGTTTGTATCTATTAAAGAACAAACTGACCCTGCCTCCTCTGTTCTAGGGGCACTGAGCTCCATCCCTCGACTACCACAGACAACTCTTGGCACACTTAAGGAGTGCCTTAGGGCCAGCTGTGGCCTTCAGATACACATCTGGGCATGGAGAACATGCGACAAGTTCCCCCATCACTGCTGAGAGAGGAGTGACCTGTCACAATGGGCTTTTTTACATGACCTCCTGGCAAGCAAAGTCGGAATGAAGCCGCTTATATTTCTCATATGCCAGACCACTGCGCCCACTAAAGTGCACGAACATGTATCGGACATCTAAGCCACCTCGCTGAATCAGTTGGTCTTTGGTCAAGGCAACCTCTCTCCCTGTCATGGGGATGATGAGATATATAGCACAGCTAAATTAAAAGAAAAAATCTCTCCATAATCTTAAACTTCCTGCCTTTCCCATTTAGACTTTAGACATTGTCAAGCGGGCTAGGGCAGCAGTTCTTAGCTTTGAAGCACGGGAGCGACAGCCCCACTGTTCTGGACCCTCCACCGGGGGTGGAGCTAAGGTTGTCGGCCATGATAGCTTTGTTAAGCGGCTCTTTCATTGACGGCCAGATTGGTTCATAGAGAAGCTAGAAGGATCTTCTGCATCTTGTAATCAGGGTCGTGTCAAGGGTCTGCCTCAGACCTCTTACTGAACCATCTCTTCTAGTGCTCTGAGTATATATTTATGTCTTACGCCCGATACATCTTTTGTGAACTCACTTGCAGCAGTGAGAGGCTGCTAGTGATATCAGAAGGTCTGTGCCTATCTCCACCCCTCCCTGGAGTTCCATCTAAAAGCCGCATGCGCATCTTCCTACTGAGGTCTAGAGTGGTCACATATGCATTGCTGAGGGTCACACAGTGCTTCTTATGCAAAGCCTGTCAGCTCAAAGTCACACTCTCTTAAGACCAGCTCATAGAACCCCTGGGGACAAAAAAAAAAGTTATTAGAGGTTTGTTGGAGATTTAGGTTCAAATTCACTGGCTATCTTTAGAAGATCTTTCTTTTAGATGTAACTGCTTTCTAACATAAAAGTAACTTTTTTAAAAAAGGAAAACTAGCTCCTTTTAACTATACTTTGTTAGTATGATGAAGCTTAATTAGATACTGAAATGTGTTCTATGCAGACGCCTGTATTTATTCAGAATCAGTTGCTATCAATGCTCAAGTCTGTGATAAAAATCAGTAACACGGGGTCCCCAATGGAGGAGTTAGAGAAAGGACTGAAGGAGCTGAAGAAAGAACAACGATATCAACCAACCAGATCCCCCAGAGCTCCCAGGGACTAAACCACCAACCAAGGAGTACACATGGAGGGACCCATGACTCCAGCTGCATATGTAGCAGAGGAAGGCCTTGTTGGACATCAATGGGAGTGGAGACCCTTGGTCTTGTGAGGGCTTGATGCCCCAGTGTAGGGGAATACCAGGGCAGGGAGGCAGGAGAGAGAGAGAGAGAGAGAGAGAGAGAGAGAGAGAGAGAGAGAGAGAGAGAGAGAGTGTGTGTGTGTGTGTGTTGGGCAACACCCTCATAGAAGCAGGGGCAGGGAGGATGGGTTAGGGGGTTTCCAGAGCAGAAACAGGGAAAGGAGAAAACATTTGAAATGTAAATAAATAAAATATCCAATAAAAGAAAAGAAAAAATTAGTAACATCTAGGAGTTTATATGAATATAACATGATTTTGTTTTTAGTTGCCCAAGACATAGCTGTCTTCGGAGAGCCATGACACTTCTGGAATATGCGTGCAGGGATTGTCTGCCCCCCCCCCACACACACACACACTTACTCTTATTGTTAAAGTTCAAGTTCACAGGAGATCCTGGGGAAGCAGCCAAATTCCAAGTGATTATGCTTAGGAAAACCTTGGACTGAATTTAATCTCAAGTCTCTAGTTTCAAACCCACTTTTCTAAGTAGTGTAGGCAATTTATGTAAATACACTAGAAAATGCATTCTCCCACTCTGAAAGTCAAAGTCCTAAGAGTCTTTGTGTTCACAAACAAATATTCAATATTGTAAAAGCTGGAATGCCAACAGAAACTGAAATTCCAAATAGGGGCATGCTTCCTGCATCTCTGTCTTCCTAGTCAGCCTGAATGCGCTGCCGCAGAGGCCAGAGCCAGCTCTCTCCTCCACTCTAGCAAGCGTCTGATTCAGACACAAGGTGCTTTATTAGACATGAGCTCCGCTTTGATAGTTTGAGCCCAATTGAATTTGACTGATCCCAGTTCTTTGCACACATTGGTGAGCAGATTTTTGGAGCAAGCTCAGGACATACATCTTTGATCAAAAGCAATGAGAACACTGGCTTAAGTTGGTGGATGAGATGGGATCCTGAACCTGGCTTTTCTGTCAAGACTGAGAAATCCATCACTTTCTGGGAGGTTTTTGTTGGTGCGACCAGCTCAAAATCAGTTCAAACACAAAAACAGAATTAAAGCAGCTAATGTAATTTCTGTTCCATTTTGGTTGCAGCAAAATAAGTTGAAAACAAAAATATGGTTTACAAATTTTAAGCTTTTAATCACAGACAAGAGCCACAAACCATGAATGCCAAGCAAATATATACTAAGTGTCACAGTCACTTACACATATGCATAAAATTTAATGATACATATTTAATGATCTGCGTAAGCCCAGTAATAGCTCAACCAGCTAAGAGGAGGGGCTGAGAGCAGATGCCACTGATTGTACAAAAGTCAGCTAGTTCTGATGGCCATCTCATCTCACTGCAGCTCCCTAAAGACAAAACTTGGTCTAGTAGAAAATACGCATTTATACTCTCTCTGATCCCTCTACAGGTCAGAGGGGGAGATGGGGCTGGAGAGATGGTTAAGAGCCCTCTGCAGTTAAGAGTCATCTATCTGTCTGCTCTTTCGAAGGACCAGGGTTCAATTCCCAGTATCCACATGGCAGTTAACAACTGTCTGTAATTCTAGTCCCGGGGTTCCTGACACCCTCACATAGATATGCATGCAGGCAAAATGCCAGTGGACATAAAATAAAGAAAGGAAAGGGGAGAGAGAGAAGGAGAGGGAAAAGGAGCCGAGACAGAGATAGTTTCTCAAAAGAAAGTTGGCTCAGAGACTAATAAGTGACCATAGTACCAGGAGACAGGGCTATTTGTGGAAAAGCCTGGCACAGAACCAGGGCCAACTTGTTAAAAAGATGACCTCTGGTAAGAGGGGGTGCTTGAGATAGGGGTATTTGGCATGACAGTGGATCAGAGAAATCTGCCCTTTGTGTATACTGGTTCATTGGTTTGCTTTCCTAACATCTAGTACCTAAGGTAATTGGGGAATTTTATGAATTTTTTGAGATGTGTCCCCAAGTGGGGAGGAAAAATTAGAAATCCCTCCTTTACAAAAAAAAGCTACCTTGCCTTACTTCTTCATTTAACACTTACCCAGAGAAGACCCTGCTCTCTTTCCCATTCTTATAGAACCCTCACCCCATCCCATCGCCTCCCAAATTGGTTCATTGTTGGATGAGCTGGCAGGAGGATACAATACCTGTAAAAGCAGTGCTACACGTCTGATGTGTTCGTGCCTGTGGCCTGTGTGTGTGTGTGTGTGTGTGTGTGTGTGTGTGTGTGTGTGTGTAGGGGGAAGAACACCTGGTGTATGGGGCAGTGCAAGACTGTTCTCTGTTGTGTTTGCTTTTGTTCGGTGTTGCGGGGGCTTCTGAGAATGTCCACAGCCTGCTTAGGATCTTCACTAAGTACAAAGTGTGCGCAAGAGGAATTTTAGTATGCACTCCGAAATGGGAACACATAAAGCTTTCCATCCAACAATAACCACTCAGGAAAATCCTATTTGTGTGATAAATGACTCACGGAGATTCTTTCTTAAAAGCAAGCAAGGGTGATGTTTCTACTAATTTATATTGAAAGTCTGTCCTGATTCAACTAACATTTCAAGTGAAGATCAATTACTTCTTCCCATACCTACTATAGACTATTCCTAATTTCCATGAATTATCACCTCTGTAAACACAAAGGCAAGAGTAGATTTAATCAAAGAACCAAGTCTTTTCTACCTTTTGAACAGAAAAATCTTTTTGTCAAACAAGAGAAATGTTGTCCCTAAAATGGTATTCCTGAGACAGCAAAACAGTGCAATGCAACACCTCACTTGGACAGAATCACCAGAAAATCAGGTTCTGTATGCTGCAGAGCTGAAGGGAACTCATTACAGCTCCACAGAGCAGCGCACAGCATTAAGAGTATAACAACAAAATGTTTTCACAGAAAAAAAAAAGAGTATAACAACAAACTTTGTGATAAAAGTTCATAAATCTAATTATAGCATATGGTTTTCCAGGAGAAAAAGCAATTAAAGACAGCTGTATCTTAAGTAGATTTCAGAAGACAGGCTCATTATTGCTAATTACAACAGTTAAGCCCTTACTCTTCCAGTGATGACAGAACACATTTATACTTGTGCACATGGTGTAAGAAGCTTTGTGTATACAAGGTCTAAACACAAAGTCATACTTTTTGTAGATCTAGAGCAAGTACCAATGCAAAGCTGGAGTTAACAGGCTGGAGTTGATCCGACCAAGCATCAGCTCTGTTTGAAAGCCTCGGGGTGAGTGGGGCTTTAATGTGTAATGGAAAGCGGTGGCTTGCTGAATAACCACTTCCTTTAAAATCGGAACTCATAAAATGTCCCATTACTGGTCCTCATCCTTCCAAAGGCCAGTGCCATAACTTTGAACCAACTGGTTAATGCCTCCATGGCTTGTTTGCTCGCCTGCATGATTAGTCACTACTCCACATGTGCGCGTGGGCTTCCATATCACAGCCTGTGCTCAGGAGTCCTGAAATCACTGGCTTCCTACGCCTGCTGTGGAGGGAGCTAGCACGTTACACTATTCCCTTCTCTCTTTATATTTTATGACCTCCTCAAGAAGTGGACATGCAGAAGAAACTGCAAGTCATTTTCAAAGAGAGACCACAGTCTTCCTCCTTCCTCTTCTCCCCTTTGATTGATCGCGAGTCACCGTGTAAGATATGATGCTACACTAGAACAACATGGAAAACCCCAGAGAAGAGTGGGGTACAGCTATAAT
Source organism: Apodemus agrarius (assembly GCA_964023405.1). Classification (NCBI taxonomy): domain Eukaryota; kingdom Metazoa; phylum Chordata; class Mammalia; order Rodentia; family Muridae; genus Apodemus; species Apodemus agrarius. Next base: position 55,184,658 of record OZ030014.1, read on the forward strand.
CCCAGAAGTGAGAAGGTAGAAGAAGGAGGATTGAGTTTGAGGCCCACCTGGTTAGATGTCAAAATTATAAAGGGGTACATTTAGGAAGAGGAAATAGATAATGGGGAGAGACACAGGGGAAGAGAGGAGAGGGTTGAGGAGGAATGGAGATGTAAGAACGCCCAGGGCTAACACACATCTTAGGAAGGTTATCTGTTTATACCTTCTAGCCCATGATGCCATGGAAAGAGCAGCCCTTGAGATGTGCTAGGCCAGCACCTGGCCTCTTCAGATACCTTTGCCTAGAACTACACAGTTCAGCCATTCCAGAAGTCCCAAAAAACTATGAGGCAGAGTAGATCACTAATGCTGTTTTCAGTCACTAACTTCTGGGGTGATTTATTACGTATGCAGCCAGAATAACTGAAGAGGAACTAGGGGAAGAAAACAAACAACTAAAACAAAATGAAACAACAAAAAAACCCTGCTACCTATTCCCAACATCAAACAAGGAACTCTTAAGTATTCATAAGGCCTTCAGAAAAAGATAATATCTAATTCTTCAAGAATGGTGAAGGTAAATACATTTCACCAACCCGCGCAGTGAAAAACTATACAAGAATAATCCCATTTCTGTTTCCAAGCTGGGTAGCTTTATATAGATTTTCCTGTATTCCATAGTAAAAGAATTATAATACGGCTGACCCTAAGTAGAAGCAGCTTAAGGACAGTTAGTTCTCCGCATAGTTCTGTAGACACTGGCACACTGGCTTGCTGGCTCCGTTCCTCATCATGTCTGTCTTAGTAAACCACGTACAGTGGATATTTTGTGGTTCTTTAGTGGAACGACACAGGAAAGTAGTAGGGGAAAAAGGAAATGAAAGTAAGGTTGATTGTTTGGTAGGTTGGGATAGGATCTTACTATGTAGCCCTGGCTAGACTGGAACGGGCTAGATTGAGTAGGCTGGCCACCTGCCCCTGCCTCCCAAATACTTAAAGGTATGTGACATCACACCTGACACAACTTCTTTATTTATTAAACAGGGTAATATTATAAGCCCAGACTGGCCTTGAACCTGAGATCCCCTTGCTTCAACCTCCCGAATGTTGGATTTACATTTAACAACCTCCCCTTGCTTCAACTTCCCAATGTTGGATTTAGGGTTTCCATTGCCATGAAGAGATACCATGACCATGGCAACTCTTATAAGGAAACGTTTCATTGAGGTTGGCTTATAGTTCAGAGATTTGGTCCTTTACCATCATGGTGGGAAGCATGGCAGCACACAGGCAGACATGGTGGTGGAGAGATAGCTGAGAGTTCTATATCCAGAGAGGCAGGCAACAGGAAAAAATGAGTAAGACACTGGGCCTGGCTTGAGCATCTGAGACCTCAAAGTCCATCCCCCAGAGATACACTTCCTCCAACAAAGCCTCAACTACTCCCACAAGGCCATACCTCCAAATAATGCCTGTCCCTTTGGGCCTGTGAGACCATTTTCATTCAAATCAACACAGAGACATATAAACACGTCCAAGGGCAGTAAAGAAAAATGGCACTTGTCATCAGCACACACAGACAGTGAGGTGGAACATTCACGGTCCCTGATGAAGCTGGACCAAGTGTGGTGTCAAAGTAGCCAAGTGTCATCTATAGCGGGATATAGATAGCTATGAATGAACTTTCCTCTCAGCCTCCACAGGAAGATTTCAAAACAGATTATCTTACATTAAAAAGTCAGATTTTAGGTCTGGCTATATGGCTCAGTAGGTAAAGTACTTGTTGACCAACCTGGTGATCTGATTTTGGTCTGAACTCATATAAATAAAGTTAGAGCAATCTGACTCCATAAAGTTGCCCTCTGTCCTTCATATGAACTGTGACATATGCATGGACATCACACACACACACACACACACACACACACACACACACACACACAGAGATTTCTAGCAGCCTTTTCCTTCCTGCTCTTCCAATAGGCTATGTCTCCTTTATGGAAAGTGGGGCTCTCTATTTGCTGGAGTCTCATCATGCCTGACTGTCTTACACCTGAGCTCACTCCCCCCTCCACATTTCAAGTCACTATGGACATTTGAATTTTGGGTCTTATAACCAAAACCAAGAGCAGAATTCAGATTTCAACACCCCTTGTCCCCAGGTATCTCTTAATCATTTGATTTTTTTTTTAAGTTCAAATTCTGTTCTTGTCCCTTGCCAGTATCTTTCTTTCCACTCCAGACATGGGACTGGCCCAAATGAACCCATGTACCTAAAGACTGAACAAGTCAAGTACTAAGTTACAGTACTGTTTATGAGTGCTACAGTGTTAAGTATTTTCTGGAAAGAGTTATTTGGAATAATTGACCCATCCTAATTATCTTTAAAACAAAAGCCATGTCTACACACAGATCTAAAACTCCTACCACAATTACTGCAGATGAGTGCACCGCCAGTCAGAAGAGGACAGACAGGAACAAGGAAATCTACATCCCGTAAGGTCAAACAATGATTTCACTTAGCAGAAAATATGTTCCCAGAAATTCCAAGTGGTGACTGAACTAGGTGGTGAGGGTGGCTGCAGAGAGTTTGGGGTCAGTATTGTGTTAGAAATAAAACAAATAGACAAGACAACTCACCAGTTCTAGACACTGTCTGTGGCCATAGGCAGCAGCATAGTGGATGCTATTGTAGCCTTCCTTGTCCCGGATGGATGGGTTCGCATCATTTTGAAGCAGAAATTCTAGACATCTGTAAGCATAAAGATGTAGTCTGAGAAAGACGTCTGAGGCAGAAGGGATAATCACCACAAACCCCTCTATTATGGACATTCCCCAAAGCACCTTGAGAGTGTGAAAGAGCCTATTACAATAAAGCTTTATGTGCTGGGCTGGGGGAGGCCACTGCTTCCTTTATCTGTCTTCATTTCATCTTAAAATAGCACTTCTAGAAGTCAGGGAAACCTTTAGAACAAGTGGGTAATTAGGTGTCCTTTTCCCTCTTCTTGTCCTAAGGTAGAGAACATATCTGTCATCATGATTACTGGATAATAAGAATTTGATCTTTGTGTTCACAAGTCTCAAATGTAATAAAGGAGTAGTCAAGTCCTTGCAACGGGGAGAGCCCAAATGGAGAAGGGACTAATTCTGACATCACTATGGCAGGTGAAGATTAAGTTGTTAAAAATTAGAAGTTTAAAATAGATTAAGAAGGAAAAGAATCTGAGAGTAGGCAGAATGTTAAAAAGACCCCAGCCTTCTGGTTTCCTTCTGGGCCGGAGATGACCCTCTGCCACAGGCCTCCATACCCAAATAGCAGCAGGAGAGAGCTAGCCTCCCAGGAGTGCAGACAAGCCTGTGAATGCAGGCAAGACCAACACTTCTGCTCAGAGGAACCTGCCCAAAACCCTCAGGACACAGGAACTGATGAGCGGCTTCTGAAAGGAACATTCCTGGTTTCTATCTGCGTCCGAAGTTGATCCTGTGCCACACAACCCTCCATACACAAATGCCACCAGGAGAGAGCTGGTCTCCAAGGACAACCTACACACCTTTGAGCACAGGTAAGACCACCACTTCTCTTCAAATTCCTGGCCCAAGAGGGACCCTCCCAGAGCCATCAGGCCACAGTAACCAAGGAATAGCTGGGGACAGCATCATTCTGGTTTCTGTCTGCACCCCAGAGCTGATCCTGCACCACAGCTCTTCATATCCAAATTCCTCCAGGAGAGAACTGGTCTCCCAGGAGTACTGACACAGAGGCATGCAGGAGGGACAAGCCACAGTCAGAGACAGCAAGACCAACTAACATCAGAGATAACCAGATGGCAAAAGGCAAGGGTAAGAACATAAGCAATAGAAACCAAGGCTACTTGGCATCATCAGAACCCAGTTCTCCCACCACAGCAAGCCCTGGATACCCTCAAAACACCAGAAAAGTAATACTCTGATTTAAAATCATATCTCATTATGATGATAAAGGACTTCAAGAAGGACATAAATAACTCCTTAAAGAAACACTGGAGAACACAGGTAAACAGCTAGAAGTCCTTAAAGAGGAAACACAAAAGTCCTTTAAAGAATTACAGGGAAACATAACTAAACAGATGAAGGAATTCAACAAAACAAGGATATAAAAATGGAAATAGAAACAATAAAGAAATCACAAAGGGAGACAAGCCTAGAGCTAGAAAACCTAGGAAAGAGATCAGGAGTCATAGACGCAAGCATCACCAACAGAATACAAGAGATAGAAGAGAGAATCTCAGGTGCAGAAAACATTTACACAACAGTCAAAGAAAATGCAAAATGCAAAAAGCTCCTAACAAAAACATACAGGAAATCCAGGACACAATGAGAAGACCAAACCTAAGGATAATAGTATAGAAGAGAGTGAAGATTCCTAACTTAATGGGCCAGTAAATATCTTCATCAAAATTATAACAAAATTATAGAAGAAAAGTTCCCTAATGTAAAGAAAGAGATGCATATACATACACAAGAAGTCTACAGAACCCCAAATACACTGGACCAGAACAGAAATTCCTCCCATCACATAATAGTCAAAACACCAAATGCAAAAAACAAAGAATATTAAAAGCATTAAGGGAAAAAAGATCAAGTAACATATAAAGGCAAACCTATCAGAATTTCACCAGACTTCTCCCCAGAGACTATCAAAGCTAGAAGAGCCTGGGAATATCATACAGACAATCAGAGAACACAAATGCCAGCCCATGCTACTATACCCAGCAAAATTCTCAATTGCCATAGATGGAGAAATCAAGATATTCCATGAAAAAACCAAATTTACACAATATCTTTCTATAAATCCTGCTCTACAAAGGTTAATAGATGGAAAACGCCAACACAAGGAGGGAAACTACACTCTAGAAAAATGAAGAAAGTAATCTTTCAACAAACCCAAAAGAAGATAGCCACACAAATGTAATTCTACCTCTAACAACAAAAATAACAGGAAGCAACAATTACTATTCTTAATATCTTCTAAAATCACTGATCTCAATTCCCCAACAAAAAGATATAGACTAACAGACTGTATACATAAACAGAACCCAGCATTTTGCTGCATAAAGGAAATGCACCTCAGTGTCAAAGACAAATACCACCTCAGAGTAAAGGGCTGGGAAACAATTTTCCAAGCAAATAGTCCCAAGAAACAAGCTGGAGTAGCCATTCTAATATCAGATAAAATTAACTTTTAACCAAAAGTCATCAAAAAAGATAAGGAAGGACACTTCATACCCATCAAAGGAAAAATCTACCAAGAAGAACTCTCAATTCTGAACATCTATGCTCCAAATGCAAGGGCACATACATTCATAAAAGAAACTTTACTAAAGCTCAAAGCACACATCGTACCACACACAATTATAGTGGAAGACTTCAACACCCCATTCTCATTAATGGACAGATCAGGGAAACACAAACTAAACAGAGACACAGTGAAACTAACAGAAGTTATGGACCAAATGGATTTAATAGATGTCTATAGAACATTTCATCCTAACCCCCCCCCAAGAAAAATACCTTCTTCTCAGCACCTCATGGCACCTTCTCCAAAACTGACCATATAATCAGTCACAAATCAGACCTCAACAGATACAAGGAGATTGAAATTATCCCATCCCATATACACATGGGAGCTGCCCAACACTCTACTAGATGATAACTGGGTCAAGAGAGAAATAAAGAAATTAAAGACCTTTTAGAATTTTATGAAAATGAAGGGACAGCATACACAAACTTAGCACAGAATGAAAGCAGTGCTAAGAGGAAAACTCAGCTCTGAGTGCTGAAATCAACCAAGTAGAAACAAAAAGAATTATAAAAGAATCAACAAAACCAGGAGCTGGTTCTTTGAGAAAATCAACAAGATAGATAAACCCTTTGCCAGACTAACAACAGGGCACAGAGACAGTATCCAAATTAACAAAATCAGAAATGAAAAGGGAGAAATAACAATGGAAACTGAGTAAATTAAAAATCATCAGATTCTAGTACAAAAGGCTGTACTCAACACAACTGGAAAATCTGGATGAAATACATGATTTTCTAGACAGATACCAAATATCAAAGTTAAATCAGTATCAGATAAACTATCTAAACAACCCCATAACTCATAATGAAATAGAAGCAGCCATTAAAAGTCTCCCAACCAAAAAAAAAAAAAAATCCCAGGACCAAGATGTGTTTAGTGCAGAATTCTATCAGTCCTTCAAAGAAATACTAATACCAATACTCTTTAAACTATTCCACAAAATAAAAACAGAAAGAACACTACCCAATTCGTTGTATGAAGCCACATTTATGCTGATACCAAAATCTTACAAAGAATCAACAAGAAAAGAGAATTTCAGACCAATTTCCCTTATGAATATTGGTGCAAAAATATTCAATAAAATTCTTGTCAACCAAATCCAAGAACATATCAAAACAATCATTCACCATGATCAAATAGGCTTCATCCCAGGGATGCAGGAGATGGTTCAACATACGGAAATCCATCAGTGTAATCCACTACATAAACTCAAAGAAAAAAAACACATGATCATTTCATTAAAAGTTGAAAAAGCATTTGACAAAATCCAACACCCCTTCATCTTAAAAGTCTTGAAAAGATCAGGAATTCAAGGCCCATATATAAACATAGTAAAAGCAATATACAGCAAACCAGTAGCCAACATCAAACTAAATGGAGAGAAACTTGAAGCAATCCCACTAAAATCTCGAAGTCCTAGCCCGAGAAATTAGACAACAAAAGGAGGTCAAAGGGATACAATTGGAAAGGCAGAAGACAAATTATTACTATTGGCAGATAATATGATAGTATACTTAGGTGACCCCAAAACCTCCACCAGAGAATTCCTACAGAGAACTTCAGCAAAGTGGCTGGATGTAAAATTAAGTCAAACAAATCAGTAGCCTTTCTCTACTCAAAAGATAAACAGACTGAGAAAGAAATTAGGGAAATGACACCCTTCACAATAGCCACAAACAATATAAAGTATCTTGGTGTGACTGTAACCAAACAAGTGAAAGATCTGTATGACAAGAACTTCAAGTCTTTGAAGAAAGAAATCAAAGAAGACCTCAGAAGATTGAAAGATCCTATGCTTGTGGACTGGCAGGATTAATATAGTAAAAATGGCCATCTTGCCAAAAGCAATCTACACATTCAGTGCAATCATCATTAAAATTCCAACTAAATTTTTTATAAAGTTAGAAAGAGCAATTCTCAAATTCATTTGGAATAACAAAAAACCCAGGATAGAGAAAACTATTCTCAACAATAAAAGAAAGTCTCGGGGAATCACCAACCCTTGCCTCAAGTTGTACTACAGACCAAATGTGTTAAAAACTGCATGGTATTGGTACAGTGACAGGCAGGTAGATCAATGAAATAGAACTGAAGACCCAGAAATGAACCCACACACCTATGGTCACTTGATCTTTGACAAATGAGCTAAAACCAACCAGTGGAAAAAGACAGTATTTTCAACAAATGGTGCTGGTTAAACTAGTGGTCAACATGTAGAAGAATGCAAATTGATCCATTCTTATCTCCCTGCACAAAGCTCATGCCCAAGTGGATCAAGGACCTCCACATAAAAACGGATACACTGAATCTAAGAGAAAAGAAAGTTGGGAAAGGTCTGGAACACATGGGAACAAGGGAAATGTTCCTGAACAGAACACTAATAGCTTATGCTCTAAGATCAAGAATTAACAAATGGGACCTTTTGTAAGGCAAAGGACACTGTCAATAGGACAAAATGGCAACTAACAGATGGGGAAAAGATCTTTACCAATCTACATCTGATAGAAAGCTAATATCGAATACATACAAAGAACTCACGAAGTTAGACTCCAGAGACCCAAATAACCATATTAAAAAATGGGGAACAGAACTAAACAGAGAATTCTCAACTGAGGAAACTCAAAGGGATGAGAAGCACCTAAAGAAATGCTCAACAGCTCTTTTCCCCTCTCTTTCCCCTCTCATCCTCTCACCTCTCTGCCCCTCTTGGGTTCCCCTCCCTCCTCTCTCCACGTGGTCATGGCTGGCCTCCACTCCTCCTCTTCTCTTCTCTTCTCTTCTCTTCTCTTCTCTTCTCTTCTCTTCTCTTCTCTTCTCTTCTCTTCTCTTCTCTTCTCTTCTCTTCTCTTCTCTTCTTCTCCTCCTCTCCTCTTCTCTTCTCCTCCTCTCCTCTCCTCTCCTCTCCTCTCCTCTCCTCTCCTCTCCTCTCCTCTCCTCTCCTCTCCTCTCCTCTCCTCTCCTCTCCTCTCCTCTCCCCTCCCCTCCCCTCCCCTCCCCTCCCCTCCCCTCCCCTCCCCTCCCCTCCCCTCCCCTTCTCTCTCTCTCTCTCTCTCTCTCTCTCTCTCTCTCTCTCTCTCTCTCCCTACTCTCATCCACTTCCCTGAATAAACTCTATTCTATACCATGAAAAAAAAAAAGAAATGCTCAACATCCTCAGTCATCAGGGAAATGCAAATCAAAACAACCCTGAGATTCCACCTCATACCAGTCAGAATAGCCAAGATCAAAAACTCAGATGACAGCAGATGCTGGCAAGGATGTAGAGAAAAAGGAAAACTCCATTGTTGGTGGGATTGCAAGCTAGTTCAACCACTCTGGAAATCAGTCTGGCCATTTCTCAGAAAATTGGACATAGTATTACCTGAGAACCCAGTTATACCACTCCTGGGAATATACCCAAAAGATTCTACAACATATAACAAGGATACATGCTCCACTATGTACATAGCAGCCTTATTTATAATAGCCAGAAGCTGGAAAGAACCCAGATGTCCTTCAACAGAGGAATGGACACAGAAAATGTGGTACATGTACCCAATGGAGTACTACTCAGCTATTAAAAACGATGAATTCTTGAAATTATTAGGCAAATGGATGGACTTAGAAAATATCATCCTGAGTGAGGTAACCCAATCACAAAAGAACACATATGGTATGCAGTCACTGATAAGTAGATATTAGCCCCCAAAATACTACTCCGAATACACAAGATACAATTCACAGACCACATGAAGTTCAAGAAGAAGGAAGACCAAACTGTGGATGCTTTGGTCCTTCTTAGAAAACGGAATAAAATACTCACAGGAGAAAATATGGGGACAAAGTGCAGAGTAGAGACTAAAGGAAAGGCCATCTAGAGACTGTTCCACCTGGGGATTCATCCCAGAAGTAGTCACCAAACTCCGACACTATTGTGGATGCTAGGAAAGACTTGCTGAAAGGAACCTGATATAGCTGTTTCCTGAGAGGCCCGGCCAGAGCCTTACAAATACACAGTTGGAAGCTTGCAGCCAACCATTGCACTGAGCATGGGGTCCCCAATGAAGGAGTTAGAAAAAGGACTGAAGGAGCTGAAGGGGTTTGCAACCCCATAGGAAGAACAACAATATCAACCAACCAGATACCCAGAGCTCCCAGGGACTAAGCCACCAACCAAGGAGTCCACATGGCTCTGGCTGCACATGTAGCATAGGATTGCCTTGTCAGGCATCAATGGGAGGAGAGGTCCTTGGTCCTATGAAGGTTCCATTTGATGCCCCAGTGTAGGAACAATCTCATAGAAGCAGGAGGAGAGGAGGGAATTGGGGTTTTCTGGGAGGGGAGGGAACCAAGTAAGGGGATAACTCTTGAAATGTAAATAAATTAAAATAGATGATGATGATAGACAGATAGATAGATAGATAGATAGATAGATAGATAGATAGATAGATATTTAAAAAAAAGAGCAGCCAACCATTTAAAAAGCATGAATTCATTCAGTGATTACACTTGAAGGGAGAGACTTAAGCTTCACCATCAGGAGTATAGACTAGACAAAATCATGAATTTCAAAAGCCTTTTCTGGCATAGTTGTAATTTTCTAAAATAGTCACAAAATAGGCCACAAGTATCATCATCATGTGGCCCGCGGTCTACTTGCAGCCAAGGATAACTACAAATATAGCCTGAAACAAGATAACTGACTTAAAACAATTTGAGTGTATTCTGCAATGACAAAATCATGTTTGCAATGTCAAAGGCTAGATGCACTTGGCAGAGGAGCTTGCTTTGGCCTTTGCTGAAGAGCCCCAAGCTCTAGAACACCAGCACCCGGGATGCCCAGAGATCTAGCCTTTGCTTTACAGGAGACAATAACTAACTAGCTCACTGCAGTGCCATTGCCATCACCGTAAGGCAAATGTGTCCCCAACATGTCCGTGCTGGTTTAATTTCCTACCTAATCAGGATTTGTTAATTTTGACTTCTTTGAAATGGAATCTCTTGTAGCCCAGGCTGGGCTCAAACTCACAACTTCCTGAAGATGACTTAGCATTTCTAACCCTCCTCCATCTACCTCCAAATTCTGGGATTATAAGGATGGGCCACCAACCATGCTTGGCTCTCTGGGTTTTAAGATTCTAACTACAAGCCTACCCATTAAATAAGATTTTGCTGTGGGAACTTTCTATAGTTTATTCATAAACTTTGAAGTTACATTTACCTACCTTTTGGGTTAAGGCCAAAAGTATTAAAAAAAAACAATCTAGTTCTTTAACTTCTACAAAACTGAAGGAAACTAAATTTGTAAACAGAATCTACTTGCCGTCCTTATCTATAAAATGTTCCAAAGTAAACTGAACTCTTGCTAAAGTCCTTCTGTCATGCTGTCTTTGGTCCTTCACACCTTAAAAGGAAGTGCTTTTTCACTTGGGTTATTCAATGTCCGTGTGAACAGGATCCTGTGCATGACTCATTGTACACTGAATGTAGCTCTTTACATAAATCATTCATGGAGAATAGCATTCTATGGATACACAACCCCCAGCCTCTGACTGATATGCTGAATTTATAATTTGGAAAATATTAAAAATTCTTCCCAGAGAATTATTTAGTCCAGAACATAGATGAACTACATGACAACTGTACAGATACAGCAATAGAAGCACTGTGGAATTTAGATATTCTCCACCCAACTCCTTAGGAAAAAAGGGAATCCAGTGTTCAGCTGGTGAGGCTTGTCCTTCCTACTCCCAGGGCTAGCTAGCAGTTCATCCACTTGAGATGCAAAATCAACAGGTCCTCACAGGGCAAGCCTGCAATTCAGTGGAGAAAGGGAAGCTTGCTGAAGTAACTTAAAATTCTCTCTCTCTCTCTCTCTCTCTCTCTCTCTCTCTCTCTCTCTCTCTCTCTCTCTCTGTCTCTTTTGGTTTTTCGAGACAGGGTTTCTCTGTGTAGCCCTGGCTGTCCTGGAACTCACTCTGTAGACCAGGCTGGCCTCGAACTCAGAAATCCGCCTGCCTCTGCCTCCCAAGTGCTGGGATTAAAGGTGTGCGCCACCAAACATCATCCTTTTAAATCTAGGTGTATTAAGGTGAGACTTGGTCATTATGTTTTATTCACAACAATACCTGTCCCTATCCCAGAAATACTCAGATTTGTCCTGTAACCTACACCAGGGCAACCCACTGTGCCCATAGCACAGACCCAGGGACTTGAGGAAAGAGCAGAAGGGGCAGTGTAGAAGCCTTATAGTGAACATAGGGCACTCAGGCACGGAAACTCATCCCTCTGGCAACTTGAGAAGAAAATAAATACATTGTAGACCATAGCCTGCAGACTCTCAGGGCACTGTGTCCCCAGGGGGATAGGGGATGGGGCACAAAGGGGACCAACTGATTCACTTGCTTGCTCATTTATTCCATAGTTATTGTACTAGCTAAGTGTTGGGCTCACCACTGGCCACAGATCTCTGCTTTGTGATTGGACTACAAAGAAGTGTCCATGTGTTGATGCCCCTGAGCAGTGACAAATACTCCAGACTTTTCACTGCAACAGTGAAGCCCCTGTCTGAAGCCAGTCAGGGGCAGGTGAGGTGAAATTGGTCAGGGGTAGCTGTTTATAAAAAACAGGAGGTTATCTGTAAGTCAAGGGTCTGAGGGGACTTTCACACTAAGATCTGAAGACCTTTATTTATAGAATCTGATAAATAGCTATCCCCAGGTCATAAAAGTAGACTCCAAGGTCCCATGTGGAAACCCTGCATGTCCCCATGGCATCTGATACATGACAGAGTCAGATACAATATTTAAGACTTAAGGCTGCTGGCTCAGTGGTAGTCAAAGCAAGCATATAATTTTATCAAAAGTTTGGGGGACACTCTCAGCCAGACATTGAACTGAGCACAGGGTGCCCAATGGGGGAGCTAGAGAAAGGCCCCAAGGAGCTGAAGGGGTTTGCAGTGCCATAGGAGGAACAACAGTATGAGCCACCCAGTACTCCCAGAGCTCCCAGGGACAAAAACATCAACCAGATAGTACACATGGTGTTGTCACCCATGGCCCCAGATGCATAGGCAGCAGAGGATGGCCTTGTTGGACATCAAAGGGAGGAGAGGTCCCTGGTCCTGGGAAGGCTCAATGCAGCAGTGTAGGGGAATACCAAGACAGGGAAGCAGGAGGGGGTTGATTGGGGAACAGGGGGAGGGGAGATGGCTTATGGGACTTTCGGGGAGGGGAATCTATATCTAATAAAAAACTATTATTGATAACTATATCTAATAAAAATAATTATTGATTTAAAGTTCGCATTTTCCACTAGAATAATTAAGAGACACCATGTTTCTGGTCACCTTAATTTTGGCATTTGTACCTGATATAGACTATTGTCTCTAGTGGGTCCTTGAGAAATAAAAGTCTAAGTAAAGGAAGAATGGATATGGGCTTCACTCCAATCAACTCAGAACTGATGTTCTAGTCCACGCAACTTGAAGAAATGTTCAGATTCATCACAGCACCAGCAAATTAAATAACATCCCAAAGTATGTCAGAATTCAAGTTCTGGAGCTGGATATGCTACTGCATAAAATAATTTGGTCCATGAAATCGTGCCTAACTTGAGGAGAATCTACAACCACTAGTTTCTTAAACCAGCATATCCCTAACAACAACCTATAAACATTTGTCTTTATGCAGAGAAGTGTAGGTTTTGCCCTCCCTCGAGTAAACTTCTCTTTGCAACAAATACAGAAAACCACAACTAATCAATATGAAGAGCTGTGGAACCCAGTTCTGATAGATAGATCTACAAAACACCCCTGTACCTACAGCTCAGGGAATGTTGCAGAAGCGGGATCAGAAATATTACAAGAGCCAGAAGACAGGCACTTTGTTATGAGATTGTGTCTCCTACTGAGACCAGAGGTTATGCTTCTAGAGTCTCACTGATGTTATTGCCCAAATGTCTGAAATGTAAATAAAGAATATATCTAATAAAAAAGGATCCTTTCTGGTTCATGAAACATGATGATTGGGTTTTCATGTTATTGTGTGACATGAGCCGCCCATAAACCTTGTTACGACGTGGGCACATTACCCATCTGACGTGAAAAAAGAAAAAAGAGAAAAAAAGGAAAAAAAATCTCACACTCAAGCACAGTAGGATGGATGGATGTTAAAGGTGAGCCCATATCCCATCCCCTCCTCAGGATTCCAAATGAAACCCCCGGTAGGAAGGCGTGCACGCAGCTACCCAGAGAGACAAAAGGATCTGGCATCCCACTGAAGAAACTTACAGTGCAGCGTCTTTTTCCTTCACTTCCCTGGCTCTTTCAAGTTCTTCAGAATTGTCATGGGCATTTCCTAAGATCATCTTACTGTTTAGAATAGGAGATAGAAAAAAATCACAATTAATTTTTTAATTAAAAACTTATTGATAGTTTTTGCACACTTATATCTCAGTGATTTTATCCCAACCCAAAAGGGATACATTGGTTCTCTCCAAGGCCATCCAGGAAATCTATTTTCTCCCAAGGAATCCAACTGAGAACATCTCACTTTCCTAAAACTTCTCCCTAGCTGTGAGTGACTAAGACCAGAATCAAGTTCCCTATCCGACTATAGGCACCCTAAAACTTTCCAAGTAAAACAAAGCGACTTAGCTCAGGTTCCTTCACCCCTACCACACCCTCCTGCTTTCTGGCCAGCCCAGCATCTCACATCCTCTAGGAGATTCTTGATCATCATTCTTGATCTCCTAGAAAGACTCTCTATTTAAAATGTCCTTTCTAGCTCTTAAAACATGAAATATATTTGTTTCCTAGTCCCTCCTTCTGCTGATCTTTCCCCAGCGCATAGCATTGCTTAATTAATAACCCGTGTGGTTATAAGATCCAAGTATGTCATCTTATTAGAAAAATATTTATGTAAATACAAAATGAGGCTGGGCCATGCATATTCATTTGGGTGCATATGTGTGGGCATACATACATGTGGAGGCCAGAGGTCAAATTTGGGCATCCTTTATTGAGAGCCATCCACCTTGTGTTTTGAGACAATGCTGCTCATTATTCTGCAGGCCATCTAGTAGGCTAGCTTCACTGGTCAGCAAGCTGGCATCATTCCTGGATTATTTCTTAAGGTTTATTCTTTTATTATTTTTTTACACGTATGTGTGTTTCTGTGTGAGTGACTGTCACATGTGTGAGGTGCCATCCTGTGAGAGAGATCGATCCCTTAGAGCTGGAGTTAAATGTGATTGTGAGCCAACTGAACATGACGCTCTGAAAGGGCAGCAGTCTCTCTTAACTAACAAACCATATCTCAGCTCAGATGCCTGGGGACTTGTATATGGGTTCTACATATCACAATCAGCCCTCACATTTGCATGGAAGCATTTTACCAACTGAGATACCTCCCAGCCATGTGCGGTGTATATACATGTATGTATATACATATTTGTTGTTTGTTCTTTAAGACAGAATTTCATGTAGCCCAGGCTATCCTCAAACTATCAGAGGATAGTTTGAATTCCTGATCCCCTTCCTTCCACTTGCAAAATGCCAAGATTCCACATTTGTGCCACCTCTCCTGGTTCTTCATAAATATTTCTTAAACACTGAATCACAACCTATTACTAAATAAAGCTAATTAGGTTGAAGTTATCAAAATAAGATAGAAAATATAAAGTATCACATATAATAAATGTAAATATGGTTTGTGAAATCTTTTTTTATTTCTCATGCATGAACATGTATGTGAACATGTGCATTAAATCATGACATAAGATTATTTCTTATTTGGTTCACCTTCTTAAATATTTGAAAAGGGTGGTGGCATAGCCCAGGGGAAGAACACATACTTAGCTTATTTATAGGTTAATTGAATATTTAGATGTCATTGTTCTAGAAAAGAAGCCATTACCCCTTACCCAGAATCAAATGCACCGCAGGGGACAGCAAAGAATTCAATAGCTGTCATGCAAACTCATCAAAATCTTTCTATGAATTTAAGAACTGCATAAGCTGTGGAACCACACACCCTTCTTCCTTATAGTGGGGCTCAGTGCTGTAGACTTTCTATGCCTAGACACCTACAGTTCAAACATATTCAGAATCAGACATTCCTCTTCTACAGCTGCTGAAAGAGCGTTCACGACCAGGTTAGGAAGAACAGTGCCTAATCTCAGCACCAAGGCTGCATTCACTTGGAGTTATGCATTGGTGGGTATTTTTTAACACAGGACGTATATATTAGCAGATGAAACATCTATGCAATAGTGGTAGAAACTACTGTGTATGTCAAATGTATTCCAACAGCTTTCCGAAGAGCTAGAGAGCCCAGGCTTGACAGCTCTACTTGGCATTGAACCCAAGAGCCGAGAGGAAGTTAGTTATGCAATGGTGTGTAATAATAATCAAACCTAGAGACAGAATGGGGAAACCTGGGGTAGGGATGACCCTCCACTCTGAGTGAGAGACTCCTTGTGTACAGTTTCTAGGAGGCAGTGTGAAGAAAACATAACAGCTCCCACCCAGCTCTACCCGAGAGGAAGCACAAACAAGGAAGGCTATTTGTACTTTCTATCCATGTCTGACGCAGCCGCGTAGTGCAGAGCTGTCCTTCCCCAGTCGTCTGTTTCATTAACGCTGGCTCCGGTGGTCACTAATGCTTTAATACAGTGGAAATGACAATTTGCAGCTGCATAGTGCAGAGGGGTCCTGGAAAACAAACAGTGACTGTCGTTATCATTATTACGGTTTACTCAGTGAGCAAATCGACTCATCACTAACAGAAGCACTGGCTGAAGTAGTCTTGCTTCCACTCTCGGTGTGTGGAGGCTGAGGAAAGCCAAGCTGAGTTTGCAAAGACATGTGGCTTCTGGCCAGGCCAGCCTCAGTGGCACTGTCCTTTCTTTCTACTCCTAGTGCCTACCTTGGGTTAGAGCTATGCTATTTCTTGTCCATGGCAAGATTGCCCCATGAAGAACCATCCAGATCATCTTCATTAAGACCATTCTTAGGGACTACTGGGGAAAAGGTGGGGGTGGGGGTGGGGTATGTGAGAGATAGGGGGGGATAAGAGAGGGCAATGGAGTGTATAAAGAATGTACTATATGCATGTATGAAAATTTCACAATGAAACCTATCATTTTGCATTAGAGTATGTTATTTTTTTTTTTTTACAGACCATTCTTAACTGTGCCCTTTCCCCAGCCTTGAACAGGCTAAATAGACCTTAAGTGTTTGCCACAGTTGGACCTTAATGACCAAGGTGGAGTCAATTTCCTAGAGGAGCAGACTGCCTGCTGAGCTTGCTTTGCAACATAATCTAGCTGAAACAAAGGATGGGTCTGTGGCTCTCTCTATATAAACACAGAACTGACTGTTAAACTTTGAGCCTTGATCAGAAACTTTGTCTTGGCCTCATTCTTCCTCCCCCAGCCATAGTCCTTTTTCATTTCCAGCCTCCTTTTAGGTACCCAGATCTCCATGGCTGCTGCACAGCTACACTTAACTCTTATAAAATTTCTAGTTTCTGGTTGAATTTTCAAAGGACGAGTCTCCACTTATGACAATCCCATTCTAAAACCATGAGTCTTTCCCCATTGGCAAAGGCTGGATTTCTCAGCTTGGAAATGAAGGTTTTCCTGAGCTGCCTCCGTTTCTTCTACAGAGTCTCTCACGCCTATGCACATTATGAATCCACTAATGACTGCAAACCGGATGCCAAGGGTCCTAGGCGACGTTCACAGCCCACCTTCACTCCTGTACATTCTCCCTTCCCATCAGGCCACACCCACCCTCCTGTTCGAGAAGCCAGTTCTTTGCATGAGAAACAGGAAACAACTTGTATTACTCATTTTTAGTTTCAATTATTGACAGTTTTTTTTTTCCTGGTATGACTAGAAAAATATCTCGGGGAATAATAACTAAATAGAACACTAAAAATAAAGTAACTTTAGCTCAGAAATTATTAGTTTTCAAGTTTTTTTTCATTTTATAGATAACTTAGGGCTCTTTTACTGGTTGATTTCTCTCTTCGGTCCAAAAGGAAGAATTACAATTATAAAGCTATAATATTTTACCTATTGGATTGCTTTTAATTAATTGGACTGAAAGATGGCTAGGCATCTCTGATGCAGCTTAAAGACAAAGAGGAAGCTAGACGCAGGGACACTTGCCTATGACCCCAACACAGGGGAGGCTGAAGCAGAAGAACTGTGAGTTCAAGGCCAGCTTAGATTACAGAGGGAGACCCTGTCTCAAAACTAAACGCAAGGTCTATAGACATAACTCAGTAGTAGAGGGCTTGCCTAGCATGTGCAGTACTGTGGCTTTGATTCGCAGCAACACACACACACACACACACACACACACACACACACACACCCCAGGTGGGGACAGACAAGAGGAGAAGAGTAGAGAAGAGGTAGGGGAGGGAAGAAAATGGAAAAGAGAAAATGACAGTTTTTGTTTTCAGGAGACTTACAGTCAGATGAGGAAATGCCCCATTAGTAAGGTGCAGTTATAGAGTATTCAGGGTGGTAGGGGAAAACAGAGGGACAGTCCCATAAGAATGACAAGTCAGTTTCATTTTATCTGCAGCTAGGAGTCAACATCAAAATGCTAGGGGGCAAGTGGTCAGGGCTTAGAAGGAATTGCTAGAGGGAAAGAGTATGTATATATACATACCTATATACATCATGTATCACATGTGCATGCATCCATATAGTCATGTATGACAAGCAGGATATGTTTTAGGAAGTGTAGCATTAGGTGGTTTTGTCATTATATGAATAAAAACTAGATGGTATAGCCTAATACATAGCTAAGGTATATGGGACCACTACGGTGTATATGGGCAAGTATTGAGTGAAATGTTGTTACTTGGTACATGAGAGAGTGTGTGTGTGTGTGTGTGTGTGTGTGTGTGTGTGTGTCCATGAACCAGCTGGCATCATGAAAATTTGACTGCACAAGGGGTTATGAAGGTAAGAAAAGTTCTATGTTCTAGTGGTGGTTTGTGTTTAATATTGCAAACGACTACATATTTATCTCAAAATGTAATGCTGGATACAGAATGCCCAATACAGAAAAGAAATTCTGTAACTCTTTTGACCATATTTTAAATTCTTAATTTTGTGTGTCTGTGTGTCTGTCTGTGTGAATGTCTCTGTTTATCTGTAGGTCGCTGTGTCTCTTTCTGTGTGTTTGGGGAGTTGGGCAAGTCCCCAAAGGCATTACTAGATTTCTGGAGCTGGAGTTATGGGCAGTTGTGAGCTACCAGATTTGGGTGCTAGAAATTGAACTTCAGTTCTCTGCAAGGGCAGCACACATTCTTAATTGCTGAGCCATCTCTCCAGTCCATATTTCAAATTTGTGTTAAGCTGGTCTATTCTGCTGTTTTTTTAAAACATATCTAGGTCAGCAGTATTTTTAAAGCTACTGAGAGAGTCCTTAACTTGTGTTTCCTGTCAGCTTTGTTGGTGTTTCCCTACAAGGAAGGATCGCCTTCTGAGGATGGAGTCACCCCAGTTGTCCCATGGTGACCATCTCAGTGACGAAGAGAACAGAGAACAGGACTTCTTTTTTAGGTCCTGGAGGCAGGTCAGCCCAGAGTACATACCTCCCACATTTGTCCTTTTTGTGAAAATCTGCTCCGCTGCTCTGCAAGAGCTTTATACACTCTACATTGCTAGAAAGACAGGGAAAATGTAATTAGTATGGTCAGGATTAATCACTAAGATGCCTTAAAAAAAGAGCTGTTTTCCACAGACTATGGGATGAGATGAAATGAGAGCCTCAGGTCCAAAATTCCGCTAATAAGAAATAACCTGGACATATTCCAGGAATGCTGCATTTCCTTTCTCAAAACTAATAAATCAACAAATGCAAGGGCTTTCATGGAACATTTTCAACCCAATGACTAAGGAATTTAATGATTACTACATGATTAAGTCCTCTGGTGATAGCCTCATCATTTATCCTAAAATTCTTTTTCAAAACCATCAGGAGTTTACGAAACCACTTCAGCCTCTAATAACTCCATTTCACCTTTAAACAACGATGCAAAGTGGCTGAGCACTACCTTTTATCACAGCGGAATAAATCCCCACAACAACCATTTCAGCTGGATACTCCTTAATGGAAAAGAGACAGCTGCATTTCCCTGTCTTTGTAACCCAGGTAAATAAATGTCCTGGACGAACACTGAAAATAATGTAGCAGATCAGAGCACAGTGATCATTCAAGGAAGCTTTGTCATTCACAAAAGCAATAAATCACTCACAACAGAGAGAAAAGGACCCACTGAAGTGGATTTTCCTGTTGAAGGGCGCATAGCTAATATTCATTCTAATCGGCATTTCAAGCATAAACCCAGCATGTTGTACTGCCACTTTCTGGGCAGGTCTCATATTAGGCATAACCATCTATCATCATTCTAAACCTGAAAACGCTAAGAAGTGGCCCGCAACGCATTGTTTTATGATGATTTAAAGAAGAAAAATGATCCTATTAATGATAAGCCTGAGCAGGGCTCTCCCTTTTCTTCATCTACCCTTCATAGCGGCTCCTCTCAGAGAGCGAGATGTAAGAGCCACAAAATACATGAATTTTAAGAGGCGTAAATGAATTGGTGCAGCACATCAGCAAATACACAGCACCTATCTCTTACTGAAATGGTGGATGGAACAGGAGCAAAGATAGAGGAGAATTCAACCTGGGTGGTTCGTGACTCTCATTTGGTTTGAGGACTGAGGTTGGGGGGTGGGGTGGGGGAAGCTTCTTTTTAAAAATACAGTAACTTGTGCTCACTTCAGCAGAATACAGTAATTCCTTATAAGATCTAGTTTACGACTCCAGAAGGGACCCATGGAAATAAGGGCTTTGCCGTTTCATGGTTCATTCACCTCTGATAAATAGGTAATGTCTTTGGTAACACACATGATAAATGGAGAATTCCTTAAGTATTGGGAAACTGATTTAAAAACCAACACCTTCCCAATACAAGGTCATCTAAGAGACACTATGTCTGGTCAATACGTGGTCATATATCAACAATACATTGATCAGAGCTTTGATCTAACCATTGATATGCAAAAGGAAAAAGCTGATGAGACAAAAGGGAAGACTCAAGGATTAAATTACTTTTATTTTATGTATATTTTATGATTTTACCTTTTGGATTTCCTTGGCCTTTGTTCACCTTTAATCAATTCAAAGCTCATTTTTATTACTAAATATCTATAAATGAGCATAAGTGGTTCCAATTCTTTATCCTCTTAATCACCGCCTATCAGTTGGCAACAAAGAAGGGACAACTTGGGAACAAAGTTCAAATTCATTTCTTTTGGTAGAAGAGATGCCAAGCAGATACCCATGTTGCATGGCCTGACGTCTTGCAGCTGGGGTGGGGTGGGGTGGGGTACGGGGTGGGATGGGAGATAAGGACACAAGGCCCATGAGCTACACAGGATGGACTGTTTATTTTTCTTTGGAAGCGCAAAATCTGAGTGATGTGGAAATGGAGCTAGTGACACTTGATATTTGGTAGAAGTGATTGTGACCCCCATTTACCAAGGAAAATTGGCTTTGGTTCACAGGCAATTCATGTCAATTAAGACATATGAAGTCATCAAGTCATGAAATCACCGCCACTCAGAGGTACTCACCCTCCTGCAGCAGCGGCGTGGAGGCACGTTCTTCCAAACGTATCTGGGGTGTCTATTTCAAAGCCTGCAGACAGCACGTGCTCATTACTAAACAAGGACACTATGCTATACTTTTGTCCTAGTTAAACCACAAGAAACACCGCAGAGACAGAAAAATCAGTTAGTAGGAAAACCAGAAGGCAAGCAATTGTAGTCAGAAAGAGGTTGTCATGGAAACGAATAGTAACTACTCAGGCTTGGCAATTTTATAGGAAGCACCATGAAGTCAAGAAGGATTTATTTTTTTTTGCATTCAGCCCTCGGTGAACCACGGCCCCATTTTTCAATCCCAGGATAGAAATTTATGAAACCAATTTGAGATAAGTAGGTCAGTGGACAGGCAGACAGACATGTGAGAAACATGGGAGGCAGGGGAACAATCCTAGCAGGCAGGACTAGACATTTCCTTAAGCGCGACCCAACCTTCCCAGGGGTCTAAGATGTGGGAAACGCTTTCATGCAGAGATTATTTTTAAGCGTGCCAAAAGCAATGAGACCAGAATCCACCATAGGCAAAGTACTTAGAGGAAGAAACACGCCTCTGGGATAGCTAATGAATTAATTCATAAACAATCTTCACCCTGCGGGCTTCTACCACTTTGGAAAGCACGGGAACTTCTTAATATATGGAGATTGGCAGAAGCAGGGATAAGAAAGATCAGCAAAGCTCCAAAAGCAGGCTGGTCCCAGACAGCTCCGCATTAAAAATATCAAAAATTAAACCTTCTTGGAAGGGAATCTGCCTTGATGATGCTTCAATACCCATGGAATTGGATGATAACATGGTATTTTCTATGACTGAAATGTTGGAAGAGCAGGCCATTTTCTTTTGTTCAAAAGTATTAAATGTTAAGTCACCAATTTAAGCCTCAAAGATTTTTTTTTCTTCTGCAATTTAAGATTCCCAAATGTAAGCTCTGGCCATTACCCACCCCCAGTTCTGAACCACGAAAAATTGGACAAGACCCGCATTCTAGGTAGCAACACTGGCATCCAAACAGTTTTGACTTCAAGGAGTGCCAGGGGCTGTCTGATGCAGGCAGGTATGGAACCAACCCCCCTCTGCCAGGTAAGACAAAGGCCATGTGCAGCCAGCCACGGAGACCAGACACCTAAAGCCATTGGGCTCACGGACAGGACACATCAGGTCTGAGCGCTGGCACAGGTTCACTTACCAGATGATAACAACTTCCTGCAGCAGTCAGAGTGAGCATTTAGGGCAGCTAAATGTAGGGGGAACATGCTATGGATCCCACACCTGAGGAGAACAACAACCATCCACAGTAAAAGATCCCAAGAACGATTACCCTTTCGAAAGTCCTCTACTGAAAACTCCCACAAGGATCCCTGAAGTAATTTTGTCATTTTTCCATTCAATAAATAATTATACAACCATTTTCTATCTTAAAATAAGATGACCTTGATTCTAAACCAATTAAAAGCCCGTCACCACAGGGATGTGTGCATATGTATATATGCACATATGTATTGTGGACACATAAATACATACATATTTGAAAAAAAAACCTGCTTCACATGAAGAGCTAAACATACATTATCCTATTGTTTCTTTCAGCTTAGTTGTTGAAAATCTCATTCGTTCATTCACTCATTCTTTTAATCATTTATCTATCTGGTCAACAGGTTGTAAGCCTAAGATACTATGCTTATTGCCATAGCTAATAATGCTAAGCAAGATAACTCCTAAGTGGAAAAGGCAACCTATTTTATTTCTTGATTCAATAAATATTTACTATTGATCTAATATGTGTCCATGTTTTGTTAAGAGCTAATGGTGGTTGTATTATTAAAAATAAAATGTTGATAAAGGTAGCTGTTTACCTTTTATAGGCAAAAGTTCATCTTCCTAATGACTCATGCTGACGTATACCAATCCACATCACTATACCATAAACATCACTGGCACATAGTTCAGAACCTAGCATGCTTTCCCTAAAAGTTGTTACAAAAAGAATCTAGGAAAGGATTTAATTAAGCCTGACATAGGAGCCCCTCCTCAGGGTGACCCTGGAAGGGCAGGCAATTCCTGCTTTAGTTAAGGCTCCTCTGAGCACCCCTCTCCACCTCTCTCTGCACAAGGACCCAAAGCTATACGCTATATTTGCTTCATATCTAACAGTTTCATCTGCACTTGCTATGTACCCATAAACATTTCATGTAGCAACTCATTTTAACCAAATAATATATTTTAGATTTGTAAGTCTCCTGCCCACCCCCACAGTGTTAACTACCGAGGTGTATTCTCAGACACAAGGCAGTTCATGCTCAGATTTTCATGGTTCATAAAGGAACACATATGATTTGAATTTGTTGAGCTTTGGTTAGAAACACTTTATTTTCCATCCCAGATTATTACTTAGCATGTGTATGACTGTGTGAAAGTAGACACATTGCCACAGATAATCCAGTCTTCCTTCAGGGTTTTGCAAAAGGCCAAGCGTCATGAATGAGCCTCTCTCTCTCCATGTTGGCCTCTGTTGGTGGTTTTTTCCATTTTCTGTTAGTTTTCCTTTCCATATATGGATATTTCCAGCTCAGTGTATGCAGTAGCTGGCATCCATCAAGGGATGTGATTTTCCAGTCTTCCGGGCAACATCATGTGCGAGAGAGCTGCTTGGAATTGCTTCTCCCATTACTTACACACCCCATTACAAGATTCTAAAGGGCAGTTGCATCATTGATGACCTGGATGCCCATGGAAAGAAGTCAGAGCATGGGAGGAAAGGTTCTTATTTATGTGACTATTTACATCATTCCCACTTGGTTTAATAAAACATACTACTTTTTTTAAAAAAGTATGATATAATGTAAATCTAACTAAAGGAAACTTAGAAGCTAATGTTATTATCATACAATAATTTGATTTGTTTGGGAGAGGTTAAGCAAAAATAAATGATTAAAAATATTTCTGGACTTTTGAAAGAGGATACGAAGAATGTATAGAATTTTAAAAATGCATAGACTATTTTCTATAATATTTTTAAGTTTCTAAAGGAATGTGTCTGAGGCCAAGACTGCATTTCTTATGAAGCCTTGAATGAACCTCATTTTTTAATATATACATTCACATATACATGCATACATATAGATATACATATTTTATAAAGACAAATAATATATATACATGCATAGACACACAAATGATCAATATATTTTATAAAGAGGTACTATATATACATACATGTTTATATACATAGCATATATTTTGTAATTATATATGTATATAATACATATATATTTGTGTATATAAATAATATATTTTATGACAAAATATATTTTATATAGAACAGAGCAAGCATGAATTAGAGAAATAACAACAGCATCTATAAGGAACTAGAGAAAACAGAAAGCAATAGTGTATCAATTACATAGTCTATATTATAACCTATTACCGATACTTTTGATCAATCTTTCCACTTTCAGTAATTCATCACACTCTACATTAACTAATTATTTTCTTTGTCACTGCTAGTTAGAAAGATAAAAGAGATAAAACTACTCTGATTTGGACTTTCTAGCAAAAATTCTGTTTGTTACATTATATCTTATTCTGCACTTAGTAAGGAGTCATTTTAGCGCAGTGCTTGATGGCATCAGTATAGGTGCCATTGTTATTGGCATTTGAACTTGAATATGACACTGATTCATAAGCCAAACTATATATCAAGGAAGCAGGGCAGAATTCAGAATCTCTGAATAATGTAGAAGGATTTTAACATTTGAAAAAAAACATTCTTTATTGTAATATGCCTGTTCATAGAGGAACAAATCTTTAGTAGAAAAATCTGGGCCTGTCTGTCATAATTAGGTGAAAAGCCTTGGTCTTAACTTCAGGCACACATTGAAGAGCACTGGGACTAAAAATGCCAAATCACCATAAAGTTAACAATGCATAAGTTACAGGAAAGAGGAGACCAATTCTAGTTAAATCGCTGCATTTATTTAGCAAGTCATAAAATTAATGGAAGCCATTTGTATTTTGCTATTTCTAATTTAGCAGTTAGCCGGCTGCTCCTACTCAGCTATTCCAAAACAAACGAGGTCTGAAAGATGTTCCTGTGGTGTGCTATCAGGGGTGAAGGGGCTTTTGTAGTAGAAGAATATTGAGGTCTTTTTAATTTTCTTCTCGTATCAGGGACATGTTTCCTATACTGTACTGTAGAACTTCTCTTAACCCTCTGCAGTAAAGACACTGTTTAAGGAGAGGGAGTCCTGGCTTTGCTATTTTCTAACTACTTAGTGATTGGCAATCATATAATGGCTCCATCATCCGGAACTTAAAGAAAATTGCAGTATCTACATCACAGGGTAATTAGAAGGACTTGCTGGGCTAAAGCACACAAAACACGAAACAAAGACACATTTCTTAACTTAGAATGGAATCGTTTTATGGTTATTTAACCTGAATTGTTCTCACTTTAAAAAAAAATCAAAACTTTTAAGGAATGCTATCTGTCACTCCAACTATTATTGCAGGCATCTGTGTGTAGCTGATAATGCTAAGACTGGTTCCTGCATTTGCAGCCAACAAATGCGATCAGTGCTTTGAGCGGCCTGAATACGCTAACATGGCTGCCGAGGCTTCATCTTGAGCAGCCATTGCCGGATCTACAGAGATTCTAGATCCTCAGCGGACATCTTTACTCCTCCTGAGAGTCAAGCACATGCAGGTCCTCTGTCTGACACTTCGCTTTCCCTGCTGCTTCCTGTAATGTTTCTTAAACTTGCTAACACACTCTTGAAGGTCACTGCAAATATCTCTGGGATCTAAATGCCTTCTGGAAGAATGCATTCTTTAAAAAAATCTTCTTTAAAAAAAAAAACCTAAAAACTAGAATTAAAGCATACTTGGGTTCATCTGAAGGACATTTTTTTTTCATCCTGTTTATGCCAAACCTCTGTGTTGGCATTGGCAACTCAGGTTACCTTTATTTGTATAGCATAGTTTGGTTATAGTTGTCATAGGCCAATGGGATAGACATAAAGTTAGCTCTAATAGACATTAGCTGTACCTCAGCCTAGGGAGGGATGAGGACACTGAGATCTTTGCATAAACTAAAGATGGCATAATGAGTTAGAGTAAGGGGCACTGCACTGGGCGCTGAGCCCAGTGCCCCACCACATTGCTTAGACCACTGTAAGGCCTTCCTTCTTGCAATACACACTGAACCCTTAAGGGCCAACAGCTCAGCCCCTACAATCCCACAGAGATGGTGGTATGGCATTGCACAGCCTGAGTCACTACCACACGAGTTATCAGACTGGCAATGGACCTCATGTTGCTATACTGGATCTCCAGACCCAAATGGCCAAGGACAGGGTCTCAGTTTCCACTCCTCACTGGCTCTGTGAGTTTGAGTGATGGGGCTAACCACAGAGCACTTACCCTATGGAAATTTTGTGATAGTTACTTGTAACCTTTAGAGTGGTGCCTGGCCTAGGTAAGCATTTATGGGTGCTTGCTACTATCCTGCTGTTAAACTGAGCACTTTACATGAATGTTATTGTCCATGTGCATACGTTTTACAGTTTTTTTTTTTTTTTTTTTTTGGTTTTTCGAGACAGGGTTTATCTGTGTAGCCCTGGCTGTCCTGGAACTCACTCTGTAGACCAGGCTGGCCTCGAACTCAGAAATCCACTTGCCTCTGCCTCCCAAGTGCTGGGATTACAGGTGTGCGCCACCATCACCCGGCTTCGTTTTACAGTTTTTAAAACAGTCACCAATATGGTAATGTCAACAATCCAAGAAGTCGCAGCTGCGCTAATGCTTATTATTCAACTAATAATAATGAAACTAAGTTTACACTGAGGGTCTGAAATTCTCTCACCCCCATGACCTAATTAACAGATGTTCATCTCAGGCTTAGTTGACCCCAGTTTCTTCCCAGAAGCCAGTCCTGACCTTATCAGACAGGATTCTATGTCCAGTGTGTGTTCTTATATCCCAGTGGCAGTGTAGATTGCTCTAGTCACATACTTAGCATGTAGGATAGCCATTGTTTATGTAAGCTGTCTCCAAACAGATTATATATTTCTTGAGAGCAGCAGCCTATATAAGCCCAGAGCTGGCACAGTGGGTGACAAGAGACACGTAACAATGGAGTGTCACAGTCGTCATCTAAGTAACCACGGGAACAATAACTGCTGTGATGGCCGCAGAAAGAACTCAGGGCATAATCAGGGAGACAGAGGGCTTGGCTGAAAGTAGACGCCCTCCCTTTGATCCTGAGAGACACACACAGCAGCCCTGTTAGCCAGCGCCCCGCTCTGCAGGTCCTCCGCCTCCATCCTTAGCCCACAACCTCATCTTTTCTACCCAGGACACTTGGAAGAGCCTGCCAAGTGTTTGCAGTCTGGACGTCCTCCAGTCTGTCTGGATGGCTATCAGAGGATCTTCCTTCCTCACATGTGGGATGTTAGACACAGCCCATCCTACACCCGTTTATAATTCCTTAACAGCTTCCGAATGCCTCCAGATAGAATCCAATTCCTTGGCAGGACATATGAGGTCCTTCTGGATTCTTCTTCCTCCATTCCTCCCTCATTTCTCCCAACCCCTCACACAAGCCAGGCCACCCAGCCCTAGGGCTTTCTTCACCAGGGCCATACGCTCGTGTCCTCCTGAGGGGAGCTACTCCTCATGAAAGGTCTTTGCTTGTGCCTCTCTTTCAGCCCCCAACTCTGTTGAACCGTCTATCCAGTTTTTCTCCCGCTGGAATGTCAAGGTCTTCTAGGAGTGCCAAAGAGTAAGTTTCCCCAACTCTTTTAAAAGCCAGCTGCCAAGCTCCACAGGCACAAGCACAAGACTGTAACCATTTGCTTCTACGTAACCTCCTCCACCATCAGGCCAGCACCCCAGGAGGTCAGTGGAATCTAGTTCAACGCAACAATTAATGACGGTGAACCACTGTAACTACAAAGCTCTATGTTTCTTTTTTATTTTCTATATTCTTTGTTTACATTCCAGAGGCTTTCCCCTTTCTCAGTTCCCCCCTCACCATATGTCCCATAAGTCCTCCCCTCCCCGCACCCCCCCCTGCCCATTCCCCAATCACCCCACCACCACTTCTCTGATCTGATACTTTCCTACAAAACTGGATCCAGTCTTTTCGGGACCAGGGTCCTCTCCTTCCTTCCTTCCTTCTTGGGAATCATATGATTTGCTAATTGTGCCTTGAGTATTCAGAGCTTCTGGGCTCATTAATATCCCCTTATCAGTGATTGCATTTCATGTGTATTCTTTTTGATTGGGTTAGCTCACATAGGATGATATTTTCCAGACCCAACCATTTGCCTACAAATTTTATGAATTCATTATTTTTAATTGCTGAGTAGTATTCCATTATAATTTGCTTCAAAACATCTCACCCTTGGTGAAGTTCATAAAGAAGGCACCAGGGCTACCATGAACCATCTTAATTTTGATTTATTCTTTGGCAAGGTTTTCAATTATACTACATACATTTGACAGATACAGAATTCCTAATATATGTTTTCCCTCCTAAAAATTCAGTTATGGCTGCCCACAGCCTCTGTGCCCAAGGCTAACCTCTACATTTAAGCACTTAAGGTACTCTTGAATTTGTCTCTATTACATATTATTTGGTAATAAAATAATAGTTAACATTTATTGATAGCTTACTGTGCATTGGGTACTGTTCAGAGACCTTTTCAAAAAGATGATCATTTTAATAAACTTTCCAGGTGTATTTAAATAGCTTGTACTCATTCAGTTCTTACCAGAGAGCTTTCCTGCTAATTAAGTCATTTAATCTTCCTAAGAAACTCATGGATAGGTACCATTATTACTTCTATTTTTCAAAGCACAGAGAGATTGAACAACAGGCTCAAACATCACACAATTCCAAAGTGAAGCAGGTAGAAATGGAGCCCAGGCTAGCCCAGCAGCCTGGGTTTCTAAGCTCATCAGTGCCGCTGGGGGCACTGCGGCTCCCTGGTCAATGGAGGAGTCACAGCCCCCACAAGGGCATGCCTGTCCCCCTCTGCTGCTGCCCTCCTCCTGTGCGCCACTGCCAGCCTCTTCTCTGCCAGACCTTCCTCTAGCCCTTCGCACACTCCACACACAGCCACACCCCTCAACCTAACTCCCAGATCTGCCCAAGTCTCATTTCTTTGAAGCCTTTTCAAAAACCTCTCCCACCACCTTTGAGTTTTCTTTTTTTCTGTCAATTTTGACAACATAGACACCAAGCAGTTTGTCACAGAAAGCCTGTTTTCCTTTAGAATTCTGACTTACTGTCTTTGATGGGTCTTCATCATAAGTAAGACTTGAGACCAACAAAATTGTGAGCTCTTTGAAGATGCAGTCAGGTAACTGCTCATGAATCCCCCTAAGGACTCAGCCCCATACCCAGAGAGATGCTTTCGACATTTGTGTGTAATTAAGTGCAAAGCAAAGCCACACCCTCGCATTTCCCCATGTAGCAGATGGACTCGATTGCACGCTATAACTGTTTTTCAAAACTGCCTGAAACTCTGAATAAATTTGAATCTTTCCTCTTTGACAGTGGATGCCGAAACAAAAAGAGACAGGGAGGAAGAGAGAGAGAGAGAGAGAGAGAGAGAGAGAGAGAGAGAGAGAGAGAAAGAGAGAGAAAGACTAGAAGAGAGAGAGAGAGAGACTAGAAAGTAAAGCTAATAAAAGAAGTCAAATGTTCCCTCAGAGAAATCCAGCAGAACAGATCTGGGTCTGAAGCAGTGGAAAACAACTGGCCCTCCTGGGCTATGTCATTAAAGTGCCTTCCTTGATCTCAGACATGATCTGTGCTTAGCGTAATGGCACAGATCCGATCCGCCTCGCCCTGGAGAAACGGCACCCTGCACTGTGCGACAGCCAGCCTCCCTGGCCAGCATCCCACACGTGGCGGCTAGGCCACTGCGTTTTCCCAGTGACCTACTTGGCCGTGTCAGCTCCGCTGGTTATCAGGGTGTTGATCAGAAGCTCGTGACCATATCTTGCAGCCACGTGGAGAGGCGTGTTGCCATCCTTATCCACACAGTCGATTTCACCTCCTGAAAAGAGATTTTAATACAGCGTCAAGCAAGGCTTCAGGTTGACTTGGGTGCCATATCCTGCCAGCCAATAGCTGGGAACATCAACTATTGATTTCCTTTCTACCCTAGTATGCATCTCTGCCCTGCGGTATAAAAATGACAGTTATGGAGATGACTCACTATCCGAAACTGTAGTAGTGCATGTCTGCAGAAAGAGAAGACTATTAGAAATGCTTCTGAAAAATCAATTTTGTCTCAGGAACCTAAAACCTTCTGGCTCTAACCGAACAATACAATCAAATTCCATAAAATACAACTCGGGAGATTTGTGGAAATTACCTCACACAAGCCAAATGAGACAGAGCAGCCAGGGAAAGATCTGTGTCGTGCGGTAACATAACTTAAAACGTTGGATGAGTAAAAGAGAAAAAGCATGAATTAAAAGCCAAAGATGCCAGTATTTATTAAAAATATCACCGCAGAGACCTGCAGGCCTTACTGTGGTATAACATTTTTGTTTTCTCATTTTATTTTGCAGTTTTCTCCAACTTTTTATTTCGTGCTTCCCTTTCTGCGTTGTACAGAACACAAATGCATCTCTTCCTCTGACCAAAGAAAATGAACATTGTTATAAATTTTGTGTAATATACAGTGCGGATGGCACTTTCTTCAACTTCCTTCCAAATGGGCTTCGTAGATATTTTCCCTTTTAAGTCTGGACTCTGAGGACCCTGTCGGCATCTCTTTCATATATTACTCTGCATTTTGTTTATTTAAAACCCCTCATGCCATGGATATCTTTGGAGACTAAGCCAAGCTTTGTAGGATATCCTAAACCTACGCCTTCCCTGACGGTTTCCTCATTAGAATCCCACTAAACACATGAACAAGGATACTCCGGGGCAGATGGGGACTTTCCATGGCACTTCCACGTCACACGTGCTGGCCGAGTTGTTCTGATGATGGGGGTGTGATGTAGAATTATATGCAACAGGCACGGGGCATCAGGGTGGAAAGATGCTGCTACTGACAGTGGTTGTGGAACGCTTGTGAACACTCGTGTAACACCTGCAATCCCAGCACCAGTGAGTGCACTTAATGGTACTGAACTATTAATTCTTTAATTAATTTATGTTTCATTTTACATGTACTGGTATTTTGCCTGCATATGTGTATGTGAGGGTATTGGAGCACCCGGAACTGGAATTACAGATAGTGGTGAGCTGCCCTGTGGGTGCTGGGAATTGAACCTGGGTCCTCTGGGAGAGCAGCCTGTCTTTAACCACTGGTCATCTCTCCAGTCCCAAACTATTAATTCTTTAGAAATAGCTACAATGGGGATGTTTCTGTTTTATGTATTTTACTTCAATAAAAAAAGAAAACCATCTGAGTATTTAAGATGGCACCTCTCAACACATTCTATAGGTTGTGTGAATATGTAATTTAATATGCAATTTTTGAACATAGCTTTTCCACAATGATTTCCCTCATACAGGGGGTACTTTATGAAAAAGTACTACTGAGTACTTGCACTAGTGCCTTGATATTCAGTTGGCACATTTGATTCTGTTTAAATTTTTAACTAGATTCGATTTAATGTGTTTTATTCATATTAAAATATTTATACTTCACAAATCAAAATTATGTATTTTTAAAAGCCTCGCGCTTGGGAGATATCCCAGTTGGCATAGTGGTTGCCATGCGAGCACGAGGACCTAAACTGGCTCCCAGAACCTGTGTAAAAGTGGGCACTGTGGCATATGCTTGCAATCCCAGCACTTGTGAGGCAGAGACAGGGCTCGCTGGCCAGCAACAGCCTAGTTAGCAAGCCCCAATCCCCAGTGAGAGACCCTGCCTCAAAAACTCAAGGATGGCGTCTGAGGCCTGACACCCATGGGTGACCTGTGTTAGTGTGCTTAAGTGTGCTTGTGCTGTGTGCATGCCTGTGTGCATGTGTCTGTGGTTGTATGTACACACACACACACACATACAGAGTCCCCTTCCCATTCCCCCATTTCATCCCTACAGACGTCCTGTAGTAACCATTTTCATTAGCCTTAGCATACGCTTCCTTTGTTTCTCTGACAGGGTCTTCACTGACTATACCCTGGAACTCTAGTTGAGCGGTCACTTCTTGAGGACAGCCTTAGTATTCTGCAACTGTGTTGTTCCTCCTGCCTGGATGAACTAGCTTAGCAGCAGACTCAGATCCTCTGGGCTGGGATGTAAGCAACACTTTGCTATTACCAGGAGCAGTGAAGTGAAGACTCTCATCTGTATGTATACTATTTGTATTTTTTAAGAAAATGGACGTGTGTTTGTGTTGGGTTCTGCCAGCTGTCCCTCTGTAGGTGCTGTGTAACTTACACACTAACCAGCACTGCATGAGTGTGCCTCTTCTCCACAGACTCAAGCTTTTGAATACCTGCCATCTGATGACTGAGAACCAGCATCCCAGTGGGATTTGCATTTGCATTTATCTTATGAAGGAAGTGGAGCATCATCTTCTATATCAAGGGACATTTGTTTATCTTATCTGAAAGCATGTTTTATGACTTTTGCCCATTGTTCTAAATTTGTGTATCTGTGTGTGGGCTTTTATCCATTGATTTTCAAAGGCTCTAAAGACTTTGTGGAGGGGGGGTTGTGTATTTAGCATAATACATGTTACAAATATTCTTTGTCTAGTCTTCCTTTGTCTTCATCTTGTTTATGGTGTTTCACTCAGTTAAAAGATAATAAACCTTTTCCTTTACTGCATTTGTGTTGCACGTAGACAGGTTTTCTGTACAGTCTGGTAGCAAAGAAATTAACCCATTGTTTCCTGTACTGGAAGCATCTGTTAGGTTGACACAGCTAACCCGTTAGAAGTTTATTTTAGTGTCTGGGATGTAAGTTGTCTGACAAAATAAATGTTCCCCAAAGGCCTGAAAGAATTTGTCTGAGAAGGCTCTCTCAATTTATAAGGACAGAAAGTAGATTAGTGGTTGCCAGGGTCTGGTGAGGGAGACTGGAGGATGAATGCTAATGAAAATGAGGTTCATCCCAGGAATGATCAGAATGTTCTAGCGTTACATGAGGTGACAGTTGTGTAACCTTGAGAAAACGCTCAGATCCACTGAATTGGATATGGTGTAGATCTCAACTTAAAAAATGAAGCCTAACGGGCTTGGGCGCTCAGGCCTGGGATCTCAGGACTCAGGAAGACAAACGGTGAGTTCAAGGCTATCCTGGGCTACAGAGTGAGTTTTTAGCCTGGTCTCAGCTACACAGCAAGACCTCATTTCACAAAATAAAAGAAAGAAAGAAAGAAAGAAAGAAAGAAAGGAAGGAAGGAAGGAAGGAAGGAAGGAAGAAAGAAAGAAAAGAATAAAATGAAAACTTCGAGGTCAGAAGATACAGTAGATGAAAGGGTGAAGCCAAGCGTGAGGACTGCAGGGAGGACTGCAGGGAGGATGGATCATGATGGGTGCTCATGTTCACATAGACAAATGGACTCATTAACCACACTTAGAAATACAAATATCCAGGATTAGAGCAGTGATGAGTCATTCTAAGGTTAGCTATTCGTTATCCTGTTCAGAAATCAATCTCTGTATCATTATGGAAATCTGTACATTACTGAGTTATCAGACCATGTTCATAAACAGGTATAGAGTGTATCTCAGTGAAGGACTATGCTTGACCAAATAGTTACCTCACTCACCAGTACTGCAAAAATGAAAGCCAAAACTCATCAGTCAACAAAGTCCCATCACCTTTGACCTTATTTTCATTATTAATTATATCAACATATTAATATATTCATTAATCACAAGATATACTAATATTAGTATATCTAGTATACACACCTAGGCACATGCACACTGTTTTTTCCAAAATAGAAAGTGACAATATATGAGTGAATGAATGACTTTGATCAAGTTATAAAGATATATTTTGTTCTAAACAATGGATTATTGATAAAGACAAAGAAAATACAAAAAAGAGAAACTATTCATAAATGTACTGATTGTAAGACAGTATTAGTGTTCTGAAGTCTTTTCTTCGATTTTTCTGAGTGTGTGTGTATATATGTATGTGCATGTTCATGCCTGTGCATCTGAACATGTGAACTATGTGTATGTGTGTGTGCATTTGTGTGTACATCCATGCATGTGCATATGCATGTGTGTGCATGTGTGGATTATATGTAGAATTTTCCATGCTCGAACTCATATAGTATAGAAATATCTGTATCTTGAGTTCTCCCTTAATGCTGCATTACAAATATTTCCATGTGTTATTTTTTCACTAATATAACTATAAATGGCTATATAGTGTCTGTAATTTAGAACATTTAATTAACAAGCCCCCAGTCACTAGACATTAGAGGCTCTTTCCATATTTTTGCTGTTAAGAAAAACAGAAGAATAGACATCTTTCTGACGACCCTTCACCTGCAGCTCACTTCCCCCAGCAGCACCGTTAGACACAGAACTGCTGGATCTCAAGTCTGCACCCTCGCAAGGCTCTGGATAAGCAGAAGAGAAACAGCTTCTGAGAAAGGCTCTGCTGGTTTACCTCCCTGTGACGTGTTCTCAAGCATTACCTCAGAGGCTTCCTGGCCAGGCTCCAATGACTTGTGATAAAAACATTCTCCCCCCCCCCCCAGACAGCTACACATCTCTTCATCCCAACAAGCCAATGAATCCTACTTTGGCTCATCCCAACCAAAATATCACCAAGGTTGTTTATTCAGGAAGTAATTTTTTTTTTACTGGATAAGCATATTTCTAAAATATGGAAGTTGATAGCAATCTTTGCAATAAAATAAAATACTAAAAAGTGTGTGGTCCTTTGTGAAAGAGGCAAAAGCACCAAAAACTGTGCTTATCACAGAAAGATGTGAGGGACTTCCCTCTGCCTAAGAGACTTGTGTGTCTAAATCTTGGAGAATCGATTTGCTACTGACAGGTCTGTGCACATGCAGCTGACAACTTAACACTTGTTTACAAAAGGTAACTCCTCTTGCCTTTGACCATGGCAGAGAACTGTCAAAGGCTGCCTGAATCCAACACTACTCTCTACTCAAATCTGTGTCTCTCTGTTGTGGTATTCATTTTTAGAATAAATTATTCAAACAAACACATTATGATCATTCCTATAAACAATAATTATGTATCTCTCTATAGAATATATATGTATACATATATGTTATACACACATATATACATATGTATACATACACACACACACACACACACACACACATATATATATTTTTTTTTTCAAAAACTTTTACCAAATTGCCGATATAAATTTCTGATTATGGAGATCTTTCAATTATTTCATTTTGATTTGCAGTAAATGTACAGTTATTTTATAACAACAAAAAATGATAAAGTTAATTATTGTAATCATCTAGGGACTAGAGAGAGATCTCACTGTGGCCTGGTTTAGAGGCTTCCATTTAAATCATTTTTATGACCTGATAGTATTTAGGGCAGCCCTTTGGCCCCTATTGCTACCAGCACTGTTCAGGGTGTATATATCTAAGGAGCTGAGCTGTGATCAGCCATAGAACT
This sequence comes from Apodemus agrarius, assembly GCA_964023405.1. Taxonomy (NCBI): domain Eukaryota; kingdom Metazoa; phylum Chordata; class Mammalia; order Rodentia; family Muridae; genus Apodemus; species Apodemus agrarius. The sequence goes on from OZ030014.1 coordinate 55,220,268, forward strand.
GAGCCAGGGAAATGAGGAAGGAGATGCATAGACTTTAGAGAAGCCTCTGTTCTGGACACCACGACACAGCCACACAAGCTTCCGAGCTGAGAGTCACCAAAGGCTCCTGAAGACCAGCTCGCACGTAGGTTTACCATCCTCAAATAAGCCAAACACTGAGAAGAGAAAGAAGATGGTGCGAGTATCAACAAGGATAGGAAACCACTTTAGTCTGAGTCTAACAGGCGTCCCATTGATGCTATCATTTCATAAATCAGTTTAAAGACACAGAAGGATAATTAGCATAAGTATATTTTAGGGGAGCATCATAACAATAGAAAAGAGAGACTTTGCATTTGTATCTGAAAATACGTTTCTATTAAAATAAATCCCCTGGGTGGGTGAGTTTTTAGTTTATCAGCACTCTACAGACATTTCCACTTCCACGTGAAAATCTTTAAGCCTTTCTCGGAGGATACATTAAATTATACATTAAATATCTTTTTACCCTTCGTCTAAAGGTTACAAGTTAAATGTGGCAAACTGTTCATTAATAATCGGTGAGTAAAATAAGCTTTCACCACATTAAAGGGGTGCGCAGTGTGTTCAAAGGGACAATCGGCATTCATCTGAAATTACCTTTTCATTGCACAAACAAGAACGGTCATCTGACGTTGCTTCTAGAGGACTGTGAGCCAAAAGGCCAACAATCTCATCTTGAGCCATCATAGCCTAGTTCTTCCAGGAGCTTTAAAAATAAAGAGAGCCTGTGCCAGAAGAGTCTAAGGCAGCCTCACTCATGAACTATCTAACTTGCTGGACAGCCTCTGAGGCAGCTGCCTCGTGCTGATAGCTGCACCAAATGCCTCTGATTCCACACAGTGTCCTCTTCAAGAGTTCCCATCCCCCTCGTGCTGGGACAGGGTGGCTTGCAACAGAAACAATGTGATTTGAGCCCAAGTCCATTTTGCCTTTTAACTAGCACAGGAAAAGTTGTGGCTTTTTTACTTGTTTGTGTGAGCGATTGCCTTTGCAAAGCTGAATGATGCTGGGGAAACCAGGTTTTCATACAGACTTAATTAACCCCGACTGGAGAGCAGAAAGAGAGGAGTGCTCTACAGAGGCGGAACATCTAAGCAATCTAACAATAAACAAAAATACAAAGGACATTCCCCAGCGTGCAGATAACTGTGTCCCCTCATGATCCAGCCTCCCAGATTGGACACAGAGCAGCTTATGTGAATGATGACGAGTTCTGGAGACTGACACCAGGCCAGGAAGTGAGCCTCTGGGGAAGCAGGGTCTTAGCAAGAGCTAAGATTTTTTTCCAGAAGGAACAAAATAAACAGGAAGAAAGAAAAGAACTTCCTCTGCTCCCTAGCAACATTTTTCAAATGCCTAGAAAGGTCAAATGCAAGAACTGACAGTTCTCATGAGAAAGAAAAAACCCATGAAGTTGTCCATCTACCAGGACAACTCTCTCTCAAATACAGGCAACTCTTAGACTAAATCAAATTCAAGTTTAAGAGAAAATCTTCAACTATCATTGTTCTTCTGGAGAGATGCATATATGTACAGATGTGGCTGAGGACCTGCTCTCTCATGTTAGACTGCTCCTGACCCAACATGCTGCTCAGAAAACCTACCACCATGGACTGCCTCACTGTGGAGTTGATGATAACACCCCTCCTCCTGGGATTATGAGAAGAAAATAAATGGAATATATGGCAAAGAGCCTGGCACAGCATGAACATTTAGCCAATGTTAGCTTTATCATCACATGTGCTAACCTCTGTATTACAGCCGCCATATGTCATCAGTTCAGGCCTAAGGATCCTAGCCCACCTATAAGCCAGATACCACCCAGTCAATGGTGGGATAAACTTTAAGACAAAGGGCTTGTAAACATAGAAGCTAAGACTCTCAGCTCTTGTTCTAATCTCAAAGTGCAGCAAACTCCACGTTTGACTGATGGAGAAGTCAAGGCAGCCCCCAGGAGTGATATAAGAACACTAGGATGGGAGAGGGAGGCTGGGCCAAACTCCAAACTGGAGGAGATGCTGGTGTGGTCTAGCAGAATGGATACACTAGTTTAAAAGGCAGCTCATATATTTGATTGTTTGCTTGTTTGTTTGTTTGTTTGTTTGTTTTTAAGTCTTCCCAGGGCTAAAGACCTGGCTCAGTAGTTAAGAAGACCAGAGTTTATTTCCTAGCATCTATATGTCTGCACACAATAGCCTGTCCCTCCAATCCCAAGGAATCTGACACTTTCTGATGGTCTTTGCAAGTACTGGGAATATGCATAGTACACATACATACATGCAGGTAAAACATTCATGCACATATGTTTTAAAATTCTTTAAAAACACTGTCTTCTCTCTACCTTGTCTCTGCCACTGGAGGGTGTCTATGAGGGCGACTCTAGCTGAGCCTCCTAGAAGCAGAAGGTATGGATCCTGAAGTTGCCATTTCTTGTAACCTGACAGGACTCACAGTGGAGGGATGAGGACAGCGATCCATCCACAAAACCTTCCACCCAAAATGTGTCCTGCCTGCAAAATGTGCAGAGACAAAGATAGACAGAGACAGAGGGGATGGCCAACCAATGACTGGCCCAAATTGAGATCCATCCCATGGGCAAGAACCAGTCCCTGACACTATTGATACACTGTTATGCTTGCCAACAGGAGCCTAGCATAACTGTCCTCTGAGAGGCTCCATCCAGCAGCTGATGGAAAGAGATGCAGAGACCCACGGCCAAACATTACATGGAGCTCAGGAAGTCATGTGGAAGAGTTGGATATGGACTGAGAGACCCAAAGAAGACAGACACTTCACAGGAAGAGCAACAGAGTCGATTAACCTGGATCCTTGAGGGCTCCCAAAGACTGAACCACCAACCAGTGAGCACAGGCTGGATCTAGGCCTCCGCCAACGTGGGTAGCAAATGTACAGCTTGGTCTTCATGGGGTGCCCCAACAACTAGAGCAGGGGCTGTCCATGACTCTGCTGCCTTCCTGTGGATTCCATTCTCCTAACTGGGCCCTGTTGTCTGGCCTCAGTTAAGAAGAATGTGCCTAGTCCTTCAGTGACTTGATAGGTAGGGCTTGGAGGGTTTGTAGGGGTGAAGGGGTGGGGTGGGGGTTGGGGGATTAATACTCAGGGGTACCTATCTCTTCTCAGAGGAAAAGGGGAGGAGGAATAAGGGGAGGATATGTGTGAGGGGTACTTGGAAGAAAAGAGGGGACTGACATTGGGATGTAAAGTGAGTTTTAAAAAAGCAAATAATGAAAAAAAAAGCAAAACTTTATTTCATATAACTAAAGTGCACTGGTTAAATGCACATCAAAAAAAAACAAAAACAAAAAAAAGCAAGGGGGTAGGGAGATGGCTCAATGAGTAAGAGCCCTTGCACTGCAAGTGCAAGGACTTAAGTTCAAATCCCCAGCACAGAACCCCAGCACTGGGAGAGAGGGAAATCCCCATCGTTCAAGCCTCATTTGTTTCGAGGGGGATAGAATCTTTCTGAAAAGCTGGTGAGAAATATAATAGAAAAGAACTCACAGGGAGAGATATTTGTGTCATGTCTGTGGCTCGTACTGAAGGTTAGGAGTAAGGGGCATTGCCAGTGACTTTCTCCTCCGCCCTCCTCGACTCGCTGGAGGCTTCCTGGGGGCTTCTCCTGCACGCAGCCTTGCTGCTGTGGCTGGAATGTCCTCTGCACTACCGTGGATACCTTGTTTCCTGGGGAGCACCGGCAGAGCCTGCTTCTCTATATAGATGTCACATGTTGTTTGGATGGTCGGTTGGTTTTGGTGCCTAAGTTATATAACTCAATGCCACTAACTTTCCATGTTACCTCAAATTCTTACAGTTACAAAACAGAGAAATCCAAGACGAGTCACTCACACTAGAATGTAAAGATTGAGTCTGCTAAATGTAGTTTTAGGCATTACCAAACTGGCCAGGAATGTCATCTCCAATGCATGATGCAAACCTGTGTTTTGCTGCTTTTGTTTTCAAATTGTCTCCATGGCTTGCTCGGATCATATAAGCTGTGTTCAGAGTTAACCCACTCACAGATGTCAACCATGGCCCTAGGGGTAACGTAAGCTGCGACATGGAATGAGAACACATGGAGACTTTGGTCTCCAAGACAGCCTGGTGATGTTCAAGTACACTTGGGTTGAGAGCCTGGAAAATTACTATCTTTCACTGCTCCTAGCTCTCTCTCTCTCTCTCTCTCTCTCTCTCTCTCTCTCTCTCTCTCTCTCTCTCTCTTTCTCTCTCTCTCTCTCTCTCCCCCCTGGGATTTCATCACAGACTTACCTGCCTAAACTCTAAATCACCTTTGTCTGAGTAGTTTAATGTGCTCAAACTTGGGGAACTTTACTGGGTCAACAATCTAAAATAACCCAGATCGGCTGATTGAAAATGCAAGCACTGAATGCTTAGCATCATTAAAAGTGAAAGACCTCAGTATCTAAAACCCGTCCATCTCTCCCAGTAGCCAAGCACGCATGTTTTCACCTTGTCTCAGGATTGACTAAATCATTTTATGTTCTCCCCACTAGTGGGGGACACTGAGAATACGGGTGCGGTGAGCATCCGGCAAGCCTGCAAAGCCTCGTGGAGACCCATGTTCACTAGAGTCCAAACACAGCATCGATTTTCATGCAGCTGGCTAAAACCAATTCAGTTGGTCTGAAAAACTGTTCAAAACTTTAAGCACCACCAAAGCATGCCTCTTACCATTCTGGATGAGGGTCTGTGACCGTGTGAACCGTCCATGGACAGCAGTCATGTGCAGAGGACTTTTGCCATCCTTACTCTACAAAATGAGAAAGGAGAGACAAAGTTGTGAGCCATATCATAGATCTGAATCATCACTGTGAAAGCCACTCTCAACACTCTGGGAACATCAATTTCAATGTTTGTTTGAGTATGGTCAACAATTACAAAGAAGAGATAGATTTGAAATAAAAAGATAGAGTCTAAGAGGTATATGATGGGGAGGAATGGAACACCTGTTTCCCAGACTCGAGGGGGCTGGTACGCTCAGGACTCACAGCACAGGCTCGGGGAGCTGATACACTCAGGACTCACAGCAGCTCCTGCTGCATCCACAGGATCAACCCAGTAAGCATTCAACATGGATGGGGCAGGGCTGTGGGGTTACTGATCACCGATGGCTGCTAGTGGAAGGGCAGTCTGTTTAAGGGTGTAGTCCCTAGTAAGCTGAATCTGCTCCAGTGCATGGTCCCACACCCATACATATATGGTGGAAATATTTGATCTAGGGAGGTAGCAGTTAAATTTGATCAAAATACATTGTATACATGTATGAAATTATCAAAAATAAAAATATTATTATATGTCTTCATATAAGACTTCTCCAGTTATAACATTAAAATTTTGTTTATTATTACTATTATTACCTGTGTGTGTGTGTGTGTGTGTGTGTGTATGCAGTGGTGGAAGCAGGGCGACAGGGATAGTGTACACGTAGAAGCCAGAAGATAGCTTTGTAGAGCCCATTCACCCCTTCCAGTTCTCTGTGGGCTCCAGGGATCAAACTCAGTCACAGGCTCACCTTTACCTTTACGTGCTGAACTATCTCACCAGCCACCTTTTCTTTAAAAAAAAAAAATTAACTGCACATCTTTAAAAAAGGACATTTTGCCGGGCGGTGGTGGCGCACGCCTGTAATCCCAGCACTTAGGAGGCAGAGGCAGGCGGATTTCTGAGTTTGAGGCCAGCCTGGTCTACAGAGTGAGTTCCAGGACAGTCAGGGCTACACAGAGAAACCCTGTCTCAAACAAACAAACAAACAAACAAGCAAACAACAAAAAAGGACATTTCCTGAGGTGTTCATCTCAGCATCTAGAAAGGTAAGCAATCGTGAGCTTGCATGGGCCTGTTTGGCCTACAGCCAGCTAAGTTGATGCAACTTTCAACACTGAAAGGAAACTCTAAGCATTCCCTGCATTTTGTTAGTAGATAGTAAATGTGGGCTGAATTTACATATGTTTTACTCATGACAAAAAAAATTAGAAAATTTCCTTAAACAGACTAAGACAAAACAGAAAATGTACAGAATTTACCTACTGACTTTTATAACAAAGACCAAACTCCCACAGTTAATGAAGGAATGAAAATGCATCTGAAAGAAACTGTCTGATTCTGGAACAAACGAATGTCCAGAGGAGCAGGTGTACACACATTCCCTCAACCACAACAGCCTCTATGGCATTCCTGAGCTCGGGATCGTTTGGAGCTGTTCATATTCAGTAGAAACTATGCTTCAGAGCTTCAATGTAGCTCCTGTTATGGGCTACAATGTGCAGTATGAAATCCTGGAGGTATGGTGGGAGGGCGGCAGCATGCAGGTAAGCAGCATGCAGGTAAGCAGCAGACACGCTGCAGTGGACTGCTGCCTGGTGCTGCTCAGAGTGGGAGGGAACTTGTTTAAGGCATTTTAAACTTAGGATAGGTTTGAACTTACGATGAAAAGTTCCCATATCTTCATTCAATGTTGCTTTTTAATTTTATTACATTTTACTCAATGTATTTAATGTATATGTATGTGGATGCATATGCCACCATGCTCATATGGAAGTCAGAGGGTAACCTGAGCGAGCCAGTTCTCATCTTCTATCGTGTGGTATCCAAAGTTCTACCTCAGGTCAACAGGCTTGGTGGCAGGAGCCTTACTTGTTGAATCAGCTTAGTGGCCCTCAGGGTTTTTTTTTAAATGGTTGTCACTGTTATTTCCTAAATATCTGTAGACATTTTTTTCAAGTCCAGGTTAAAATAATGATGTGACACACAAGAATACCCAATCTTGAGATAAAATCTAAGCATACAAGCTTTAAAGTGGTTTTTTAAACTCCAAGTGAAAGCAAATAATCATTAAATAAGTATCTCTTAGAGGAGATTTCCCACACACACACACACACACCCAGGGTGCTAATCTGTGACACAAATTCTGTGCACTAGTCCATTCCTACTGAAGAACTGTCTCTGAACCTCAGCGTCGCCATGGGTATCATCACCTCAAGCTTGCACGGTACAACTGTGCTTTGGGCTATGAGTGGCGGTGTTCTTGTTGCTATTTTGTTTTTTCCATTTGTTTTCTTTTTAGCTTTATAATATCCTGTACGTATTCCTTTGAAAAAAGGAATGTAGTTACACAAAGTTTATGCCAACAAAAGAGTTAATCACAGTGGTAACCACATCCCAACTAAAGAAACAATCAAGTTAATTTTTTTCTCTGATATATGGGAGGGAAGATAATAGGACCCATGTAATATTAATATTGCCTGAATCAGCAAATATTGAGAAAGGATAGAAGACTGACACCTTTTAAAAGAAAAGCCCATGAGAAAACAAAAGTTTGCCTACAGCGCTGACCTTGACACACTAATAGACATTTCAAAAGCCACATAATCCAGAGTCTGGTCTGGTGGAGTGGAGACGGTCCCAATAACTCTAATACCTGGAAACCACTCTGGAAAAATGAATAAACACCCACCCACCCCCACACACACAGTTCAAGTAAGAGGGACAGGGACTATAGTCCAAGACACTGAAGGTGGGAACTTCAGAGCTGACACTGACTTGACCATAGGTGGTGCTGTTTCTTAAATTTTGCTTCAGTTTTAGCTCTTAGATTTAATATAAAACTGTAAGCAATTATTTAATTAAATGTATATAAAGCTATAAATACTTTATGTTTAGGAACTACTTGATAAATATTGAAACAGGCACTTTCCCATGCCTGGAAAAGAACTTGAAGGCTCTACTAAGGACCACTCGGTTGGTAGCTGTATATACTGTAGCTGAGAGCCAGAGCAGGTGCAGGCAATTCCTAGCATATAGATGGCAAAGTCAGTCCTGAGCGGAAGACAGCAACCTCCATGCTCTGCCCCGTGGGAGTGTCTGGGTCTTGGTACAGGGAGAGAGAAGCGGGGATGACCACAGCTGAGAGAATGCAAAGATGCCGCTCGGTGCCGATGGCGCCCATGTCAGAGCTATCTGTGCAGACTCGCCTTTGCTCGCCTACTAATGAGACTGGGCAACAGCCAGATGTCCTCAGTTTCATGGCTGCCATTTGGAGGCCATGGTATGGATGCTTGCATGGTTTGGATGTAGAGAGTACTCACGCTTTCAAAAAATAAAAACTAAAAACCTGACAACCAAGGACGTTCAAAAGGCAATCAATGTTCCTACTTAAGTCTTTAACATTTAGAACTCAATATACAAGCTGAAAGTAGAAACTCTACTACATTTCTGCCTGAAAAACTCTTCACACTGGGACCTGTTGTCGCTACTGTCCCCAGTACTTTGGACAAGGGTAATACTGCCTGTGTACCCGGGAGGATTGTGCTCAATCCTTCTATTTGTTCAAGGCTTTGCTTTTATGGAAAAAAAATACTTATCTTAATTCCTAGTATCCTTCCAATTTCCTGGGTATATTTTTCCCATCAGACTTAAGATTTTGAAATTTTTACTTTGAGAATTCACTTAACTAAACGAGAATCCCTTTTGTTAAGTCTGGTCAAGCCCTGAGACATAAGAGGAAATTAGCAAGGATTACGATTACTTTGTGACAAATACAAGTACTTTTTGCAGAGTAGAATCCAACGTGTCCTTGAACTAAATAGAATATCTCAGTTGTCTTGCCCGACTTCCTCGGGAGCCCGTTCATCCTTTCTTCTATTCATAATGCTTTCTGTGTTCATTCTCAGCACATCCCAAAGCTTCCTCCCTAAATGGCACTGCTACTCCCTGGAGACAGGACATGCTCTGTGGCATGTGGCATCCTAGCGTCACAGGAGTCAGTGCCCCATCTCAAGACACTAAGGCTGCTATTGGATCGCACTAAGTCAGGATAGGGGTGTCGTGTGAACTCAGGTACCCAAGAAGGAATCCTAAGTCCCTAGGAGAGTATCTAAAAGCTGATTGGGAAAAGCCATGTGCAGTTCAACTTGTTTTGTTTTTAATGATTCAAATGCAAAAGATGACATGTGTGGACGCAAAGGTTCACTTTTTCTTCCTTCCTTCCTTTCTTTACTTCCTCTCCAAACTCCAATGCTTCTTTTGCTGCTTCCTCCTGCCTGTCCCAGTTTGCGATAAACTCTATTTTACAAATTAGCCCTGGAACACACAGACAAGGGAACTGGCCCACTCAGCAGATATAGGGCAGGATCCAGACTCCTAGCTATAAATGTTCCAAAGGTCCATGGACAGCAAGTGAAACAGACTAACAGTCACTGACCAGGAATTGGGCAATGTGGCTGCAGCTATCTGAGACGTTTTCTATCTTTTCCACTGTGGCTTTGTATATAGTACCTTCTTGAAGTCTTAAAAAAAAAAAGCATTGAGATACTACAGAACTTATAATCTGTAATAGAGAAGAAAAATTACATATTTTTCTTGATTGCAAATTGCAAGTGAATCTTCAATAGATTTTTATATAAAACAACATGCCTTTATTACTTTACCCAAGTGGCACAGGGACTGGGCCAGGCACGTGGAACACAAACCCTCTCCCTCTTCCACCACTCTACCGCTCATGAAGACATCACTCAGGCTTCCATAAGAGTGGCAGAAACCCAAGTGAACACTGATGGGTGGGTGCTGGCTGCATTTCAATATGCTGTTTCTCCCAAACTTGGAAAAAAACCAAAACTGTCTAATATCCACAAATATTTTCAAAATCTAAAAGCAACATAGTACAACTATAACTAGAAATCTACCTAGTGAGTCAGACAGGAAGGCTATATTTAAAGGAAGGTGGTAGGTTTATTTAGAATGTACACTGAACCTTGAAGGAGGATCAGGAGGTAATTACACACTCGGATCAGATAGACACAGGAGATACAGGGAGGCCGAGAAAGTTAAATATGCATTCAACCCTCCCCGCTTCAGAAAGCAGATACAGATAAACCCATCCATGGTTTTTAGGATGCCATTTCGTGCATCCTATTTATGATTAATGATCTATAAGATAAATTAAGCATCAATGCTGAGTATATATGTATTTATTCTGGTCTATTTTTTAAAAACTACTTATTTTATGTATATGTATATGTGTGCCTAAGTGTATATCTGTGCACTCTGTATGTGTGTGTGCGGGTATCTACAGATACCAGAAGATAGCAATGGGTACTCTGAAACTGGAGTCATAGGTGGTTTTAAAACCCCTGGATTTAGTTGCTGGGAATCAAAACCAAGTCCTTTGTAAGAGTGTCAAGAGTTATTGACTGCTACACCATTTCTCCAGCCCCTCTGGTCCATGGTAAAGGAGATAAGCTGGCCGTGTAGCCTCTACAGGACAAGTCCATTATCTGATTTGAACCGAGCACTGGCCAGTCAATTGGAAGAAGCAGGCAGGCATGGCAGAAGGAGGTGTATCTCGGCATCAGACACACATAGAGCACTAAGATGCACTGTACAGGGTATGGGAGTATCAGACAAGCTGTGAGCTAACTAAGTGGAGGGTCACAAAGATGGTGCCTTTATCTAATGTCCATCCCCCTCCTTAGTTTGAAAGACCCACAGATGCACACAGGCCTGTTGTGAGCTTCTTTCTCCCCATGACTGCCAAGCTCTGTAATTCTACCCCACACAAAAACTCTTTGTCACCTGGTTTGTGTCTCCTTGGTCTCCCCCTGACTTTAAGGCCCTCTCGCCTCTTCCTGAGAACCTGCATGGGCTCCATAAACAGAATGTGGGGCTCTGAAACACTCTTCATTGGTTCTAATTTTCCCTTTCCGTATGCCTCAGACCTCCATGAAGATAGCATACTCCCTTCAGTTCTTTCTTCCCTTTCCTACCTCTTTCTCATCCTAGCTCTGTATCTTCCTTCTCCCAACCCTAAGGTTCAAGAGCTCCTCAGCGTCTCCTGTCATGCTGTCATATACTCTCCTCAGATGACAACTGCCAGTTCCTGTCACCTTTAGGTAACTGAAGCAACCTAAGTTCTTATTTTTCATATCCTTTTCTGCTCTTCCATGCTAAAACATCACACTTTCCACTACAGTGTCCTCAACCTGGCTCAACATGAGTTTCTCAAAAATTAAATGCAGAGCCTGTGAGATGTCTCAGTGGGTAAGGAAGGGTGCTCACAGCCAAGCCAGGGTGCTCAAGTCCAATTCCCATGACCCACCTAATACAAGAAGAGAGCTAACTCCTGCAAGTTGTCCTCTGGCCTCCACATGGACATGTGCTATGGCATACACACTGTGCCCACACACAAAATAAAAGAGAATCAGCTTGCCTCCTATGCCTACTCTTGCTCCTGGCATCCTCTCAGTGGATGTGAACAGTACCAAGTGCTTACTGTATGATAGCTTGAGCTGTGCAGTTAGGTATGGCACAACATGCCCATGAAGAAGATGCTATCATTTCCCTCATTTTACAAATCCCCGAAACAAAACACGTGTCCATTCTACGGTGTCACACCCCTTCCAAGAGTCCATTCCTCATCCTCAGGTCCTACCCCTCATCTTGCCAATCTTTGATTATTCTCCCTATGCAAGGCTTCTACCTTTGAGTGATCCCTTCCATTCCTCAGTGGCCCCTTCCATTCCTTATTGGCTCCTCCCATTCCTCAGTGGCCCCTCCCATTCCTTATTGGCTCCTCCCATTACTCATTGGCTCCTCCCATTACTCATTGGCTCCTCCCATTACTCATTGGCTCCTCCCATTACTCATTGGCTCCTCCCATTACTCATTGGCTCCTCTCATTACTCATCGGTTCCTTCTATTCCTCTTCCTCATGACTCATTACCTACTCCAATTTCACTAACTTTCAGTTATTTTGAAGCTATCCCATTTATAGGTCAGCTGCGGCTATGTTTTTTCCCCTCAGAATAAAAAAAAAAAAATGCTTTCTTTTGAATTTAAAAACAACATGGCCACTGATCAAAATCAGAGGGTTTTTCAAAATACAAAAATAAAACTAAAATCCCAAATCAGAATTTTGTCTCTGTAGGCGATAACTGATATTAGTGTATTGAAACTACTCCAGCTAGTTTATGGCTTTTCTGAAGTCACTGTTCACACACAGCCTTTCTTATCACGGCTTGTCCCTCCCTCATTCATACCATCCTCTGTTGGGAATGCCCTCTCCCAAATTATTTCTGTGGCTCCTCTCAAATTATCTGCACAAAAACGAGCGTTTTTTTTCTTTTTCTTTCTCTCTCTCTCTCTCTTCTTTTTATCCCCAACCAAGAGACAAGGCTAACGTGTGTATCATCTACGTGGCAAAGTTTGATTCCTCTTTTTCTCCCTGCACTCGTCACGTTTTGCCTCAAGTGCCTGAGTGTGTGTTCTCTCCTGTATCGTGAATCTGTAATGGCCAAAGATCAGATCTCTTGTTCAGATTCTCCTCCACTATCACATTAAGAGCAGGGCAGTCCTTAAGCAACTCCACGGCTGAAGGAAAGGCTCACTACTATCTGGTCAATGTTCCTTCACTAGGGAACAGTTTGCCGAAGAAAAGCATCCGAAGGGCACGCTGGGCTTGGGAACAATCACCAGTCAGTCCTTCCTCGGTATTCTCAGCAGCTCTCCCCTGTTACTAACGATGCTATGCTAAAATAACGGGCTCAGCTAGCACCTATAAGGCCTGAAGCATTCATGAATCCACAGGAGAGTCTCCTGGAGCCTTGGTGCCTATGTGCTGGGACCGTAATACCTAGAGAGGCAACCCAGCTGTTTCCACAGCGTGTCAATCCAGGACAAGGCTGCGTGAACATAAATGCTTCCGATTCACGGAAACACAGCATAACTGACGGTAGTTGGGTTAGCTCGAAGGCTCAGTGCGGAAGCGTTGAAGGGCAGCGAGACCGGTGTCGCACCTGAATGTTCACATCGGCCCCACTGTTCACTAACAGTTCCAGACACAGAGCACCGTGAGTGGACGCCGCCGCGAAGTGCAGAGGGGTGAAGCCGCTGTTGTTGGACTGGTTCACGTTAGCACCGTAGTCGATCAGCTCATTCACGACCGCATCCTGGCCGTTGTAGCAGGCAATGTGGAGGGCCGTGTTTCCATAGACGTTGATTTCATCAATCTGCAAGGCATCCGACAAGGGCAATTAAAATCACGGCAGCCAATTTACTCCATTTGCCGCAGAAGGCCTAATGGCTCTGGTGAGAGAAAGGAAATCTCCACCCATCAGCGTAATTATTCAGAGCTCACTCGCTCCCCAGCAGGTTATCCTGAGAGCATGTGTAGACCACCACCACCCCCCCTTTCCTGGGGAGAGAGAAGCAAAATTGAATATGACCAAAAAAAAAAAAAAACAAAAAAAAAAAAACAAAAACAAGGTTTCAGCCTGTGAAGGGGTTTATCCAGATAGAGATGGATAAATCAAATGGAAAGCAAAGAGACGTTCACAATGCTGGAAAAGGACAAACCCAACTAACTCATGGGCTTGGCATCCGTGACCATGAAGAGAGAGCACAGGGGTAGCAAGACAGTGGCTCGTGGCCCTTGGGCCTCTAGTCAGTCAGGCTCTGAATCATTTCTGCTTTCACTCCCAGAGCCTGACCCCTCACGGGAGGGGAGGGGGCGGCTGGTCTTCCTGCAGAGTCCATGCCTCCTTATGGTTTGCCCAGACCTGCTCAAGGATCTGGATGTTAGCGTCCTGTCTCACACAGCACCTGACTCTCCTTTCCTCCAGAGGTAAGACGCCCTGAGCATTACTGCTCCCAGCTGAAGGGGAAGGGGCGTGCTGAGGAGTCAAGCCCACTAACATTTCTTATTCAATCCCGGGCGGCCATCCATTAATTCCCTCCTGCTGTGAGCCACGATTTCCAACGCCTGCTTCTGACAGGCCTTTTAAAATGACTGATTATTACAAATTGCATAAAATATAGATGCTTGCTGGGAGGCGACAGTGCATGAGGCCAGCCTGGTCTACAGAGCAAGTTCCAGGACAGTCAGGGTTACAGAGAAACTCTACCGCAGAAGACAAAACCAAAACAAACAAACAAAAAAGAGAGAAGAGAGAAAAAAATAAAAGAAAAAAAGAAAGAAATATAAGTGTTTGTATACTTCTCCATGTCTATAGCCTGTTTCTGGTTTCCTACTATTTGCCCCATCACACCTTATCAGCTCACATAAACTAAGAAATACATGCATGATCCAAGGAAATACGTTTTTCTCCACTTGAATAAAAATGCAAACAGGATTTCACTTCAGAGCAGAAGAAAACCCAGAGCAGAAAGACAGTGCTCCCGCAGCGCCGTGGCCATCAGAGCTTACCTCCACCCCCAGGTTCAGGAGATGTTTGACAACGTTGATCTGCCCATTGGAGGCTGCGGCATGCAGTGGGGTGTAGCCCTTCTTGTCCTTGCAGGTAACTTCTGCACCGTGGTTGATGAGCAGAGCCACAACGTCCAGGTGGCCTTGACAAATAGAGCAGCAAAACCACAGTCAACCTCTATAAGACAATGCGACAACTCACCGCACAAGAGAGAGCATTCTTAGCTGTTTTACCACCAGTGTTTTCCTGATCCATTTATTAAAAAAAAAAAAAAAAAAAAAAAAAAAAAGCTGCCTCATGGAAAAGAATCAATGAGCATGTATTGAGCACCTACTATGTACCAGACATTATATAAATCCCATGGGAAGAAAAAAAGATGATTCATATATAAGGCTTGAATGAGATGTAGCAAAGCTGGTGTCTGTTCACCGTGATAACAGATAAGAGCCAGACACTGACAATGCATCAGTAGCTCCACCTTCTAAAAATTGTATTGGTGTTGGCTGTGTAATCCCAGCATTTGGGTGAAAAGTCAAGCCAGTTACAAGTTCAGACGCAGCACGGGCTACACAATGAATTCCAGATCAGCCTAGATGACTTAGCAAGCGCCTTCAAACAGACACAGGAAGAGCAACAAGGATTGTGTTCAAATGAAAGCAATTACCATCCTCACCAAAAAAGCCTATCGGTAAAAATTTAGTTTAGAAACCAATTAAAAAAAAATCAGAATACTTACAGATTACTGTTTAATCTGAAATTACCATTGCTTTGTTGGGTCTTAATCCATAAAAAGACAATTTCTTATGGTTCCGTCATTCACTAAATAGAAAGCCTTCCTAATCTTGGCTTTTGTGGGCATTTGTGTTGTTCCCTAGTTCACTATGATACACGCGTTGGGCCTTTATTTTATAACTGAAGATCGTTTAAAGCCGAAGTTCAGTACTATAAATGTTGCAGCTAACTGAAGGACAGGAGATAAACTCTGAGTCCGAGACCTACAATTTGTATGGGAGGCTAAGGGGCAGGAGGTGGAGGTACAGCGTGCTTTATTAAAATTTAAATCTTTACCTACAAAATCTTTTATATAAAAAGAAATATTTTAGTTACGTGGTGCCGACTTGAGCTACCTGCTGCAGCTTTCATCCTGTCTCCGAAGGATTGCATGTCACCCTACCTGTAACCTGCTGGCATGAGCAATGGTGACCTGACATCTTTGGGTGAATGTTTTAACTATACATCAGCAAAGCAGAAGCTGGAACCCCCAGGCTCTTTGAGTAGTTCCATGTACATCGTGCCCAAACGAGCAGGCCTGGTAGCACACACCTGGAATTCCAGCACTTGGGAGGAAGGAGGATCAGTTCAAGGTCTTTTCCTACACAGAGAGTTAATTCTTACAAAATTTAAAGGTTCTTTGCATCTGAAATTCTGAGAATTCATTCAGAAATCTGTAGCTGTGGGATTGTTTTATTCTCACCCGGAACTATTCCATGCTGCCCTACAATTAATGTTAATTTTTGAAATGATGATAACAGATATATATGCTTATGAAACTGACTCAAACAAGCAAAAATGCTCAAAACAAACAAACAAATGAAACAAAATAAAAAATAATCACTTATCCCTGGAGATACCATCTTATATTTCAGTATTTATTTTCCAAATTTCCCTTCCCTGTATAGAAGCTTCCACAGCAATAGAAAATATTATACATGTTATTGTATTAAATATACTTCTTTATGATACATCTCCCTTTACTGTGTCACATGATGTTTATAAGTTCCCATGGCCACCGTTGCTGCACTCCCTTCTGTGTCCCATTGTTTGGATCGTTTGCGATTTATCAGAACAAAAGCCCATGGATGGATATCAGCTTGTGTGCATCTAAGTCTGGTAGAACCCTATCTTCTGTTTTAACTGCAGGTTGTTCTCCAATCAGAAACACACAGAAGGATCTTGGGTATTCATCTCTCATGTCTGACGGAGGATAAACTCTGAGTACTCTCATTTATCCAACATCTTTGTGACGATCAAAAGGAGAGGACAAGACAGAGATGCATTCTTTTCAACTCTAGTGAAGTGGACAGAGGGAAACCTGTGGGCTTCCACTTGTGCCCAGCACAGCCGAAGTCTGATCTACTGGGATCCTCCACTTCCTTATACAGAGGAAGCTGCCTTCTCTTCTTTCCCTTTGTTTCTTTCAAAAATATTTAGAAGTGCAAAGATGAAGAGCGTAGTGTGCTTGCTTTGTTAACCAGCCCACTCTCTTTCCTAAACACTTTGTTTGATGCCATAACAAACTAACAGACAAGCAATGTTTGTAGCTTTCCAATCCAGAGTGAAGAATGTTCAGAGAGGTCCAGGCCATGAGTCATCCTCCCCTCTTTTGGAATAAATAAACCTCTGACAAGGCAACTGTCCAACTAGAGTACTTTATAAATGCCAGGAAAACAGGCCAAATATTCATTCAAGCTAAATCCACTTAAGTCAGACTAGTCCTACAAGGTCAACATTTGGCCTACGGCTGTGCAGTCAAGGTCATCTGCCTGTGGTCTTTAATTGTTGTTTGATATGTTGGGGATCAAAACCAGGGTCTTGTGCACAGTAGGCACTTAACCTACCATTGAGGTAGCGAAGACCCTGGCACTTTGCTTCCCATGCACAGAATACTCACCCATGTATGCTGCCCAGTGGAGAGCACGCCGGTCCTTCTTGTCAAATGCGTTGATGTTTGCCCCTTTGGCCAAGAGTAAAGTGACCATCTGAAAGATAACACACAATGAAATCAAGTGTCCCCTCCCATGCTGATGGCTTCTTGTTGCTTGCAGATGATCTAAACCAAATTAGCATCAAGCCTAACAGCAGCTCAAGGATTTATACTAGGTAGCCAGACTAGAAAGACAGGCTCATGTCAAAGGAGAAGACTGAAAGGACAATCTGCTGTTTCGACTCATTATGGTCTGAATTTGAGAATGGATATAACTGTCCAGGCAACATACCTCTATTACTCTCACATCCACATAAAGTCTCAACAGTGGTTCCATCTGTGGCTAACAGGGTCTAAGTAGTGTGGCCCAGTTCCCAATGCCAAGAACACTCACCTCCATGTGTCCGTTCAGAGCTGCGTGGTGCAAGGCTGTGCGCCCCCCTCGGTCCGAGACATTGACACTGCTCAGGAGTGGGATGATCACTTCTGCACACTTAACGGCCTTATTGGCTGCTGCCACGTGGAGGGGGGTCTGCCAGTTCTTGTCCCTTGCATTGACATCAGCCGAGTGTTTAATCAATACTTGCACTGCCTCCTACAACAAAAGCAGTTTGCGGGATCACTGACAAATGCCCAGTCAACACTTCCTGTAGGTAAGGTGCTTCTCTGGACATGGGAACTGTTGTAAGAAAGGGAAGATTGCTGCCCTCCCAGGCAGGCTGTGGACAAGCCGAGTCATACGAGGTAGAGATCTAAGGGGTAACACAGAATGAGACAATCTCTGTCTCGTGCTTTCAGGTCAAGAGCCTGGCCCCCATCTAAGTTAAGTTCACTTTCTAAAGACACAATTTTCTGATGAGGCATCCTTGGATCACCTGAGAGCAGTCATGTGCAGATGTGCATATCAGGTAAAAGATCTATAAAACAAATAATCTATAAAAACTGTCCTCTAAAATGAGAAGAGTCTGGGAATAAATGAGCCAACAAACTCCCAAAGCCTGTCAAACATCCTTGGTCCACATTTTGAATCTAAGTCCCCTGTGCCAGTGTGTAACATGTGACCTTCCATTTTGTGAAATCGATAAGCAGTCAAAGGAAGTAATTAATGACTGTCTCAGTTTAAAGCTATAATAAAATGATTCCAACTTTTCCATTACCATTAGTAATGCTTCTTTGGTTTGTTTTGGTTTTCCATTTGTTTATTTTGAAACAAGATCTCAGAAAGTTGTCCCAGGATGGCTTGGAACTCACAATGCAACCCAGATTGTCCCTAAACTCATGATCCTCCCATCTGAGCCTCTTGTGTAACAAGACTATGGGTGTGCACCACCAAGCCTGGCTATAATGAACAACTTCTTCTGCTGTTCTGTTCATTATTTTTTTTACACAATTGTTTAGACTTTTGATTTTGAGTTCCTTTCCTTGACCAAATCAGCTTACCCATTTCTTCACCTATAACTTTTAGCTCTACCTATACTATAGAAGAGAGATGTCTCCGTCCACCCAAGACTATTAGATTTCAGAATCTCTTTATGACTACTGTTTAGTTAAGTGACCTATATAGTTCCTTTCAAGAAGAAAATATCCACTGATTACTTCTCTCCTCCTCCAGAGACTCCCTTAGGATTCATTAGTAGTATTATTCAAAGATGCCTTGACATTGTGGCATCAGTAAGCTGGTGAAAGGCATCAGTACCACACAATTGCTACTCTTCATGAACCCATAAGTTATTTTTAGGAACCTCAGTTACCAGGGGATGGATTTGAACTCAGCAAAATCAACATTTTGAGCCCAGATGTAAATGTTTATGAAAAAGATGTTCTGTGAGTCAGAAGTAGCAATATATTGAGATAAACAGCTAACTTGGACAGTAAAATGTGAGTAAAAAGAAATTGGAGAAACCTATCATAGTATTGAAATGAATAGTATAGTAGTTTTGGGAACCTCTTCTAGATGATGCAAGTAAAATTCAGGGAACTACTGGGACCTAAACAAATAAAGACTAAATATACACTGCCCACCCTCGGAAGGCTGAAAAAAGTATTACTCAATATTCCATGAGCCTGTTTTAGAGTAAAACATAAATATGTAATTTTTTTTACATTTATTTGTGTGTGCAAGTACAAGTTGTTGGAGTCAGTTCTCTATTTCTACCATGTGGGTCTCTAGGCTTACCGGCAAGAGCCTTCACCGCTGAGCCATCTCACAGGTCCCACATACACTGTGATGCTCACGTGAAACATTATTAGAACTGCAAAGATCAAAAGGTACTAATCTCCACTTGGAGCCGTTATTCACATCGGGGTTGGCACCATGCCCGTGGCTCTTTCCTCCCTTACATGGAGAAATCCTCAGGGAAGAATGGGGCTTCTACTGACGAATTCAGGCTCACCCTCTTGCCCATTCCTTCTGACTGGACCTCTGTGCACAGTGATGACTGAAAGTGCACTTACAGATTCTAATGTGTACCTTTAAACTAAGAGTCCTAAAACTAGTGGCACACAACTGTAATCTTAGCTATTTGGGAAGCTAAGGCAGGAAGATTGCAGTTTGAGTTACAGACTAAGCTTAAGGCCAGCCCAGGCAATTTTGTTAGATACGATCTTAATAAGAAAAATCAAAGGGGGATTAGGAATTGTGGTAGTTTGAATAAAAACATGGAGTCATAGGGATTGGCACTATTCGGAGGCATGGCCTTGTTGGAATAGGTGTAGCATTGTTGGAGGAAGTGTGTCACTGGAGATGCTCAGATACTCAAGGCAGGCCTCCATTGTCTCTTTCTGCTGCATGCAGATCCAGATGTAGAACTCTCAGCTACCTCTTCACCACATCTGCCCACACACCACCGTGTTTCCTACCATGACAGAAATGGACTAAACCTTTGAACTGTAAGAACGCTCTAATTAAATGTTTTCCTTTATAAGAGAGGTGGTCACTGGGTCTCTTCGCAGCAATAGAAACCCCGACTACGACAGGGATATAGCTCATTGACAGAATGCTTGTCTAGAGTATGAGACCTGAGGATCAATTCCCAATATTGGGGGGATGGAGGAAGAGGTCTGTGCAAGGCACCCGAGGACCAGACATAACAACAGTAACAGAGCAAGTGTCATCCCAGCACTGAGGCTTCTTATAGCTCTGGGGAAAGCTTTACACTGTTGGTATTTGGAGGTAAAAAGTAGTGACGGGTTTAATCAGCTCTGACAAGAATGTGGCCAAGGCAGAGAAAAGCCATTAGAAGACTGTTACCTTCACAGTTGTATAAGCAAAAGATAAATAAACTATCTCATCCTGGATATACATGCTGTTCTGTGTATATATAGCTTAAATATAAATGAGATACACTATTTTGAAGATGTATTCCACAAAAAAATGTTTTGCAGATACAGGACATAAAATGGTAGCACTCATTTCTCACATTCACAGCAAAGCAATAATACACACTGTCATTTGAACATCTTCGCCTTAGTTCAGTGTTATTTCACTGTGCTTGTGTGGGTTCTTGCTTCTGCTAGGTGTTATGTGAATTTAGGACAGATAAACAAAATAAAATATTCAAGATCATTCACAAACATATTCTGTTGGGAAATAAGACTAGAGAATTCTGGAGAAATTTATAATTGAAAGTTAATAAAATATAATCTTTTTTTTCTCTTGGTGCTGGCGATCAAACAGAGTCTGCATGCTAAACCACTGTAAAGTGTGATTATTAACATAATGTAGGGGAAGTGAATAAGACGTAGCCTAGATTCATCTAAATAAATTCTTAAGAATCACTGTGCGATGGTGGTGCACACCTTTGATCCCAGCACTTGGGAGGCAGAGGCAGGCAGATCTCTGAGTTTGAGGCCAGCCTGGTCTACAGAGTGAGTTCCAGGACAGCCAAGGCTACACAGAGAAACCCTGTCTCGAAAAACCAAAATAAAAGTAAACAAACAAATACATAAATTAAAATTAAAAAAATTCTTAAGAATCATTCACAATTCATTTATTCAAGGCAATATGATAAGCAGAGATCATATAGAGTTATGTGCAAGTGATATTTACAAATAAATAAATGCTTTTTGTTTGGGAGGCTGGAAGATCTTGAGTTCAAAGCCTGTGCTACAATCATTATCTTTAAAGTATTTTAACCATACACATATTGTGTCTTGGTTTTGTAAAAACTATTTGAGGGGGATACAGTTCATCTTTCAAAGTGTCCATGCCTGTCTTTGTGATACCACAGCTGAGCTGAGAAACTACTGTGGAGGTATCTTAATCCAGCAACGAGGCTGCTCTGATCATATCCAAAGACCTTCTAGGTCTGTGTGGCCTGGCTGGGATGCCAACAGGCTCTTAGCACACACCCTTAGTCCCTCTGGCTGGAATCCTTTCGTATACAGCACGTCTAATAGAAGAGCAGACAAAGTGACAAATCAGAGAAAGATTTGACAGAATGAGTCAGAGATAGGATGTGCTCAACTCTCAGGAGAAAATCTATGTAAGAGTAGCACAGGGAGAGAAAGTCAGTTGGGAGTCAGTGTAGAGTGCAGTGAAGGTGTATTCATCTGCGAGTTCATGCAGTTCAGTGCAGATCAGCAGAGGTGGATGAAGCCAGAGAATGAGAAGGAGCCAGAAGATTAGAACAAACTGCCAGAGTTGGTTTGATCCCAAGAAGATCAATGCAGTGAGAAGTTGAGAGAATCCAGACTGAATCAGTCAGCTTGGAGGAGAGTCTGAGGCAGACAGCTGAGTTGAACTAGCCAGCTAGAGCTCAGAAGGAACTGACAAGGGTGAGCTTATTTCACAGTAAGCCTCCAAGACAATCACATCAGGTGAATAAAGGTTACTTTTACTAATTCAAAGGCGAACATGCTATCTAGCCCTTTGCATAAAAAGTTTGAAGACCCCCCTGGAATAGCCTTTGGTTGAATTATCAGAAACTGGAAATTATCAAGTCTGATTAAAGTTTTATTTGCTGGGAAAATGTTGCTTATAATTAAGGCACCGCCTAAGGAGGAAGCTGGGCTGAGTCAGGGGCCTCCGGGTTAAGCAAGGGTCAGCTGTGGAGCTGACGCAGCGTTTTGAATAGTGAGTAAAAAGTCCTAGTGTGCCCCGGGGATGAAGACAGGAGGGCAAGAGCCCTGTGTGCTGGGGAGAGGTGGATGCCAGAGCCTAAGCAAACTTTCAAAAGCAGACACATTAGCTAGACAGACGCAGCAACCCAATCTCCCCAAATCTTTGAAATCACCAAGAGAACGCTAAAACTGTACAAGATGGGGCATAGGGTCCTTAAGCAACTTTTATCAGCTCTGAGTCCAAGGCAGTCATGACTGACACTGGGCTGCAGTTCAAGAGTTCAGAGTTTATTTTCAGTTGGGGTTAACGTACAGGGCAGCAAGCCTCTTTCCTGTGAACTTTTCCCATGTGACCGCCAATGTCACCACCCTGGCCTTTCACGCCCAGCTCTGGCAGATCAGGGATACCCTGAGGAGCCGTGACCTATATTTTTCTCTCCACTTTGGTTACATGCTTTTCCTCCACAGTTCTCCATTTACATATTTCTATCTGTTTACTCCATGAGTCCACTTTCCTAATGTAAGAGGGCGCTATTAAGAAATAAATAGCATATAAAGGAGTTCTTAATTTCTAAAAATTAACTTTTTAAAGCATGAAAATACCCACAACACAGCTCCTGTGCCCAAGACTCAAGGAACATTACAGAAGAGGAGCAGAAAGACTGTAAGAGGCAGGTCAGGAAATCTACTGTGAGGCTGTGTCTTTTAGGAATGTCTGAAACTACACTCAAAGTTTCACCAACTTGACTGCCCAAATGTGAGTTGAGCAACAACAGATATGGTAAAGTGGACAGGGAAAATCCCATGACCTACGTGAATAACCACGGGCAAGGAATGCTGGGAGAAGTAGTCTTTCCCAGGGAAAAGCACATCGACTGGTTATCCAATACCAAATGGTCACCCTGAACACACAAGTAACATCATACAGACTGAGTAAGTAGTAATTATATTTATATGTTTATTTATATATTTTATTTTTATGTTTTTATTATTTATTTTATATTTCATATATTATATATATACATATATATACATATATATGTGTGTATGTATATATGCAACAACAACTAATAAAACAAGAGGCTACAAATTTGGAAGAGCACCAGAGGGGAATATGGGAATGCCCAAAGAAGAAAGGGAAGAGGTAAATGCTGCAAACATATAGGAATGTCAAAAATTAAAACAGTATTTTTTAAAAACCATAAAAATGTAGAGCACTTGCCCATCCTGCACAAGACCCTAGAACTAATGACCAGTACAAAAAACAACAACAAAGGCTGGGGCATTAACTTCACAAACACAAAACGGAGCAGCCCAGTGGTCCCCTGGGAGGCCCTGTCCTCCGGCCGATGGCTGAGGTTCAGGCTGATGGCCCATCAGCAGGCCGACTCAGGGGTACAGCGATTTCTACCAGACTCAGATGAGCTCAGCCAAGTCAGTATCCTGACATAAATGTATCCAAATGTTAATTCTCCTTAGTTATTTATCATTTTAAGCTGTAGCTTATCCTGACAAATTGGCTTAAGATATTTAATAGAAATCTAATATTCAGACCATACCAAATCCTTGCTTTAAAAATGATTTTAAAGCTGTGTTCCTATTTCAGGCATGCCAACCTTGGAAGTGCTTTAACTTTGGTTTTGTAAAGAATAATTTTATGGCTCCTTAGGAGACTAAGTTTTTAAATCAAAGATGGTTTTCTTTTCCTATATTTGCACACTGGCTAAAACTTAATGTCTAGGAGTTTCCTAGCTTAAATATGCAAGGTGAAGAAGAAATTAACACAGGAGGAGGGAGGCCAGTACTTTCTGGACTAAGAAAAGATACTTAGTAGCTTCTCAACTATCTGTGGTAAGGGTCTAGTTTTTTTTTAACAATTACATTTTCAGCTAAATGTGCCAGTGTAACTAACACACTATAATCCCAACTCTCAGAAGCAGAAGAACTATCAACAAATTCAAAACCAGCACAGCACCCAGGCTCAAAAAAAATTTTTTTTTATTATTATTTCCAGTGCTTCACAACCCAGAACTTTTGCAAAATATAACAGAAAGCAATTAGAATGAAAATGATGAAGGATAAAATTATTGATTTATTGTTAAAGCTAAGAGGTAGGGGATTTTTATCTTGTGAGTCATTTTCTTTTCCTTTTCTCTTCACTTGCGTGTCTGGTTTTCCTGAGGTGCGGCTCCCTGTGCAGCACAGACTGTCCTTGCATTCAGGATCCACTGGTTGAAGACGCTTGAATGCTACAGTTACGAGGACAAGTCGCTAGGCCTCGGTGTGGAGTTATTCAATTTCTTCCAAAGCTTCTGGAAGTTCACAGGTAGATCACAGTGCTCGGCTAGTGGTCCCAGGGCACAGGCCACAGCGTGCTGTGTTCTTTCAAAGCCCCCTTTCTCCTTTAATGTACAAACTCTAGGGAGGAGCCTACGATTTCTCCGAAATGAAAGTTCCAGCCCTGTGAGTGCTCAGTCTTACAGCTGGAGGCCTTCGTGGATGATGCCCTGTGGTGGCCTGCCCTACAGAAGAGGCAGACTCGGGGGTGGGTCAGGGGGTGGGGGTGGAAGACGACCGTGGATGCCACAAGTCACCTGATTTCCACTCTTTGTGAGTTTCTGTCTTTCTGCAGCCAGTCCGACCTCCGGGTGAGTAGATGCATACACTGCAGCACATGGGAAAGGCGAGGAGAAGCTGCACACGTCTCAAAGCTGCCACCTCCACTTCTGCTTTTTCACTCTCAAATGTGCACTGCGCTTACCTTGGCCACAAATCATTGTGGAGAAGTAAGGCTTAGAACTAGACACAGCTTTTGTAGGCGTAAGCAATGTCAATTCAGGGAATTATAATTTGCTTTAGACCAGGCTCTGGGTCTTAAGACAACTCTGTATTCTGCTCAGAGCGTAGCTGGTGCCTTGCACATACTTTACATTCAGTAACTTTGAGTAGCATAAATACAGGGACACGATCACCAGCAAAGTTTGAAAATAATAACTGGCACATATTAACAGGACAGTTACTGTGCTGTACTGTTCCTGAGGTCACACATGAATCCTGAATGTTTAGACTGTATTACTGTAATCCTTTGGGGGGCTTTTATCCATATTGATTATAACATTCTCATGTTCTGTAAGAACTGTGTACACTGGTGCTCAACCACTTTGCTCAATTAACAGGACTGTTCTTTTAGAAGTGTCTAATAACAAACTAAACTCACCCCGCTAATGTAATTATTATTAGGGTACACTTATTCTATAACCTAGTAATACAAAGGGGCTCACTGAAGATTTAGGGATAGGAGAACACTCTGGGGACTATTCACAAAACCTTGTTTTTGAATGTTAGGAAACACAAACACAAAAGTATTCATACTGAACTGGAGAGCTCCCTGCTGGCTAGCTTTCACAGTGCTGGGGGTCTGGGGGCCGAGGGAGAAAAGGCATCAACAATCTTACCCAGTTGAGAGCCCTAGGGCCTATGATACCAACCTGTCAGGCAAAATGTGCTCATTTGCACTATAGTGGCATGACAGTTATGGATGTAACCCAACATCGCCCTGAGTGGTATTGAAACGCACTTCTGAACTCCATAGTTGGTACTATAAACCCCATTCAAAAGTCAGTCCACGGTACTGGTATAGCACGGGTACTAGAGAGAATTCCCTTCTGCTGTTTAACACACAGACAATGACCACTCTCAGCACTAATCAGAGAGGCCTTTTTCCAATGGTCTGCAGTGAATGCAGAGACTCACGGCTAAAACGGTGCTGAGATTCATGGTGGTTGAGTCATCACCCTTAAACTAAATATACTCTCACCTCCAAAGCTCAGAGGCATCAGGAAAGACGAATTGGAAAGAATATAAGAGCCAGAAGGCGGGCTGGAAGCTGCCACCTTCCGGGCAACCCATGATGGCTGCAATCACAAACCCTCAGCACCAACGGTGGCTGGCACAACCAGCCCTGCGCCAGAATGGGCTCAGACACAGCCCAACATGAACAGTCCGCTGCTAACGTCTATTCAACTGACAGATTCAAGGAAAGAGGGTGTCACTGCCTTCAATCATGTGCCCACTGGTACTCCACCAAGCTCCGATGGAGAGTCCCAAGCCAATGGTTACATAGATGCCTCTCTTTAAAGGAAATGGGTCATAAAGGAGACCAAACGTAATACATACGGGAAATGGACAAATAGGAGATACCTCATAAAAGTCGGAGGAAGCTATTTTTGAAGGTGGGGGAAGATTATAAAGTTTTTAAATAACTAACTAAAGACAGTATGTGAATTTCTTTAAAAGTATCACCAATAGGTTTCTTACGATGTCAGAATGTCAGAGATTAAAGTGGATTAATGCTCAGAAGGTCCTTAGCACATGGCAAATGCTCGATAAATTCTCAGAATGGCAACGTTTAAAAAAAAAAAAAACCACACTGTGCTCAATCCAACACCCCAAAATCAGGATGCAAACTTTAACTTTTCTAACCCAAACATAGTTTTTCGAAGAGAGAAGTGAAAAGTCCAGCAATTTCCCTTTGGTTCCCCCCAGCACATTCAGCCTCGGACCCCAAACATCACAATCTCTGTGGCCAAGCCGTGCGCTCCCTGAAAGCTGCGTGACACAGTGCATCTGCCCGGTAAGCCTCAGAGCACGTGAGTTAGGCTGTTCCGTGTTCAGCTCCAGGCTCGTATGCACTTAATTCTGTTTCTCACAGAAAGCAAAGCCAGGCAGCCAGAGGGGCGCACTGGGCACAGAAGCCTCGAGTCTTCCTTAGCTCTGTTGGCTACTGTTACACAAAAATGTTTCTCTGATATATAAATTAAAGTCTCTCCATTTCTCCACCACCGTGGGGAAAGTCAGCAAAAAAGGAAGATGGGAAAAGTGCAGCATTGGGTGGCAGACAATGCCGATTGGTTCTGAATTGTTTTGATCCTGGGACACTCAAATATGTCAGGTGACAAGGGTGGGGGGGGGTACTGTAGAGTATAAAAGCTTTCCACTGAAGAAAATGTTTTTGCTGCACACTCATTAACAATCTCAGTTTGAAGAAGGGATGGATGTACCAGCTCCTACTGTAACTCAGCATCCTCTTTAGCAAGGACTAATACGCCAAATACCCAAACAACAAGCCAAACTCCCCCTGTCCTTTCGTTAGGCCTACTTCTCTTTCTCCCGATTCTTAGTAAGGAGAGGCATGAAACAACAGCCAAATTCAAAAGAAAACATGAGCTTGACCTGAGGGCCTCCCCAGCATCGTGCTGAGCCCAGGTTCAGATGTTGAGTGCATAATCAACTCTAAGGACAGACTCGGGCGCTCCAGTTTTCATTAGAAATCGGTCAACTGTGGAAGATGCCACACCGGCGTCATCTTTCGTGAGTTTACACTTAGTTCCTCCCTGGCAAGAGCCACCCCCAAGCAGTTATTTTTTTTTCTTTTTACCCAGAAAACCTGCCGAGGTTGCTGGTTAGTTGAGGAAGCCACAAGTGCCCTTCGTAGACACGGAAATCAGGTCAGCTCAGCTCAAACACCGAGACACACAATAACATCAGCCGGTGGCTAGGGGCGAATGGGTGACGGTTTAAGGGTCTAAGCACTGGTTCTTCTGTAAGGGTGACTGCTTAACAAGGCCACAGGCTACTGCAACCATGTATTGTGTGTCCGTCCCTCCCCTGAGGCGGGGGACCTCATCCTTTGTAGCTGTGTATGATTTGCTCTATCAGCACGTACACTACCTGATATAGAAAGTGCCTCGATTCTTTTAACTAAAAAGATCTCATTCTTGGTAAGGAAGAAAAGACCATTTGTTTACATATTTCAAAAGACATTAAAGTTATTCCGGATTTAGCCTCGGAGGCACTCCCATGTGAAGAAGCTGGTCTCTTGAGGCTGGTCTTCCTGTCTGGACCCGTCATCATGCTGTTTTCTCAGGTACAACAGAAATACAACCTAGAGCCTCAGATGAATCCCCTCCCTCCTTCCATACAGGCTGCTTGGGAAGAGAATACAGCCAACCCCCTTTTAAAGACAACGCCAAACACCAAGCACAACCAGGAAGATCATAAGCACTGAGCTGCCACGTACTAAGTAGAGTCTGAAATTCCCAGATAGCTCCCAAAGAGGACCGTCTGGCACTGAGGCCAGGTGCAGACGCGTGCGTGGAATGTGGCAAACTCACTGGCGAACATCATCACCCCCTCCAGGGTCAGAGGAGAAGCTCCGCTGGCCAAAGCCACCCTCAATGCTCAGTGCCTTTGAGGTGAGGGTCTTGTTCCCTCTCTGGCCAGGCTGATATTTACTGGTCCCGCCCCCCAGCCCTATTCCCACAGTGGCCCTCCCTTTCTCTCCACTAGCCTCCCACTAGACCAGCTGAGCCATTTGCCATGATCATCTGCCTCCCTGAAGTCCAGACCTACATAAGTAATGACGACATACTTATTATCTTTACATATCTCCAGAATTCAACAACAAACTAGCTTTTCAGTAACATTCTCAACTGTTTCTAGAACATTCTAAATTTGGGATCCATCATAGAATAATAATAGTAATAATTAATAAGAATAAGAAGAAGAAGAAGAAGAAGAAGAAGAAGAAGAAGAAGAAGAAGAAGAAGAAGAAGAAGAATAGCAGTAAAAGCCTCCTGCCCCCACGGAGTTTACATTCCAGTGACGTATTTCCCAGATTGTATCTTGAAAAGAACAGGCTAGTTTCCAGGACGTCGACCCCCATCCCACACCACTAAGCCTGCTCGGTGAAGGACACAGCTGTTTACTGGCCAGCTTCTTTCCCACCCATTCTCCGAAGATGCCAAAATGCTGTGAGGTTTGCAACTAACAGTCTCTGAACCGACTGGTCTTCCACGCCACCCCTCATCCTTCTCCTCCTGCTCTGGCTGGCAACCCTATCTGAGTTCCTGTATGCAGCCCCTCCTCTACCCTGCCGCCATGGCGGTTGTTCTGAAGATCTGCTGAGACCACTGCCAATTACTCACAGGGCAGCCCAATGATCTGACTGACCCCGCACTAGGCGCTCTGCCCCAAGAACCTCCACCTGCCTCGGGGTCACTCCTCTGCCTCTTCTCTTCTTGCGCCAGCCCCTCCTCCTCCTCCTGACTTGCTGGGCCCCTGCTTGTCCTTTAAGGACTAGCTTGACTGGCCTCTGCTCTGAGGAGATGCGCCATGCTCTGCCAAGGCTGCTCCCCTCCCCCTCCCTCCCCATTCTGGCATTGTATGGATCTGCTTGCTGTGATCCCTCTGTTCCAGACTGAACACCCACTGAAGTCCAGGTTAACTGTGGCCAACTTGGATAACCAAGTTGTCTGCTACTGTACCATGTCTGACATTCACAAGACACACAAAGACCTGCCCATTTTGGGTGACCCTCTTGCTCTAGACTTAAAAGACTTGTTTCTACCAGTGACTGACTTCGCCCTACTCTCTCTGTCCCAGAAACTTCCACCTGACTTGGGTTCACTCCCCCACCTCTTCCCTTCTTGAACATGAATACTCTGCTTTGTCCTTCTCTCCTCGTGGCTTGCTGGGTCCCTGCTGATCCTTGAAGGACTCAAGGAAAAGAACTTTTTTCTACAGACCATAGAAGGTATTAGACTGAACGGGAGATCACTCACTTCACTTCTGGAAGCAACAGCCCGGTGCAGTGGGGTCAGCCACATGTTGTCCTTGGCATTGACACGAGCTCCTGCAACCAAACAGCACAAGTTAGGGCCACAACAGAGTCAAGGGCTGTGTGTTGCTCCTACTTGCCTGGTATAGCCAGCAGATCTTTCCTTGGTATCAGTCGTAATTCAACAAGATTTTATATGGGATAAAGGGGCCAACAGACATCTGTCTTGCCCTGAAGTCCTCCTATTAGTTCTCTAGTACTAGCCATATATTTTGATACAAGAATCCATATTGCATGAAGTTTTCAGACAGGAGCCTGTGCAGATTGTTCATAACTTCTTCATGCTATGGAGCAGAAAGACAGATTGAAGCCCATGACAAAACTGGCTCATACTGTGAGACATGATCCATGCTTCACTAAAACCAGGTCACAGCACAGGATATGAATGAAAGGTACATATGAATGGACTCCTGGAAAACAGAATATACCTTGTTCCCTTGACATTTCCAAAACCTCCCGTGGGAGCAAGACTACCAAAGATACATTGGGACAATAGAAACATCCTATACAAGTCTTTGGTTCAGGGTTTTGATAAATCCTCCTGTCAGCAGGTGGTGGTTTGAATGTCCTTGGCCCAGGGAGTGGGGTATTTTGAGGTTGTAACCTTGCTGGAGGTAAGTGTGGCCTTGTTGAAGTAGGTGTGGCCTTGCTGAAGGAAGTGTGTCACTGTGGGGTTGTGCTCTAAGACCCTCATCCTAGCTGCCTGGAGGCCAGTCTTCTCCTAGTGGTCTTCAGATAAAGATGTAGAACTCTCAGCAACTACCACTCCATACCTGTCTGGATGCTGCCACACTCCCACCTTGATAGTACTCTGAACCTGTAAGCCAGCCCCAATTATAGGTTGTCCTTAGAAGAGTTGCCTTGGTCATGGTGTCTGTTCACAGCAGTAAAACCCTAACTATGAGACAGTTTGAGATTATTTCATAAAAGAGCTGTTAACAGGAGGGAGATGATACCTATAGATGCAGTGAGAGGCATCCATTTAGGTCTTAGGATAGTGAAAACCCTCATGAGGGTAGAGAAGGGGCATGAATAAAAGAAATTAAAAGGGCAAGAAAAGGAAGGAAAGAGTGGGCGACCGGAGGATAAGAGCTGAGGAAGTGAGTCAGGTGGAAAGAGAGGTTAAACACAGAACCTTCTAGAAAGGCAAAAACTTTCTAGAAGGGTATCAGATTTCTGCAGACTATTTAAGCCACAGACTTAAAGAAATAATGAAGCACAGAACTGATAGTATTTTTAACTGCAAACAAGTACTGTTAACAGCATTCATCACAGAAACCAGCATACTCCTCCTCAAACAAAGGGGAATGCCCCCAACCCCACCCCTCCCATCTCACTTCATCAGTTTGAGATGTCATCAGACACAGCGTTGTTTTGTTTGCTTTGAGAGCTCAAGCTTATTGTGGCACGCTGTCAAGGTTGAGAGCCACTGACAAGCTTAATGTTAAACAAAGTTAAGGCAACTTGAAAATCAACTCTAACGAATTTTATCCAGTCTAAATGACTTTTTTAAGTCCCTTACCTGTGTGAAGACCACAATAGAACGAGAATCCCTGAGCTAAATGCTCTGAAGTGAAGTGGGTTGGACAGGCAGTGGGGTTTATGGACAAAGCCTGGGACTTGTATTTAGACTTCAGCAGCCACTATTCCAAGGACTCATAGCTCCTAATCTGTAGAATAAGGCTAACCACATGCCAACCAATACATCCCCGTTCGATTTCCTGGGTGCTTGGGAAAGTCAGGGAGGCGGAGGTCATTTCACATATCATAAAGCACTAGAAGTTTATTAGCAGTTCATATTTCAAAGTCCCCCCAATATCTCATCCACCCCTGAATCTATGGCTAAGATGTTCAATGACTGCGAAAATGATAGTTCAACACAGAATTATCAACTATGAAATATCAGAATAAGCCTATTCTTTTACATTTTCACTTACATTTTAAAAATGTATTTTATGTGTGCAAGTGTTTGCTTGCATGGATACATGTACGCCATGTGCATGCCTGGTATCCACAGAGGTCAAAGTTCCACAATCCCTGGAATTAGAGACACTGATGGTTCTGATGGTTGTGAACCACTGTGTGGTGCTGGGAACCACACACCTAGGTCTTCTGCAAGAGCCAGCAAGGGCTCTGACCTGCTGATCCGTCTCTCCAGGCTCCAAATGCACACTTTAAACTTTTTTTTACATTAATCTGTGGGTATGCTTTCCACTAGGTTCTTGGAAACCAGAGACAAAACTAAGATTGTCAGGCTTGGCTTGTGGTGAACATCTTAACCTACTGATCCTTCTTGCTGGCCCCATGAGTACATTCTTTTTCTTCCTTTAAAGAAGTGTGTGTGTGTGTGTGTGTGTGTGTGTGTGTGTGTGTGTATGCAATGTGTGTGGGAGTGCAAAGAGGACGTAATAGAGTATCAGATCGCCTGCAGGTGGAATTACAGGGAGCTGTGAGTCACTTTATGTGGGTGCTGGGAACTGAACTCAGGTCCTCTGGGAGAGCAGCAAAGACCTGCTGGGCTTCCCCTCCAACCTCATTAAGCATTTTTTTAAAGTAAAACCTCAAGTGTTATTGAGTCCTAGGGCTAAGGAAACCCAGATGTGATTAAAATAAAGCAAAAAATGGTGAATTTTAAAATAAAAACCCATTGGTAAAAAGGAACTCTGAGGTTATTTTTCCCCTAAGTGTTGGCACCAAGAGAGTGCTAGAGTCTAGTGGTTGCTATACAGCTTTCTGGTTTGGACAGAAGGTCATTCATCCCTTTAGCTCCTGATGGAACATTCTGGAAGCTAGTAAGCCCCTTTAAAATCACCCACCTTTTCTTCCATCTTCATTATGCATAATGTTAGCACAAAGTGCTTAAACCACATTTCTCTAGTTAGCTAAGTGCATGGTTATTATTTCTAAAGCTGTTTCTTTGGCACTGAGGTAACAAATATCAAGTAGGCCCCCACACCATCTTAAGAGCTGGATACAGGCCTAGTGTTCATACTTTGACAAAGCACATTTTGTGTTTTCTTCTAGTTTTGCTTTTTTGCAAACATAAAACCTTGATGCAAGAAGAGTGGCCAAATGACACACATGTGGAAAGATGCTAAACGTTTATCAGGATAAAGACGTGAAGGCAGAGCTAACATGATGTCGACCAAGCTGACAGAAACAGTAAGAGGCAAGAGTGAGCCCTCAGGAAGGGTGTGGAGTAAAGGCAGACGAGGCACGCAGCCAGTGAGCAGGCACTGCTCAGTTCCTCTCAGCACTGGGACAACACGCCATTGACTAAGAAAACCTATCACACGTGTCCATGATATGAACAATTCATCCCTCATATGCCCTTGAGAAACACATACACACACACGCTCAGTCCTCACACTCACTCACTCACACACATTCATACATCACACATGCACACACACACACACACACACACACACACACACAAACTCCTCACACACACACTCCTCACACTCACATACAATACATGCACACACATTCACTCCTCTTACACTCACACACACTCACACATACACTCCATGAACACCACATAAACTCACCCACATACACACACAATCCTGCTGGAACTGGAGAAGGGGCTCACTCAATAAGCTGCCTACCGTGTAAGCATGAAACCGAAGCTCACGTCCTCAGAAGCCACATCTTTTTTATTAGATATTTTCTTTATTTACATTTCAAATATTATCCCCTTTCCTGGTTTCCCTTCCAAAAACCCCCTATCCCATCCCCTCTTTCCCTGCTCACCAACCCACCCATTCCTGCTTCTTTATCCTGGCATTCCCCTACACTGGGGCATCGAGCCATTTCAGTACCAGGGGCCTCTCTCCCATTGATGTCCAACAAGGCCATCCTTGGCTTTGTTGCAAGCTGGAGCCATGCAGCCTCCATATGTACTCTTTGGTTGGTAGTTTAGTTTCTGGGAGCTCTGGGGATATTGGTTGGTTCATATTGTTGTTCTTCCTATGGGGCTGCAAACCCTTCAGCTCCTAGGATCCTTTCTCTAGCTCTTCCATTGGAGACCTTGTGCTCAGTCCAGTGGTTGGCTGAGAGCATCCACCTCTCCTCTCTATTTGTCAGGTACTGGCAGAGCCTCTCAGGAGGCAGCTATGTCAGGCTCCTGTCAGCAAGCACTTGTTGACATCCACAATAGTGTCTGGGTTTGGTAACTGTATATGGGATGGATCCCCAGGTGGGGCAGTCTCTAGATGGCCTTTCCTTCAGTCTCTGCTCCACACTTTGTCTCTGTATTTCCTCCCATTGGTATTTTGTTCTCCCTTCTAAGAAGGACCAGAGTATCCACACTTTGGTCTTCCTTCCTGAGCTTCATGTGGTCTGTGAATTGTTTGTATCTTAGGTATTCTGAGCTTCTGAGGTAATACCCACTTATCAGTGAGTGCATACCAAGTGTGTTCTTTTGTGATTGGGTTACCTCACTGAGGATATTTTCTAGTTCCATCCATTGGCCTAAGAATTTCATGAATTCATTATTTTTAATAGCTGAGTAAGTATTCCATTGTGTAAATGTACCTCATGTTGAGGAACATCTAATTTCTTTCCAGTTTCTGGTTATTATATGTATGGCTGCTATGAACATAGTGGAACATGTGTCCTTATTACATGTTGGAGCATCTTCTGGGTATATGTCCAGGAGTGGTATAGCTGGATCCTCAAGTAGTACTATGTCTAATTTTCTGAGGAACCACCAAACTGATTTCCAGAGTGGTTGTACCAGCTGTAATCCCACCAACAAAGGAGGAGTGTTCCTCTTTCTCCACATCCTCTCCAGGATCTGCTGTCCCCTGAGTTTTTGATCTTAGCCCTTCTGACTGGTGTGAGGTGGAATCTCAATGTTGTTTTGATTTGCATTTCCCTGATGACTAAGGATGTCGAACATTTCTTAAGGTGCTTCACAGTCATTCAGTATTCCTCAGTTGAGAATTCTTTATTTAGCTCTGTACCCCATTTTTAATAGGGTTATTTGGTTCTCTGGGGTCTAACTTCTTGAGTTCGTTGTATATATTGGATGTTAACCCTCTATCAGATGTAGGGTTGATGAGATCTTTTCCCAATCTATTGGTTGCTGTTTTGTCCTATTGAGAGTAGTGTCCTTTGCCTTACAGAAGCTTTGCAATTTTATGAGGTCCCATTTGTCAATTCTTGATCTTAGAGCATAAGCTATTGATGTTCTGTTCAGGAAATTTCCCCTGTAAGTGGGGGAGAACCTCGAGCACAGAAGCCACATTTTTTAAAGCCAGGCTGAGGGCAGAGACAGAGAATTCTGGAGCTCACTAGCTAGAAAAGTATAGCCAATCAGTAAACAGTAAATTCTTATGTAGTACGACCCTATCTCAAAAATAAGGTGAAGGAAGAAGATGGACTTCATGTGTCACAGGTAATGCACATCTTTTGCTTTGATGGTGCCTAAGCTCCCACAGCATGCTGATTCACACCAACATTGACCTGTGATCTCCACATGCACCTATATACACACAAACACATACCAGAGAGAGAGAGAGAGAGAGAGAGAGAGAGAGAGAGAGAGAGAGAGAGAGAACGAGAGAAAATAGGCTCTCCTGAAGTTGTTTAATTTTGTTTTCTTCTTCGATATGCAGATTTATTCTTTAGTACAAACTGATCTGGAACTCCCTGTATAGTCCAGGCTGGCCTTGAACTCACCAATCTTCAGATCTCAGCTTTCAAGTCCTACAGTTACAGGTATGTGCCACCAGTCTGGCTAAAATATAAGGAGTGTGTGTGTGTGTGTGTGTGTGTGTGTGTGTGTTTCACATTTTACACAGTTC
The DNA here is from genome assembly GCA_964023405.1 of Apodemus agrarius. Classification (NCBI taxonomy): domain Eukaryota; kingdom Metazoa; phylum Chordata; class Mammalia; order Rodentia; family Muridae; genus Apodemus; species Apodemus agrarius. The sequence goes on from OZ030014.1 coordinate 55,255,782, forward strand.
TTATTTTGATAGGTAATTTGGTTATTCCCAATAGTTTTCCAAAACCTGCAAATAACAGGCATTCATAAAGTGACTTCTAGTGTAAGTACTTAAGCATTTGTCTAGGATAGGGAATTAAAGATGGACTTCATGTGCCACAGGTAATGCACGCCTTTTGCTTTGATGGTGCCTAAGCTCCCACAGCATGGTGATTCACTCACAGTGTCTAAGACTGCTTAGTTTTCTCATGTCATCACTAATACTTTATATTACCTGTTATCTTAAGTATGGCGAATCTGAATCAACACTGGATTATTCGAGGACAGAGTGCACATGTTATATCCCAAAAGGTAGGGGGAGAAACTTCTGGAGATGATAGGTAGTATCATTTTTATTATAGCAATGATTTCATGAGAGTATATGCATATGCCTAAACTCACCAAATTTTGTGTGTGTGTGTGTGTGTGTGTGTGTGTGTGTGTGTGTGTAGTTTAAAAGTATTGCAAATCGCCGGGCGGTGGTGGCACATGCCTGTAATCCCAGCACTTGGGAGGCAGAGGCAGGCGGATTTCTGAGTTCGAGGCTAACCTGGTCTACAGGGTGAGTTCCAGGACAGCCAGGACTATACAGAGAAACCCTGTCTCAGAAAAAAAAAACTAACAACAACAACAACAACAACAACAAAAAGTATTGCAAATCTAGTTGGCGGAAAATGCTGTGTCAATTTTTTCTTTCTTTTTTTTTTTTTCAAGCACAATTTTTAATTTTTTTTCAATTACACACCTGTCAGCCCTGTGTAGGAATTTAATGTGATTCATATTGTTGACAGTAGTTATTATTTTAAAAATCTTTTTTGGTACATTGGATGTGCGCAAAGTTATATCTTACTATGCTTTTAGTTTTAATTTCCTTAATGATTAGTGAAGCCAAACATTTTTTCATGGTTTCACGGGCCTTTTGGATGCTACCTTTTTTTTTCTATATTCTTTGCTTACATTCCAAATGATTTCCCCTTTCCTGTTCCCCTTCTCCCCATGAGTCCCATAAGCCCTCTTCCCTCCATTCCCCAATCAAACCCCTCCCACTTCCCTGTCCTGGCACTCCCCTACACTGCTGCACTGAGTCTTTCCAGGACCAGGGCCCTCTCCTTCCTTCTTCTTGGGAATGATTTGATATGTGGGTTGTGTCTTGGGTATTCAGAGCTTCTGGGCTAATATCCACTTATCAGTGAGTGCATTCCATCTGTGTTCTTTTCCATTATGTTTGCAATACATTTTCTGAGGATTTCTTAGTTCATATTTTTTGCCCATCTCCCTCACATAATTTTTGAATGTACATTTACCTGGTGGCATTGTTCTTGTTATCACTATTACCTACTGATTATATCTAGTTTTATGGAGGTACAAACATGGCTCTCTATTAAAATGGTCCCAAGGAAGAGCATGACCATTGCCTGCAGGGTCTGAGACAGCGCGGACTCACCAGCATGGATGCTGTCAGGTGCTTAAGAACTGGCAAACTCAAAGGCTCCTTTCTACTCCATGAGCTATGACAAAAGCAGTGTTATCTGCGTGTTCCCCCTGCCTCTCCCTGCCTTCCCCTCCCTTCCCTTCCCCTTTCTCTCCCTGCTTCCTCCTGTCTCCCCATCCCCTTCCTCTCAACACCTTGGAGACTCTTATTTACCTCTCAGGTCTGGGTGTCAGATGGTTTGGGTCCTTCACTGAATATTCATAACTGATTTTTCCCAAGGAAGCCCTGTGTGATTTACCTGCCTGTCAGCACCATGGAAGGACACAGTCTGCATGGCTAACGGTTTAGAGGCAAATGCTCTTTTACCCAAGGATGTTACAATTCTTAATCACAAAAATAAGCATTAACTATAACTGGCTCTCTAGAACAAAAGCTCAGGTAAAAATTATCAAGCACAGTTCTAACTCCCAGTGAGGCAGGGTCTTCCTTATCCCTATTACCTCTCTGTTTCAGTCCCGGGGACTAAAGGGAGTAGTCCTTTAGTCTGGGAAGTAAAGGGAACTCTGGCATCTTTTCCAGAGGCAATATTTCTGTTATTAGCCCCTTGTCATCCAGAAGTGTAAGGGGGTAAAGAGAAGTGAGGTGATTAGCATGGACTAAATGGCGAGAGACCCTTACTGACCAAAAACAATCAATTCAGAAGGTGAGTCTGTCCAAAGACTGGCTAATCAGCTTACTGAGGTAAGAAACACTCAAGAAAGAGCAGATGAAATATGACTATAATATAAAACAATTGCATTGCTATTGGATTTTTCTTTCTGTCAAAACAGACCAGATCTTCCTACAGCTCAGGAGTCACCTTGGAAACGCGTGTGAAAATGCCATGTGTGGAAATTGCTTCTTGAAGTTGCTGCTAGAGCTAGCTTGCACACTCACCAGACAGCAGCATATTAATTAATTTTGTACCAGATTTGTGCCCATAATCAGCTTTGCTTTGTTTAATCAAACTCCTTTACCAGATTTAAAAAAAAAAAACTTAAATCCATGCACAAAGAATGAATATCTGTTAGGCACAAAGGTATAAAGGACCACGTGCCACCAGTTCTGTGGACAATTGGCACTATAACTAGTAACCATAACTGGGGGGGGGGGAATCACAGGAAATCATTTTGCAAAACTATCACTTGCTTAGTAGCATAGATTTTGGTACATGTAGTTGCATTTTATTTTATGTATCTGTGCAGACATGTAGATGTTTTGTGTGTGTGTGTGTGTGTGTGTGTGTGTGTGTGTGTGTGTGTGTGCCGGTACACATGTGTGTAGGTTACAGATCAACCTCTGGGATCATTCCTCAGCATCTATCCACCTTGTTCTTTGAGAAAAAGCCTCTCATTGAGACTCAGAGCTCACCAATCGGGTTATCTTGGCTGGCCAGCAGACCTGGGATCCTGCTGTCTCTACTTGCTCAGTTCTGGGATCACAAGCACACACCACCATGCCCAATTATTTATATAGCTGCTGAGTTATTTATATAGCTGAGTACACAGCAAGCACCTTACTGACTGAGCTACCTCCCAGACCATGCTAAGTTTATTTCCTACTGAGCAGTTAGACCTGGCAAACTCCCACAGTAGAGCATGCATACACATTTCTTCCTCCAACCCGAGACTCCATCACCCTAGTTCATCCTGAAGTCTTCTATAAGATTTACTGCTGTGGCCATTTTCCTGTGGGCCTTCTGCTCTCCTTACCTCAACCCCAACCTCAGTGTTCCACCACTGACTAGTTCTCACTGCCCACTCCCCGGATTTGTGCCTTGATCCTGACCTGGCCAGTTCCCAAAACAGAAGCTGAGTCAGAGGAGGAAATCAAGCCAGAGTGACAGGCAGCGATAAGAAGGCGGAAAGAATCTGCAAGGACTGTTTATCCTGAAGACATTGCCCTACCCCCCAACATGTCCACACAGAGATATTCAGGGTTCTATCTGCCTGGTGAATAGGAGACAACGTCAGTAGTAATTTAGTGAGCTTGGGTTTTAGCATGATCTGAGAGTTTGCCCAGCAGCAGAGAGCACAGCTGTAACAAGCTATTTTGGCAAGGTTAAATTATTTGTTCAACATGGGAATCATTAGCGCCTCATTCATTATGAAATGAGAAAACAGTGTGGTTGGATTCCCCAAAGGGTCAGCTGCCAGATGAAATCTCAGGGCTGAAATCACTATAGTCGTATGATGTTTCTTTAGGGATATTAAAATATAAATTGAATAAAAGTCCTTTCAGGGAAAATGGGAACTACACACACTGTGAAAGTTGGCCTCTGTTGAATAAATTGCTACAGAACTTTCTCAGTTTGATGGGTGAAAGGGGGAAGAGGAGAGAAAATGTCTTGCAAACTGAACCAACATTAAATGAAAGAGATTAACAAATCAGTAATTCTAAGACCAAATGGGTCTACAGATTAAGATGCATACAACAGCTTCTCCTGATACTCCTGAATCAGCCACAGGGACAGAAAACTAGGACTCTGTGTCACGTGAAGGTGACATGAGACCAAGCTTGTCAAGTCACACTGGTCCCATGTGGGTGACTCTCATGGCGTAGAATTAAGAGCTTCCTTTTCAAAGCTAAGGCAGGTGGAGCATGAACTTGAGGCTAGTTTAACTTGTTCTCAGCTACTCCCCTTGCCCATTTTCCAGCCTTTGCCCCCTCCCTGTGATACAATTTTTAAGGGGGGAGAAAGGGAGGAAGGGAGGGAGAGGGATGGATGGAGAGAGAGAGAGAGAGAGAGAGAGAGAGAGAGAGAGAGAGAGAGAGAGAACGCAGATAAAAGAGGGTGTTGGATACCTGGAAACTGAAATTACAGGCAGTTCTGAGCTGCCTGATGCAGATGCCAAAACCTGAACTCAGGTCCTCTGACCTACTGAGCCATGTCTGCTGCCTCTGGGACATCTTTTAATACAAGTTGAACATCCCTTATCCAAACTGCCTGAGCCCAGACGTGTTGCAGAGAGGAGATTTTTGGTCTATTTGACCCAAGCCTATACATGAACTTCATTTCTGCCTCACACGTGCCTTAGACATATGTTAGCGTATCTGCACCTTAACAGTGGCTCATCACAGTATGCCAGGTGTAGAACTCACACTGTGGCAGCATGTGACATCATTTCAGCACTGGCAACATTTAGGACCTTAGACTTTTCGGAGTAAGGGATGCTCACCCTGAATGATGATGTCTTGGTGATCATATTATTCTTGGGATCATTAGGTGTTGTCACCATACAATTCTTTATTTTACACATTTGATACTGTCTTATGATTTTCCATAGACCAAATTTCGGCCTTGAGGGTAACCGTCCAGGTATGCGCTGGCTCTTAGCTGAGGTCTGTGCCAACCCCCCACAATGCATGCTTGTTTGAACCACAGCTCAGAATACCTTAGGTTGTCAAAAGAAAGATCTGTTCTTGAGAACACAGAATCTAGCTGTGCTGGGAACACAGGCTCACTTGCTTTCACATACATCATGCTTCTTTCCTGGAGAAATTCACCCAGAGACACCATAAACCCGAAGGCAACGCAAACCTTCCCTGTGATACAGCACAGTCCTTCCTCACCGTGGTGTATTCACAGCTGGTAAAGGCATGCCCCGCTCACCTTCGCATCGCATTTCCCCTCACTACCGCAGACAAAGGCAAACCCTTAGTACAGGCCTTTTGCCTAGTTTGTGGACAAAGGCATTTCCTCCAGATTTTAATCTCTCCAAACAGAAACCAGGAGATGGGAAAGCAAATTGGCCCACATACAGTCTACATCGAGGGCACGAGCAGTATTCAAGTTGATTCCAGGGATCTGTCTAGTGAGCATTCAAATTAAAAAAAATCACATAATGGTTTTGGAAATCTGTTTGGTAAGAGGTTCTGAACATACAGGATTCTACAACTGAAAGCGTTCACACCTTTAAGTCCGACAAAATGTTAAAAGTACAGAGGAATGAAAAAGAGAATCTTTTTTTTTTTTTTTTTGAGACAGGGTTTCTCTGTGTAGCCCTGGCTGTCCTGGAACTCACTCTGTAGACCAGGCTGGCCTCGAACTCAGAAATCCACCTGCCTCTGCCTCCCAAGTGCTGGGATTAAAAGCGTGTGCCACCAACGCCCGGCTGAAAAAGAGAATCTTATAGAAGAAATGGAGGATTAGATATGACATGATCCACATATTTGGCCCCAATTTTTAAAACTATAAAATATGGAAAAAGGGTGCCTTTTCATGGGGATGTTTCAACACCCACCTGCCTACTCAGCGAAGCCTCTAATTAGAAGCTGACGTGGCCCCTTATGTTTGTTTTCTGGTTTTAAACCTTTATTGTAATATTGTAATAAGTGCATGCTAGAAAGCCAGTATTATTTTGTAATATTTAAGGGCATATATATATATATATATATATATGTATATATATATATATCTGTATACATATGTATATATATGTATATATACAGATATATATATACATATAGATATACTTTGTGCTATACAGAGGGTACAAATTCATGAAGGATATATATTATATATGTGTCAGTGTAGACTTTAAACCAGTTTTCTTTACTTACAATTAAAAAAAAAAAAAAACAAGATATCCAGTATACCGAGTTTGTCTATAATGCCAAGTCTGACAAGATAGACAGGAATCAAAACTTTTAAAGCAAGATAAAATATGTTGTTTATGAATCATGGCCAGGGCTGGGTGGCGGTGGTGGTGCACGCCTTTAATCCCAGCACTTGGGAGGCAGAGACAGGCGGATTTCTGAGTTCGAGGCCAGCCTGGTCTACAGAGTGAGTTCCAGGACAGCCCGAACTACACAGAGAAACCCTGTCTCGAAAAAACAAAAAAACAAAGAAAGAAAGAAAGAAAGAAAGAAAGAAAGAAAGAAAGAAAGAAAGAAAGAGGGAGAGAGAGAGAGAGAGAGAGAGAGAGAGAGAGAGAGAGAGAATCGTGGCCAAAGAATAATTTCTTTTATTGTATTTCATGTGCAGATAAATTACTGATCAAATAAACATGGGTAAGCGAAGCCCATCTGCTCCGTTCACTATAATTGCCAGTCTAGCAGACTGGCCACCAAGCTTCCATGAATGGTTGGCTTTTGAATACAGGAGTTATTTACCTGACAAGATCAGGAGTTCGATGATCTCTGCGTCACCCAGGAATGCGGCCACATGAAGCGGGGTTCGTTTCTCAGAATCCTAAAATAAACAATATCAAAGCATACAGCAGTCAGTGGAGGCTGGAGGTTAAGATGGCCGCCATTCACTCTGAGGTCCATGCTAGTAGACTAAGGTTAAGGCCAACCTATGCAGGTGAGCTTAACAAAAACTCCAGTACAAGTCATGAGAAACCCCTCTGTAAGCGGCTGGTTAGATAATACAAATGGCCCCCCAAAACAATATAGACTGTTGCTGATGCCCTTAGATTCCTCTCAAAGGGTTAAAGTATGCCCCTGTTGCTGAAGACACTGCACACATAGGACACTTTAGGACACGAGACACAGATTGGAGCTGGATCTCACCTGAAAGCCTCCTTCCTGCAGTCTATCTTCTATAGTACCAAAAGGTACCGTGCGCAGTATCAAGGGAGATTAGCATAATAGTCCACCCAACTGTGACACCGATGACTCATGACAAAAATCAATATAGCAAGATATCCCTAGAGGTGCAACAGTGGGGCTTACCTAGTGGTGATAACCAACAGTTGTCTAAATGGATGTAAGGCCATCAACAGGAGAGAGACCATGAGTTATTAGAAACTTAGCCAGCCTTCCCCAGGGCTAATGAGTTCATGGATTTTAGAACAGAATCTACTTCTGCCTTGTGCAAGCCTAGCACCATTTTGCAGCTACATTCTAGATCTTATCTTTATATACACAGATAAAGGTAGCTATCACTGTCTCATCAAAGAAGCCTCTCTCTACAGTAAATCGAGACTGAATACAATGCAAAGTTGATCGATGGATTTCGAAGAGCCCAGCCTCCACGGACTCAACCGCGGCACGGCTACTGCATCTGTATACTACTCGGGAACAGCACAGAAGAGGGGGTAGAAAGATTGACTGTATCACCCAGCTCTGAAAATGAAGCTATGCTGTTTAAAAATGCATGCACTGAAGTGAGAGTCAGATACATTAATTTCTACAATGAACTTTAAAAATCCTCCGAAGTTAAAATTTCCTGGATGTAAATAGCAGCTCTTACTCCTCCTTGTCCTTACACTGGCAACAACTGAGGCACTTGGGGAAACCGCCTGAGCTGCACCAGCTGTAAGCTCGGCAGCTTCCACGGCCTCCCCTTTGCCTGAGATTCCTGGGACTCACCGTTGATGCTATTACCCCTGTCACCGTTTTATTAGACAATCGCCCTAACTACCTTCTATTAGCCCAAGGATAATATTCTCATGAGTTATTTTCTCACACACTCCAGACCCTCCCTTTCCCACTGTCTCTTTTAGACTATCGCTTTGTGCATGCCCTGTCAGAAACAGACAGCAGACGGGACGAGACAGGGCCTGATCTTCAAACCACTTAAGCCGTTGGGAGACCTAGTAAGTGGTTTTATGGACTGACATTAACTAAACAAAACGAGCGGCTTGAATTATATGGGAACTTAAGCCATGCATGTATGTGCAGGCAACGCTACTGATAACTAGGAACAAAACACTCTGCAACTAAAAAGCAACCATATAAGTGATATAGGGTGATCTGTGAATTACCCTAGCCCTTACAACAAAGGTTAATTGTTTGAAAACCTACATGCTAATATAAGAATCAAGTATATGCATTTAGCTAGTAAACTACAAAACCATCTAAGATGCAAATATTTTCTTTTTTCATTGGTTTTCCTATTCTCCTACAAACATTTGTTATCTTAACTTCCTACTTTCTCAAAACTCCCCACTATGCCTGCTTAAATTTTTCTCAGGTATTAGGGCAAAAGTTATATAATTGTGTGTTCTTTTGTGAATGGAATTAGATCCAGGGCTTGGTTGAACAAATTCAGCCTTGCCCAAGTGATTTAAACAATGTTAATCCTAGCTCAAATTATGACTTCATCTGACCTGAAGCAAAGTTAATGCTCTACTTGAGAACTTGGACTAAAATAAAAAGAAAATAAATTCCAGCTTCTCTCCCTACTTTGCAGATCTGGTTGGTCTATCATTATATGGCCAGATTTGCTGACTCTGCAGTCCTTTACATGACACAGCTTGTTAAAACGTTAAGTTTCAATAAGAGTAAGAAAGTGTATGGTATGAGATCGTAATTTAACAAATTCTTAACACGAATCCAAGTGTTGCTGTTAATAGAGATACAAAGGATTCTGGTAGCTTACATAAGAACTACTTCAGCTGCAAAAGAACTACTGTCCCCTTCCGTGACATGATAGACATGTCACTGCACTGGAGAGCTGCTCACCAAAGCAAAGAAGAGAATCCTGGGCAAGAGAAAGAGCCTAGCCAAAAATAGTACATCTTCATTGCTGACCAAGGTTGCTAACAGCTGCTCTTCAGCAAGGAACAAGCAGTGTAAAAGGACCATGAGCCTAGGCTGAAAGACAGAGTCACAACATTGCTATGACGGGACAGGGGACATCACTCTGTCATAAGTCAAATGGCTGGTGTCAGCATATAAGAATAGGAGTCAAGGATCGATCTCGGAAAGGAGATACCCCTTGTGCTGCTGCTGGAAATGAGTTCTAGGCTCCAGTGCTGGGCGAGCGCTACCCTAGAGTGTTTGGAAGAGGCATGCCTAGGTGGTAATTATAGCACTCTTTCATTTTACCTTTTCAACCTGCTTGGCTGTAAAACATCCCTACCGGCAGAGACGCACAACTGTGTTCTCGAATTTTATTATTGTCATTTAAAAGAAAAAGAAGCTGAGCCCTGCACAGGTTATAGATTCCCAACACAGCAAACTGATGTGGGAGAATTATCTGCCATAATCCCAATGTGAAGTATTTTTCTTAATAAAAATGAAAGGATATCATTTTAGAATTTCCCTTGGCAGTCTAAACTCCTTTTGTTCTAAGTCTGTTTTCTGTTGCTATGATAAACACCACTCACTACCAATAGCAACCTGAAGGACAAAGGAGTTTATTTGCCTTATACTTCCATTATTGAGGAAGTCAGATCAGAAACTCAAGCAGAAACCATGAAATAATGTTACTTACTGTCTCATACTCAACTAACTTTGATTTTGGGGAGGTAAGGGATTGGTTTTTAGAGACAGTATTTCTCAGTGTAGCCCTGGCTTTCCTAGAACTCACTCTGTAAACCAGGCTGGCCTTTAACTCGCAAAGATCCACCTGCCTCTACCTCCCCAGTGCTCGGATTAAAGGCATGTACCACCACTCAGCTTCATTAAACTTTTTTTTTCAGATTCCAAAGTTCTGTGTTTTATAAAAATAAAGATCACACATTGTTTAGAGACAATCTACAGAAGAGATCATTTAATTAAAATTCAAATTTCTCAGTTTATTTTTTTTAAATAAAATGAGGAGGTAGGGAACAACTATTTGCAAAACTTGCCACAAGGCAAATGAGTTAAAAACCTTGTGTGTGTGTGTGTGTGTGTGTGTGTGTGTGTGTGTGTGTGTGTTTTAAAACTTTTTTTGTTAAACCTGAAAGTGTCCACTTGTGGAATATAGATACAACATTGAACAAAGCATGTGGCTTCCCATGTACACTGATTATCTATATACGAGTTCCTATATACCAGTAAACAGCAGGGCAATTAAAAAAAGTAATTAGTACATGTTATGTGTAATGAAATGAAATTTACAAAGGCCTTTCCACAAGTGGGTCTGACTCCAGTTTGGAGGAGGGAGCAAGCCTGAGCAGCCGTTACCCACTTCCGACTCTGAGCTGGGCACCTCTGGTTGCCCGGTTGGATCTGCTGGGGTCAGAGAGGTCAGCGGGACAGGGATGTGTTCATGGCTCATCGATCATCTTCTAGACCATATAGTTGGCATACTGATCCTTCATCACAGTGTATATAAGGCACTGTGGGGACTGTAATTCATGGTGCATTCTTCATCAGTGAGCACAACACACTCTGTATGTGAGGCATGAGTGACATGCTTCTCCACAACATGGCTTGCAGACTTGTGCTGACTCCAGACAAGTACATTGCCTCAGATCTCCGCTACAGTTTTGCTTTTATCCTCAGGACGGCCATGTTGGATTACATAATTTCCATCCTGACCCTGCACAAGCTGCTCCGTGTGCTCCTTGAGGACAGGTAGGTTCTAGTCATGGAGACAGTGTTCTACATCAAACTTTCTTATAAGTCTAGATCTACATGCCAAAGGATGGTACAACCATGGTGGGCTTGGCCCTCACACAACAATCAAGACACTCTCTCGTAGGCATGGCCAAGACCAATCTGATTGAGGCAAGTCTTCAATTGTTCTCTTCTCAGATGAAGTAGGTTGTGTTGAGTTGACAAGAAAAACTAACCAGGATAGTTTTCCTCTAGAGTCCTCCCAGAACCCCACATGGGGAAATGTAATGAGCATGGCAAACCTCCTTACAATGGAGCTTACAAGAAACTGAATAGAAAAGGAAAATAGAAAGCGACTTGGGAAGGGAAGCTGGAAGCATAAGGTGCTTGTACAGCAGGGCACGTTGATGCCCCAGGTCCTACAAAGCCAGGCCTGGATAAGGGAGGTGGAATGCAGCACTAGAACTGAGGCCTTCACAGAAGAACTGGCCTTGCAAGTGAAAGTCTGGGTTAAAGAAAACTCAAGTATCCATATAGGCAGGTAGCAGGGGGTACCATGTCCTGGGCTCCTGATGAGGGGGTGAAACTCTCCACTATGCATCTGTATCCCCAGGATTTACCCTCTGTGGTTTAGAAATTTTGAATTTATAATACCTGAGTGTGGTGGTCTGAATAGGTTTGACCCCCATAGACTCCTGTGTGTGAATGTTTGACCCATGGGGAAAGTCACTCTTAGGAAAGTCAACATGGCCTGGTTGAAGGAAATGTGTCTCTGTGGGGGTGGGCTTTGAGGTGTCCTCCTATGCTCAGGCTCCACCCACTTCAGATGACAGTCTCTGGCTGCCTTTAGATCAAGATGTACAACTCTCAGCTCCTGCAGCTGCATGTCTGTCTGCATGTTGCTATGCTTCCCACCATGATGACATAGACTGAACCTCTGAAACTGTAAGCTAGCTCAACTAAATGTTTGCCTTTGTAAGAGTTGCCTTGATCAGGGTGTCTGTTTACAGCAATAAAGCCCTAAGAAAACTTTGTAATACACAAACTTTCAAATTGAAAATAGGTTTAAAAATTAGTTCTAGATCAATGGTATCCCTTTGTTGCTATAAAGAAAACCAAAACCTCGCTGGAATGATATGCTCTCTGTCCAGGCAACCTGTGACAACAATGAATGAAATCTCCACTGAAGAGGAACTTCTTTCTAAGCCTAAGACAGTAAACCTTCATGGAAAAAATTCACCACAAGCAAAAGATGGCAGACAAAGCCAGCAAGAAGAATCTGTCTTGAGGCTAGGAACTGGAAGGCTATAAAACAAAACAAAACCAAAAAACAGGACAAGTAAAACAGAGAAAGGAAGAAAAGGAAACAAATATCAATTTCTTTTTAAATTGTCTGTGTTCTTCACTTTTCAACTGAACTCCTCATAAAAACTGAGAGGTATTTATGTAACAGGCCAACATATGCCCACCAGCAAACTCAAACATGGGAAACCTATGTCTGCTTCAGAAGCCCGCTCTGAAAAGTATCTTTAGAGATTAAAATGCCACAGTTCAGCTCAGCAAAGCAAACCTTACCAAAGACATGAGAGAGACACACACAGACAGACAGACAGACAGACAGACAGAGGAGAGACAGACTGATTTCCGTTCTCCCCCTAAGTGGTGCTGCAGTGCTCAAACGCGCCATTCTCTAGGGCAGATCCCAAGAACAGGAAGCTGTCCCTGTGTCTAGACACAGAGGAATATACACATTCCTTTTATTAGGTATTGCCAAATACATTCCAAAAGTAGTTTGCCAGCCCCACAAATCAAACAGATCTTACAGACATAAGATTCTACTCAATGGCTGGGAAAAACACATTCTTCTCAACATCCCATGGAGTAGTCTCCAAAACAGATCACATTCCAAGAGTCAGAGCAAGTCTTAACAAATAGAAAATAAATCAAATAATTTTTGTAGCTTATCAGATCACAGTGGGATAAAAATATAAATCAAAACATAGATACTAGGGATGGCTGCAGGACAGCCAGTACGTTGAAGAGGGAGAAAATTAAAACTGTCTAGAATCAAATGAAAATGAGGGTACAACTGAACAGAACTATGGCAACTTTAAGAGGAAAGTATATAGTCGTAAGTCCTTACTTTACAGAGAAGTAAATGATTTAACAATTCATTTTGAGACCCTAAAGAGAAAAATAGAGGCTGATCCAAATCCCAAATCAAGGCAGAAATTAATGAGCTAGAGTAAAAAGATAATACAAAGAATCAGATAAATACTCACTTATTTGAAATGATACAGAGGCAACAAACGCTTAGCAAAATAACCAAAGGAAGCGACAAGAACCAAGGAATCAAACTTCGGGAGGAAAGGGGGACGGTAACCTTACAATTGTGATGTGGTATATAATGAAATAAGTGGACTAAAACTATTGCCTTTTTAAAGAAAGGACATTACAACAGATGCCATGAAAATCCAGAGGATCATAGTGGAGTAGTACAGAAGCCTGTATTAAAAAATCTGGAAAATCTAAAAGTGGATACATTCCTAGACACACAGAACCACCAAACTTGAATTAAGAGAACATAAGTAACTCAAACAGATCTATAAAAAGCAATGAGACTGAAACTGTAACAGCATCTCCAGTGAAGACATCCCATTTGTGTCTGGGAGCTACAAAGTCTCTCACTCTCTGCACATTGTCCAGTGGTGGATCTCTATGTTGTTTTTGTTGTTGCTGTTGTTGTTGTTGTTGTTGTTGTTGTTTTATTGAAAAGGGAAGTAAAAACACTTTGTGATAAAATTAAAGATTTACATGGAAAATATTTCTGATAAACACATTAAAATTGACAATTTTCATGGAAAATTAGAGTAAAGTGGTAGACATGTAAAATCTTGCTAAATTAATTGAAATATGGAATAGAAACATTTTATGATAGAATTAAAGATTTATGTGGAAAATATTTCTGATGAAATTGTAGAAAAATGTAGAAAAGCATGTTAGAATTGAAGATTATCTGGAAATTTTTATATAGATATGATAATGGTAGGCATAAAAGTATTCCTAAGTTGACTGAAAGTGAAATTATAAACATTTTCTGATAAACTTGAAGATTTACATGGAAAATAATTTCTGATAAAATTGAAGAAATATATAGAAAAACATGTCAAAATTAAAGATTATCATGGAAATTATACAGAGAAAATGATAGGCATAAAGATAATTCTAAGTTGATTGAAGGTGGAATTATAAACATTTTCAGATAAAATTGAAGATTTACATGAGAAATATTTCTGTTAGCCTATGTCTTTTTATTGGGGAGTTGAGTCCATTATTGTTAAGAGATATTAAGGAATAGTGCTTGTTGCTTCCTGTTATTTTTGATGTTATTTTTATGTTTGTGTGGGTATCTTCTTTTGGGTTTGTTGGAAGAAGATTACTTTCTTGCTTTTTCTAGGGTGTAGTTTCCCTCTTTGTGTTGGCATTTTTCATCAATTATCCTTTGTAGGGCTGGATTTGTGGACAGATATTGTGCAAATTTGGTTTTATCATGGAATATCTTGGTTTCTCCATCTATGGTGATTGAAAGTTTTGCTGGGTATAGTAGCCTGGGCTGGCATTTGTGTTCTCTTAGGGTCTGTATAAGTTTTGCCCAGGATCTTCTAGTTTTCATGGTCTCTGGTGAGAAGTCTGGTGTAATTCTGATAGGTCTGCCTTTATAAATTACTTGCCCTTTTTCCCTTACTGCTTTTAATATTCTTTCTTTATTTAGTGAATTTGGTGTTTTGATTATTATGTGCCAGGAGGACTTTCTGTTCTGGTCCAGTCTGTTTGGAGTTCTGAAGGCTTCTTGTATGTTCATGGGCATCTCTTTCTCCAGGTTAGGGAAGTTTTCTTCTACAATTTTGTTGAAAATATTTACTAGGCCTTTAAGATGTAAATCCTTGCTCTTGTCTATACCTATAATCCTTAGGTTTGGTCTTCACATTGTGCCCTGGAGTTCCTGGATGTTTTGAGTTACCAGCTTTATGCATTTTGCATTTTCTTTGACTTTTGAGTCAATGCTTTCTATAGTGTCTTTAGCACCTGAGGTTCTTTCTTCTATCTCTTGTATTCTGTTGTTGATGCTTGCATCTATGACTCCTGAATTCTTTCCAAGGTTTTCTATCTCCAGAGATGCCTCACTTTGTGATTTCTTTATTGTTTCTACTTCCACTTTTAGATCCTGGGTGGTTTTGTTCAGTTCCTTCACTTGATTGTTTGTGTTTTCCTGTAATTCTTTAAGGGATTTTTGTGTTTCTTCTTTAAGGGCTTCTGCCTGTTGACCCATGATCTCCTATATTTCTTTAAGGGATTTTTGTGTTTTCTCTTTAAGGGCTTTTACTTGTTGATTGATGTTCTCCTGTATTTCTTTAAGGGAGTTATTTAAGTCTTTCTTGAAGCCCTTTATCAGCATCATGATATATTATTTTAAATCCAACTCTTGCTTTTCAGGTGTGTTGGTGTATCTGGGACTTACTGTGGTGGGAGAACTGGGTTTTGATGTTGCCATGTGACTTTGGTTTCTGTTGGTAGGGTTCTTGTGCTTGCCTTTCACCATCTAGTTATCTCTGGTACTAGTTGGTATTGTTGTCTCTGGCTGGAGTTTGTTCCTCCTGTGGGCCTATAAGCTTGTGTCCTTACTCCTCTGAGCTCAAAAGTGAAAGCACTGCTGGGAGATCTCTCTCTCCTGGAGGGCTATGCACAGAAGGCTGTGGAGTTTCCTGGCTCCCTGGTGCAAATGGCAGAGGGAAGACTTCTGTCCTAGCTGCTCCACTGATCTTAGGCTCTATGTGCTCCTAGCTGGCCCCCTCCAGAGAGCAGTGGATCTCTATGTTAATCCCCATCTGCTACAAAGGTGAGGGCTGAGCAATGCACTGATCTAGTATAGCAATGTGTGCTTAGGAGTCATTTTATTGCTATGATCCTCAAACAGAATAATAGTAACAGGCCTTAGGGCCCATGTCCTATCTAAGTCTCAGGCTCTTGGCCACTTTAGCAGTTTTAGATATGTGTTTCATCTCATGAAGTAGATCTTAAATCCAAAGCAAAACCTGGAACAGATAACTTCTACATGACCTTTAAAGAAGAACTTAGTGCTGATTAAAATTAGGCAGGAGACCTGAACAAGTATGTCATCAAAGAAGATATACAGGAAGCAAATAAGTAGGTGATAAATCCTCAACATCATTTGTTCTTAGATTAGAATCGTGTTAAGTATTCATTAAGATTGTTGACAATGAAAGGACTAATAATACCATGTGTTGGCATCACATGATGTAGAGTAACCCAACCATCATACATTGCTGGTGGCAATGGAAACTGGTACAACCACTTGGGAAAACAGCTTGACAGCTTCTTAAAGAGTTAAATATTCATGGACCAAACAATCGAAGCACTCAGAGTCTTGAGATTTCCTCCAAGAAATAAAAGTTTATGTCCATGGAGAGACCTGCACAGGTATGTTCAACAGCCTAACTATAATACACACAACTGGAAGTAATCCATATATCCATCAACAACAAATGGACACACTGTGGTGTTACCATACTATGGAGTATGCTCTTTCACTCAACCCATAAATTCCTGAAGGCCTGCCACATGCCAAGCACTGCGCTCAATCCTGAAGATACGGCAAGGCAGAATCCCTGCCAAACAAACAGACAAACAAACAAACAGACAGACAAACACCCTTGCTCTCATTCCAGGCAGTGGACGTCCTGCTTCAACAGTCAATTAAACTCTACCATCAGCAACAAGAGTTGATAGCACAGTGTTAGAAAAAGTCCCAGAGGAGACGGGGAGCAGGGGTGGGAGAAGGATTGTGAAAAGGGGGTGGCCAGGATGGGGGCAATAAGCAGGATGTAAAGTGAATAAGTAAAATAATAATGATGATGATGATGATGATGATGATGATGATGATGATAATAATAATAATAATAATAATAATAATAATAATAATAAATAAAACGCTTGAGTTAGAAGCACGCCATGAAAGGAAGGAGCGACACTCAGATGTCTTAGGCCCTCCTCCCTCACCCTCACCCTCACCCTTCTTTCCCTCTCTCTGAATAAATTAAAAACTAAAGCCTTTATGGGTTGTTGTGGCTCACAGAAACTATTTTAACTAGTTTTAACTAGGCTGATTTGTACTTTAACAAGTTTTTTTTCCCTTTCCCCCCTCCAGGTGGATATTTTAGAGACAGAGTTTATACATAATCCTGATGATAAAATTTACTGATGCAGTTGTCTGGACCAAAGGCATCAAATCAGTGCATCTTGCTGTGTCTGGCCTCAGTGGGAGAGGATGCCCCTAATTCTGCAGAGACTTGATGCACCAGAGGTGGGGGGGTTAATGTGGTAGAGGGGAGGGGGGAAGAACTCTTCGAAGGGAGAATGGGAGGTGGGGCAACATTTGAGATGTAAATAAATAATTAAAAAAAAATCAGTGCACTGCACCAAAACATACACTTGGTTTCCTCTGGGTGAAATTTTTATGGGTGTTCTCTACCTGTTCTCTTCTGACTGAATGGCAACAATTGTAGTTTAGAAACAGGAAGATGAAATCCCTTTCGTAAGTAATAAAAGACTTTGCTATCAATAAACAAAGACAGAACTGCTCAGCTAAGCTGGTTTTAAGCAATTACAGAAAAACAACGGCTTTCGTTCCTGTCCAAAGCCTTCATTATCTCACAGTGGGCTTTAAACTTCTGACTTGTCAATGTATCTCTTTGCAAATAAACAAACCATTACATCTGTGATCAGTGATGATAAAACTATAATTTACCTAATGTTCCAGAAAGTTACCAAAACACTGTTCTATACAGTGCTGCCACAGCTGCTTACGGAAATGAGGGCAGGCAATCCAGCGTGTGCTGTCATCCTCAGTTACCAGGACGTGAGGGCAGGCTGGGGCCAAGCTGCCAATCTGCTCCATGTCCTTGCAGTCACAAAGCAGCATCTGGCGGCCTGGGACTCTCTGAGAACACCATGAAAAGTGTTAACCACAGCAGACCTTCTCTGAGGACAGCGTGCCTCTGCTCCCTTAGAGGCCTTCCCATCCAGGGGCCTGTGGGAGCCTCAGGCACACGAGCACTCCCATTGGGAAGAATAAAGATCTGGAACTCAGACTGCCCTTGACTCTGTCTGAGTCACTTCTTGCCACTTACACACTATGTGAGTTTGGACAAATACATCAGCTTCTCTAAGGCTTGTTTTCCTTTTCTACAAAATAAAAATAGTATTGCTTCCCTTGTAGACATAATTTGGATGCCAATTTAAAAAAAAAAAGCAGCTGTGCTATTATTACTCTTCGTGGCTTATCTTTATTTTTTTTTCAGTTCCCTTGGTGATTCTAGAAGAGAACAAAGAGACAAAGTATCTTCTGCAGAAATGATTACACGTCATCAGAGCCAAAGCCGACCAATAGCAGCTCCACCCCTGCTCACGCCTCCCCATCAAGTCATAACTCCCTGGTTACAGCCTGTATCCTATTATAATTGTCCTCCCTAAACTAACTGGTAACTGGAGCATTTCTCACACTCTAGCTTAGTGGTTCTCATCCTTCCTAATGCCGTGACCCTTCAATACAGCTCCTCATGTTGTGGTGATTCCCCCAACCATAAAATTATTTCATTGCTACTTCATAACTGTAATTTTGCTAGTGTTATGAACTATATTGTAAATATCTGATATGCTGGCTATGTAATATGCAACCCCCAAGGGAGTCACGGCCTGCAGGTTGAGAACCACTCTCCTTGACCTCGCCCCTAAAATTCTTTATCCTCAATCCCCCGGGACCTAGATCAGGTTCTTACTCTCAGAACTACAAGTACCTACACATCTCTCGGCACATTATCCACTCCGGAAATGCTCTGCCTGCAGTAGGCCCTTCTCTTTCATTCGACAGTAGCAGAGTCAGGGCTGGATAAAACCTGGTCACATGGAGATGTTTGGGGGCAGGGTGGGGTTTAATTGTATGTGTATGTGTGTGTGCACAGGTGTGTATAAATGTGCACATGCAGAAGTCAGATGACAGCCTTCAGATGGCAAACGTCAGCTTTCCTGTTTGTCTGACAGAGTCGCTCCCCTGCTGAGTAAGGCAGACCGGCTGGAGCATCTGTGGGTTCACCTGCGCTGCTTCTGTGTAGCCATGGGGCACTCTGGGATTGCAGATATTTGTGCTACTGTGTGTGGCCTTCTGACACTGAAAGATTTCTGCACAGTGGGACCCTTATATTATTTTTTTTAAAAATTAAAATTTCCTCCTTAGTAGCTATAAGTAAATCCACCACAAACATATGAAAGTCCTCATAACAGATAAGCCTGGGACCCTCTTTCTGCATCAGCATACAAGGAAGCATTACTCACAAACGGCCTTTCTAACCTGATCCAATGGGACAGAAAGCGAAATCCACTACAATGTATCCTATACTTGCCTTATGTTTAGAAAGGGCCGAATGCAAAGCTAGCCTCCCAATCCCTGAATCACAGTTGGTTTGGGTGGTCCCAAAACTGGGAGAGCAGTTACAGAGCCACGGAGCCACGGAGCCAGAGTCACAGAGCCACAGAGCCACAGAGCCACAGAGCCACAGTGCCACAGAGTCACAGAGCCACAGAGCCACAGAGCCACAGAGTCACAGAGCCACAGAGCCACAGAGTCACAGAGCCACAGAGCCACAGAGCCACAGAGCCACAGAGCCACAGAGTCAGAGTCACAGAGCCACAGAGCCACAGAGCCACAGAGCCACAGAGCCACAGAGCCACAGAGCCACTGAGCCACAGAGCCACAGAGCCGCAGAGCCACAGAGCCAGAGTCACAGAGCCACAGAGCCAGAGTCACAGAGCCACAGAGCCACAGAGTCACAGAGCCACAGAGCCACAGAGCCACAGAGCCACGGAGCCACAGAGCCACAGAGCCACAGAGCCACAGAGCAGCACTTCTCAGAGACACAGGCTATGAAGGAGGTACTTCCCACCTCCAGGTGCTCTCCAATAGACCTGGACTTCTTGAGACTTAGCACCACAGGCCGAGTCATGGACATGCATGTGCCTGCTATAGAACTGGACTTGGTGTGAAATGTCTCTCTAACTCAATTTTGCGCAGCTTGGCAGTTACAACCTATTATTTTCTCACATGGACTAAGCTCTTAGAATCCTCACATGATAATCTAGCTTCTGAGAGCAAAGAGAAGGGCGAGAACAGGGTCTTTCCCTACAAACATCTACAAAGGTATTTACCTTTGTTCTCAGTATCAGAGAAGACCCCGGGAGGTGGTGGTCATAGACGCCCAGACACTGGCTCTTTATCTGAGTGGCTGGTTTACTGCCAGAATTATGCTTCTCTATTGAACTTACATAGCTATAATTTTCACATAAATGTAGGTTTCTTTGCATACAGATGCACTCCTGAAAGCCACTGTGATGGTTTGTATATGATTGGCCCAGGAAGTGAACCTATTAGGAGGTGTGGCCTTGTTGGAGTAGGTGTGTCACTGTGGATGTGGGCTTAAGACCTTCACCCTAGTTGCCTGGAAGTCAGTCTTCTACTAGCAGCCTTCAGATGAAGATGTAGAACTCTCAGTTCCTCCTATACCATGCCTGCCTGGATGCTGCCATGTTTTTGCCTTGATGACAATGGACTGAACCTCTGAGCCTGTAACCCAACCCCAATTAAATGTTGTCTTTTATAAAACTTGCATTGGTCATGGTGTCTGTTCACAGCAGTAAAACCCTAACTAAGACAGCCACCTACATTTTAAGTTATATAAAACTGATTCTTTCTAGTGATTTATAAAATAATAAGTAGGAAACAGAATGATGCGTGGTTTGATGAGACGAGGGTCCTATGTATCGCCCCTTGTTTGCTCTGGATTTGAGGTCTCTATTCGCTGTGTGGCAAGCTGACTGACCTGAGGAAGCACTGGTACAGGGCTATCTCTCCAGCACATCCGCTTTCCGCTTCCTTTCTTAGGGAAGCTCGTTGGTTCACACTTTCCCAAAGCCTCATAGCTTGGTGAGACACACTACCCTCACCTGCTTCCTACCCATCAGCCCCACTCATTGATGTGTTTCGGGCTCAGTCTTGAAATCGCCCAAAGGTCCCATCACCAATGGCAAGACAAAGTCTGGTAAGTCACAGCATATCCTGCTAGGTGGCTTTTTCTAACCCTGTAATCTTTTCTTGATGTTGTTGTTTAGTACTGGGGATTGAGCCTGGGGCTTCACGCATGCTCAGTAGAGTACTCATTCTAACAACAAGCTACATCTCCAGTCCCAACTTCCTTTTGTGTTGGAAGTGAGATAGGATCTCATGCAGGCCAGGCTGGCTTTGAACTCGATATGTACCCAATGCTGGCTTTCCTCTCCTAATCTTCTGCCTTAAGAGTGCTAGGACTAGAGGCACACACTCCCTTGCCTAACCCGCAGCCCTGGTTATTCTTCACTTTGAAACACAGCCTCACTACCAGTTCAGTTCAAGCTGGCCTTGAATCCACTCTGTAGTCCAGGGAGGCTTTGAACTTTTAATCTTCCTACCTCAGTCTCCCAAGTAGCTGGCACCACTGTCCTATGTCGGCAGGCACAGCTTCTATATCATTTAATGTTAATCTTGGAGGATGCCCCAGCTTCATCCAAAATTGTGCACTTTCACTTTGAGCACAATTCTTCTAGCATGGACTCTGTTACGGAGAGACCAGACCAACCCCATCTTTGGATCAGGCTCCATCTTACAAAACCTGACCTAAGGTTGAACCTGAGTTAACCAACAAGCCTGCACCTAGCACTGGTTTCCAGGTTCCTCCTTAACAACCACCAATCAGGAGGAAAGCAGAAGTTAAGTGTATGGTTTGGCTCCCAGCACCAGCCAATCATTTTAAAGGGCAGCAAATTCCATAACAGACCACAGTCAGATGTGTGCTAGACTAGAAGCCCCTGGAGTGTTTGCTTGCCTCTATAAATGCTTGCTTGAAACTGGGCTCAGGGTTGCACCCTCCCATCCTGCTGTGTCAGGGTTGGTGGTGTGGTCCAAGCTCCAGCTTGAATAAAAAGACCCTAGTGCATTGCATCGGAATCGGCTCCTTGGTGGTCTTTTGGGATTCTCAAACACTTAACATTCCATTCCTATCTTATGGGTAATAAGATGTTTAGGTTTTAAATCTCTGACCACCAATGGGAAATCATGTGTTATAAGAACCTTTGACCCACTTCTTATGCACCAATGGGAAAACATATTAAAACCTTTGACCTACTTCTTCTGTGCCAATGAGAAAATGTGTCATAACCTTTGGCCTACTTCTTATGCACCATTTTACATCTAAAAATCCTTCTGCCATCTTCCCTGCCAAATTCAACATTGTTCAAAAAGTAAATTTCAGTCAGATGGAAATAAAGAAACGTGATGCTCTAAGACACCAAACAAATCCCTGGGGGAGCAGCAGGAACATCCGGTACTGGGACCCTAAAACCACAAACTACGGAGTCCTTGATCTGAGGTTTGCAGTCACTTGAAAGAAATCTTTCACATTTAGCTTAGTACCCTTCCCTCTGAAACCTCTTTGGCTGATCCACCACACTGCACCTTGGCTGCACCATAAGTTTCTGGGATGCCTGTCACAGAACCTGAGTGAGGAGAGAGGGTAGCTAGAGTGTAGTTATCAAATATATTACTACATCTGTGTACGGTGCCTATTCAGCACACGTCTGATCAACACATGTCTGATGACTGGATTTATCTTAGGGTGTCTACTGAAGCCTATGACCCCAAAGGAAAAAGATCTGCCTCCCTGAGGGTGGCCTGCAGGTTTCTGTGGTAAGGCAGAACTGAGTGTCTTCAAAGGTTTAGATAAGTGGGAGTCATGTTTTCTTATGTGTCTTGTATATCCTCTAAACGTGCGTGGACAGATCAGCCTGTATCCCATCACAGGCCTTGCTTCAAAGCCTTCCTGTCCATTCTGGTGCTCTCAACTAGAACCACATTTGCAGTTAAATCCAATGAGTGAGAAAGATAGCTTTTATGAGAAGGTGGAGACGGGACATGAGGTTCAGCTGGGTGTTGCGCCCCCTCTATGACGACTGCCTGCTGTAGAATTACGTTTTCTGTGATACCTCACATACAATAATAAGACCCAAAGAGTAGCATTAATGTGACCCCAAAACTGTCTCCTAAAACCTCGCTCTTATGAGGTCAGTGATTTGTCAGAGACATTGACTCTAAGGTTGGCTTTTGTTTGTTTTTGTTTTGTTTTGTTTTGTTTTGTTTTAAGTCTATATTTGTCTCTGGCTAGCCTCAGAGTACACATGGAATGATTAAACTTCATTAAAATAAAACCACTGGTAAAGAATATCCCAGGCATGGGAGATGGAGGTTCTGGAACTATCACTGGAGTTAAAAGGGAAGCTGGGGAGAGAGGTATCGCTGGCAGGGAACACTTGTCCTCCTTCTAGAAGTGAAGGGTTGGAACTGGAGTTGGGGGAACGTTGGCATCTGCGTGCTTCATAAAGAACAGAAAAAGGAAGCAGGATTACAGCGTCAAGATAGTGATCAACTCCCTAAGAGACTGAGGTAGGCTGAGAGAGCCACCCCCTGGCCATGCCATGGAGCAAGAACCTAAGTTTACAGGAGATCCGGTTCCTGTAGAAAGAGAAGCTACTGTAATTCCAAGACTGGCAGGTAGAAACTTTCTATAGTTCTTGGGTCACTAGAAGCATGGCCTCAGATGCTGCCAACTGCATATGGGTAGCCGGACATGTCCAACAGCAAGACTAGGACACACTGAAGAGGCAGGGGAGCACAGTGACAAGGTGGTACCAGAATCCCCAGGCTGCGCTGAGGGCTCAACACCTGACACACTGTCCCTTTCCCTCTGAGGTGCCAGGCTGATCTCTGGAGGCAGCACACTGTGTGCCTCACAGATCATTCACTCTTTTATTTCTATATTTTTTGTTTACATTCCAAACGCTTTCCCCTTTCTCAGTTCCCCCCTCACCATATGTCCCATAAGTCCTCTTCCCTCTGCCCATTCCCCAATCACCCCCCCCCATTTCTTTGTTCTAGTATTCCCCTACAATACTGGATCAAGTCTTTTCAGGACCACAGTCCTCTCCTTCCTTCTTCTTGGGAATCATATGATTTGCCAATTGTGACTTGAGTATTCAGAGCTTCTGGGCTAATTAATATCCACTTATCAGTGATTGCATTCCATGTGTATTCTTTTGTAATTGGGTTACCTCACTTAGGATGATATTTTCCAGTTCCAACCATTTGCCTACTAATTTCATGAATTCATTGTTTTTAATTGCTGAGTAGTATTCCATTGTGTAAATATACCATATTTTCTGTATCCATTCCTCCATTGAGGGACATCTGGGTTCTTGTCAGCTGGAGAGCTGTGCCCGGGGAGCCCATTACACAGCTGCAGCTAGGGCGGTGCTGCACACCGAGGAAGGAGCAGAGTGGTTAGAGAACTCAGCTGGCTCGGTCAGGGAAGCCACAGGCCGTTTTCCTATCGCTGAACCTCACCTGCCGTCTGCTCCCCACCCTTACCACAGCCCCACAAGCCCCTCTAGGGCCTTCACGCTCTGCCACTGGGATTTCCTTCCACCAGGCCTGCCTCTTAGCCAGAACTGCCTGCTCCTCATTTTTTGTTTTGTTTTTTACTTAACAAAACAAAAATTCTAGAAACATAAGAAAAAAAGAGAAAAGGAAAATAGATTTAACTACATTACAAGCATGCTTCTCTTTCGTCAATGTCTGTTCTTGGTGCACCAAGTGTTTACATGTATGTATGTCTTGTCCGTGGCGTTGTGCGAATGACTTATGTGCGAGTGACTGTCTAATTGTTTCATGTTAAAAAAAATTGATAAAAAATTCATCTACAGGCCATCTATCTCTTAATCTAGCTGCAATTCACACAGCAAAGGTTGATTTAAGATGTCCCACACTCAGATATCAAACCTTTCCTGCATCTTGGTATCTGTTTGTCACTCTGCCTGGAACCTGTGCCTTCCTGCTTCACAAAAGAATCCTGGATATCTGCAGCCCCAACTCCGGGTAGAGTGTGGTCTGCAGCAATTGTGGTGAAAGAGCATGAAGCCAAACATGTACCCCAATGCCTGTATTTATACCTTAGACTACTTCTGCTCACAGCTTGGGCATAGAGGCATCTTCCCAAGGTGGATGGTGGTTCACGCAGGGTTGTATAAATAGTCAAAGTGCTTAAAGAACATGGCCACTGACTGCAGGTCCTAAGCAGGATGTGTCTACCATGTCTTCCAAAGCCCAAAGCCTGGGAACGCCACCCAATGAGTAGGAAGATTGTGAGATCCAAAAGGATAGGGAAGCTATGAACACCTGTGTCAGGGCATGACATGGCCATCTCTATCATGAACAGAACCATCTGTCTACATAAGACTAGAGAAGAGGAGGAAGGGGAGGAGGAGAAGGAAGAGGAGGAAGAAGAGAGGGATTTAGAAAGAAGAGGATCATTTGGAGTTGAAGGGGATAAGAGAGAGTAGTTGGGGGGCATGTGATCATAATATATTGCATGCATTGTTAAATTGTCAAAAGATAAAATTTTAAGAAGCAGTATCTATTCCATTACCAAAACAATTTGAACATATGCAAATTTATGTAACTAGGCATTTGTAAATTTAAAAAACATACTAATGTATTGCATCATTGTTTGATAAAATGAACATAAGTGCACATTTAAAAATATTTTTAAGAAACTGAGGTAGATACTGCATTTTCTGACTGGGTCCTAGGATACCTATGCTACCCTTTTGGGAATCTACTTAGATTCCTTTAGATCAAGGAACTTATCTTGGGTCTGGATCAACTAATGCAGACCAGCATTTTTTTTCTTATACTAAAAGAATAAAGATTTTTATTAAGATTGGAAGTTGCATTCAGTAGCCTCTGGATACGCCACACCACAATCCATCAACAGTCAATCCGATCCAACAGCAGTTCACTGTTCACAACCCATGAGTTAGGGTGGAACTCCCTGTGACTTACAGTAAGATCCTACTTAGCTCGTGCGGGCAGAGGCTGGGGAGTTCCACCTCATGTCTGATCACTAATGTGGAAGCATTTTCTAACTATTTAAGATGACCCACATCGAGAACAGTTTCCAACTCCGTGCACGGTTACTTTGAGGATGAGGCTCACCATATATATATATGCATATATATATATATATGCAAGCCTCTTCGGAAACCTGTGACCAGGTCAAGCCTGTTCTTTCACGCCCTGGTTTGTGAACATCCTCTAATTATCTAATAGCATGAACTAGGGCTGATTGCTTCACTTCTAAGGGCTGAGCAAGTAGAAGAGACTGGAAAAGCTATTAATCACATGGCTCCAGGCCAAAGATCGTCTTTAACACGTGATTTAATACAAAACTGCTCAACTCTTCCCCTTCGTTTGGATCTTTTTCCCGAAAACTCACCCCTCTCCAGAGGCAGCTTGCAAAGCCCAGCAATCCCTCCTCACCTGGGCCTCCCTGAAGTGGAGTTTGAGTTTGGCTACCTGCCTACATAATTCATAGATTTTCTGACTGGGTCCTAGGACACCTTCATGAAGACGCTCATCTGTGACCCTTGAGTTGCCACGTCAGAACTTCACTGTGGCTGCCTTGCAGAGAGAAAACCCCAAACACATGAAAAGGCTGTGCTCAGGCTGACAGATTTGGGAGCAAAGAACCCCCAAATTATTTTATCCTTCTATGTCATCATCCAGCTTTGGGACTCCCAGATGTCCTGGAGTGGCAAATGCTATCCTACTGTCCCTGTCAGGATTCCTAACCCTGACAAGCCATGAGCCTAACAGGGTGGCTGTCCCATGCCTGTCACATGGCAACCAGCACGGTCTCTGGGATCCTTAAGTACTGTGGTTATTACAGAAAGATACATTCTGTTTACTGTTCAATGACCTTATTTATTTTCCAACTTAAAGCAGCCAGGCAGTCACTGATATCCACTAGATAGAGAACTTGGTCAACAAGAACATGTATTGAGCCCCAACCCCTTTTCCAACAAATAGCCAATTACTGTATTTGCAGAATAATGATCACTTCATTGTACCCTGAAAAGCAAGCCCTGGGTTCTGTCTTTTCCCAGAAACACATTAGGTCCTGATGTCGCCCAGACACTTCCCCTCCCTGCTGCTCAGGCCAGATGTCCTTCTTGACAGCCAGCTCTCCGGTGCCCTTCCCATCTGACCTATCATCCAGACTTGAGCGACAGTCTCATGGCTCCTGAAAGACAGGCTGTGCCTCTCCTGGCCACCCACAGCACATATAAGCAAGCCATGTGAGCACTGCAGCAAGCCTGTGCTTCCACTCCATGGCAGGGGTTTGTGCTCACGCCTTTATCCAACCCAAAAAATATTCCAGTCTTCTCAAGATGCCCGGTTTCTCACGGCCAGTCTCAGTTTAAATGTCGCTACCATCGCAGAGGCTTTCCTGTCTTTTTAGTTTGGTGTCATAGCTCCCTTTTCAACAGTCTTCTTAGTTTATAAGTACCAATATATGCTCTACCCTCTCTTCAAGATTACCGCCTGCCTCTCCACTACACTGCAGGCTTCTGAAGACAGACCCCAGGCCTATATTCTACACCAGCGCATCCCCAATACCTTTGCACAGAGCTTGAAAACAGCGCCTGTAGCTGCTGAATGAGTATCCTGACTTGCACATCACATAGCAGTGGGCCTTGATATCTCCGATTTACTCATTAGAATATCTCTTCTATTTATTTCCAGTCCTCAAAGTGTGGCCCCCAAACAGCAGTGCTAGCAAACTCTGAGAAACTTACTAGAAGTCCAGACATGCCAGATCAGAAACCCTGTGGTAACAGCCATCAGCCTGTGTTAGTATGCCCTCTAAGATTCTGTTGCACCCTGAAGTTCAAGAAACAGTGCCCAAGACTGCTCCGGAGGTTTTGTCGGGGTTGTCTGTTGGATCGGAAGATGGTCTTAGGTTAGAAGTAACTAAGAAAATTTGTAAAGATTTAGAAGTCAGATGCGTTGACTAACGTCTTGTTAAACTGATGTCTGGTGGGCAGGAACCTTTAGTCTTTCATACAGCAATGTGTTATAAATAACTAAAACATGAGGGTATATGTGGTAGAAGAGTCTTCCACATTTATTTGGCCGCTGAATTATCTCTTCTGGCTCCTTGGGAGGGAGACTCATTCTGCACTCTGGGAAGCACACTTGGAAAGTGCTACTACCATGGTGCCTTTTCCCCAAGGGGAAGTCTTAGCATCGTTCCAGGTCATTGTGCCCACAGCAGTGCTAACATAGTCAGGAAATAATGTCTGAGTCACTGCAGCATGCACACACACACACACACACACACACACACACACCAGTAAAAGGAGACCTCTAGTCTTTGTGAAAGCCTGAAATGTTTATGAGGCCAGACGGAGAAGAAGAATGGAAACCCGTGGTGATTCCAGGCCCAATGGCAATTTCTAACAGTTTCCAAGTATCCTGTTCTGTATCAGATGAGCAGCAGGGAAATCCCCTGCTCAGATTGTTCCCCTAACAGAGCTGCAGAGAACCGATTCCCAGCCAGGTCCTGCTTTAATGCAGTGGGTGGAGATTCCTGATAATGAAGTGGCAAACTGTTCAGGTGACTGAAAAAAAAAAATTATCAGTCCCAGCTCACAATCAGTAACCTTGAGAAAGCTGAGCCAGCTTAAGCAAAGGAAGATAAAATATTCATACCAAACATCCACTGTTTACTTAATCAGGGCTAATGATTGGCTTCTTAATGAAATTTTCCAAGCTCAGTTGAACACAGAAAACATTTGCTTCTCTAAAAGCAAACAGGACTGTTTGCACTGTAACCAGACATCAGGAGCCCAGAGGCCCCCCCAGCCTGCAGGAGTACAGAGGCAGATCTGGGCAGGAGGGGCTATGGGGAGCTTCTGAGGGTGCCTAGATAGAGAAGGGGAGATTTGGGAGCAGCAGCAGCTGGGAAGCTGCAGGATTTAATGCCCAAGCATTGATACACATTTTGGGCAGTTGTGGCAAACGGGGCAGTTCATAGTGGCGCAGATAACCAAAGAAGCTAACACTAAGTCCAAGGCCAGTTCAGAATATCTATTTAGGATTGCTGTGGGGTGGAGCTCACGGCAACCATTTCGCATCTCAGGCAGCCTGTTTTTACTCAGGTTATGTTAAAATCCAACAAAATAAAACAAAAAATTTCTTAAGACAGAAAGATGAATAGATGCAACATAATATTTTCACTTTTTTTTTTTTACTGTGTGTTGTGTGGTTTGTTACTCTGTATATGTGTGTGTTAGTGTATACATATGTTATTCTGTATGTGTACTATGAGTTACTCTGTGTACAGTGTGTGTGTGTGTGTGTGTGTGTGTGTGTGTGTGTCAGAGTCCACCTTTAGGAGCAGGTTCTTGGTTTCCACTGTGGGTTCTGAGGACTGAACTCAGATCATCAGACTTGCGGCCCTGTCATTACCTACACCCACTGAGCCAGGCCACTGGTCCCAGAGCACAGGATTTTTAATAAATGGCTCTAAATTTTTTACTTTTGCGTGTGTGTGTGTGTGTGTGTGTGTGTGTGTGCGCACAAGTACTGTGGCACACACGTGAGGTAACACCCTGGGGAGTCCCTTCTCTGCTTCCACCATGCAGGCACAATGCAAGCGATTGAAGGACTTCAAGCTTGGTGACAAGAGCCCTCCCCACTGACCCTTCGGCCATGATGAATATATGACCCTATACATGTATGTGGGAATCATAGATGGCACACCAGGACGGACCTCGGGGGTCAAATGTGTATGCCGGGTGATGCTCACTGTCACCTGGGGACTCACTGACCGTAATGAAGGCATCACTGTGGGAAGTGTCGGCAGTGAGGGGCTGTGCACGTGGGTGGCAAGGGCTATCTGGGTACTCTTGCTAGTTTCTGCTTAATTTTCCTCTGAACCTAGAACTGCTCTAATGATCAAGCCTATTTTTAAAATGTACAGTAAAGTGAATTTTCTAATGATATTTTAGCCATGTTTAGTATAAGACTGAAAAATATCAACTGCCCCAATTATAAGTCACTCTTACTAGGATTCTGTTCCTAATAGAATTCCTATTGGCTTACAGAAGCTGGCTGGCGACGGTGGTGGGAGACTTACGATCGCGCCAGTCTTCCCCACAGTCTCATCTAACATTGTCCCTCAGAGTCCTGGTCACACAGGAAAGGCTCCCCCACAGAACACAGCCATGTCTGCTGCCACGGATGCTTTGCATACTGTGGTCCAGGAGGGCAGGGGCCTGGCATGCAGGAAGCACGCGCCCTCGTGCCCTTAGCACCCGCAGGTTAAGTAGACGTGAAATAGCCATGGTTGAGGAGATCATTTATCTGGTGTTTAAATAACCTAACTTTAATAAGGAAATAACACTCATAAAACTCAATGATTTATATAAAAAGACCAGTTTTAAATTGGTATAAGGCTGAAGTCTGACCAGCTTTAGAAATAAAATATTCGGACCATAGTCCCAAAGTGGATTTCTACATACAAAAAGCAAAATGGAACAATGATGTGATCTTTCTAGAAAAGATCACATTTTGTCAAGGTCTTCTGCATCATTAGCACAAATTTCAGTGATAAAAGTCTCCCTTTGCATCTCCTATCATACCAATATTTATATCTACACAACATACAAAGTGCTTTCTAAGTAAATTTCATCCTTTAGAAAGTATGTTTCTCCTGGGAAGATATAAGTGATACAGAATGTGTGTTGACATGGGGGAGGAACCTTTGAAATCTATAAAATTGCATTATTTTAAAGTAAATATGGCAAAAAAGTTAATGTTTAATGTTAGGAGGGTTCAGAGTTGCTCTCTGAATGTTTGACATTGTAATGGTGACTCTTAGTTGGCAACTTGACTACACCTGGAATTAACTAAACACATGGGTGGGCACACACCTCTGAGGGGCTTTTCTTGATTGGATCATCTGAAATGGGAAGACCCGCCCTAAGTCCAGATCTTTTGAGGTGGGAGGTCCACCTATAGTCTGGGCCATGCCTTCTGGTGGCAGCCTGAATAAAGGACATGGAAAGAGCAATCTTGCTATTTCCCATTTGCCCTCGCCCCCACCAGCAAGTTCACTCCTTCACTGGCGTGAGAGGCTGCTTCTTTGGGATTCTGATGTGTACTAAGAACCAGCTGACACAGCCAGCCTCATAGTCTGAACAGCTACTGGAATCTCCATTAGTAGATAGCCATTATTGGACTAGCTGGACCCCAGCCTGTAAGCCAGACTAAAAAAAAAATCACATATATATTAATTCTATCAATTTTATTCCTCTAGAGAACCCTGACTAATACAAACATCTTTTCTAAGAAATGAGTCTGCCTTTCCTCCACTCTTTGTCCCTGTATTTCCTTTAGACCGGAACCATTCTGGGTTAAAATTTGGGTTCTTGAGAATAAGAAGAGCATACTGTTCTTACAGAGGACCCAGGTTCAGTTCCCAATACCCACATGGCAGCTCACAACCTCCTGTACCTACAGTTTCAGGGGACTTAATGCCCTCTTATGACCTTCATAGGCAACAGGCACATACATGGCACACATGTACACATGCAGACAAAACACTCATACATATAAAAATAAATAATTTTTAAAAAGAAGAAATAATTCTTTTAAAAAGACCCTGCCATCAGGAACTGCAGGATTTGGAGGCAGGGTAACAGACATCTCCAGCCCTTTGCAGGTGGACCACAGGAAGCCTGCGGCTGCAGTGGATTTTGTTATGGGACCCGCACATGCCCAGGTCTCCTAAGAAACCTTGAGACACACAAGATACCAACCATAGGTTATGTGTGCTTTCTTGCCCATCTGCCTGCCTGTCCACCTATCTGCTTATCTCTGCTTCCCAAATAAAACACTTGCTGTTCAAACATTGAAAACTCCTTGGAAGAGACAAGGTCAGAAGATGAAGAAGAGTCACAACTCAGCACATGCATTTCAAGTCAGGGGAAAGTCATATATGCAGTGCATATGTCTAGGTGAGGACACAGCTGTATGTTGAATTAATAATTTAATCTCAGCTGGGGATTTCTAACTCATCTTTGATCACTCAGTTCCCAGATAAAAGACACACAACTTTTATATTTACAATAAGCTTTTAAAGCACTAGAGCTAAGCAGATATCTATCTATTCTCTAAGCTATTAGTATCTACTTCCCTATCAATAACCCTGAGTTATAACTTGCCATGTTCCATGTGGGCTGCTCTTAACTCCAGCTGGCCCACCCTCATGGCCATGTGTTCATGCCTGGCCTACCCTATGACATCTATATTTTTCTTCCCTTGTGGTCCTCCTCCAATTCCAAGCCCCAGGGGCTAAAACTCCACCTACCTCTCTTCTACCCAGATATAGGCTGTTGGCATCTTTACTCAACCACTAGTTTTACATTAAAGAGCAAGGTCACATATCATTACTTGGTGTACATGAGGGTTCTCTCATCCCTGAAGGCAACCAGGTCAGTATTTAGCGTTACAATACTTCGCAACAGACCAAGTGTTAACAGGGTAAGCCAACAAGAAGCACGGTTACAAAAGTCAGGCCTATGAGCTAAAGGGAAACATGTCACGGGTACCACTGAGCTCAAGACACACTACAATGTCACTCTATCACCATGAAAAGAAAGGAATGTAGGCCTTATAGTAGTGTATTTCTATATGCTTGACAAAGGAGAAAAAAGATACACAGTTCCCTCGAATCTTTGCAGCTAGTGTAATTTGACTGAGAAGGTACCTAAGGAAGCATGTGGGTTGTTGGTGCTAATGTCTTCTCTATAAGAGGTGTTCAATATATATGTGATGAATGGTCAAATATGTACAGTTAACCAATGATGATATTATCTAGATGAGCCTCTTGTACTCAGAGCCAATTCCTAGGTCACAAAGGGTTTTTACATACTATGGCAGAATGTTGGTTTCATCCAACATTTCGCTCTTTCATCTAAGAAATCCAACTGTCTTTTCATTAGGAGCATCTTAAAGAGAAAGGGTATGCCTTTCTTCTACTTGACTCCTTCATAACAGCTGGAGTTCAGATGTGGTGGGGTGTGCTCAATGGTCATTCTAGGTAGAAAGATGGAGAATACCTTTCAAAGACGACAGCTAAGAAAGAAACAAAAGTCTGGAACGTGACACAAGAGACTACCATGACCGCCTCCCAGGACATGCATCACACGGGAAATAAACACATTACTACTAAATTCTATTCATTTCCTTTTAACTAAAACCTACTCTTTTGAACAATCATAGCTACTACCTTATCCACAGACATCACCTCATCTCTCTGACCCTAACGTTAGGAAGTACTTATTATTGAGCCCGTTTTGTAGACCTGAAGCCAGAAGACGACAATTGGCTTGCTCAAGGACACCCAGAGCTCAAGATTTCTCCCTCTGCCGGAAGCCCAGGGTCTTTTCTCTATATCCAGAGTTGCATTTTGGTGTGAGTGACAGGATTACTTAATTATTTACCAATAAATAAAACATATTAGTATATCCATCTCCCTCTTGGTTGCCAGGGAATGAGTAGCTCTCTTCTGCTACACCCTTTCTCCATGATGCGGTGGGACTGTAGGATGGAACCCTGAAACCATGAGCTAAGTGTGCTCTGTTTCCTCAGCAACAGTAGGTTAACTAACATACTGTGCATAATGGACTAGCAAATAACAAGAAGAGTTTTCAAGACAGAAGCCAACAGTGAAGAAAACATCGTGTGTTAAAGGCACAGCAAATAAAAATACTGTCCCAGACACTCCCTTAAGCAGGAAGTGGCAGCTGACTTGATTTAACCAGCTATGCAACATTCTGGCAATAAATATATCACTACCAGGCTTGTATTCCAATTACATAAAATATGCTTAGCATCTCTCTCTCTCTCTCTCTCTCTCTCTCTCTCTCTCTCTTTCTCTCTCTCAAGTTAGTAACCAAAGCTGCAATAATAACATATCTATCAGGCAAGAGTTGGAAGGCCCTTGGACGTCAGCATTTTACACTCATTCAACATTAGACACACCTAAGGGGAAAAAAACCAGCAGAGCTGGAACAACCAATAGCTACAAATAAACCTTCAACCTTTTAATGCAATCATCATCTTAAGGATGATCTGAGTATGTTGTCATCTCTGCCAAAATCAGTTTGAAAATATGAGTTGTCATTGTCTCACAAAACTTCTTACATCTCTCTCCAAGAGCGTCCTCACTGTGGATGGTATCTGTCAACGGACGGTCATGGATTAGGGAAGGGCCCATGGAGCCCTTCCCCTCTCTGCTAAACTTTTGGCCCCTGGAGGAAAGATAGACATTGTTTCCTATAATGTATCTACTGACAGACTCATCATGCTACAATGGATAGTTCCAATCCATGATCACACAGATGCCTGGTTAAACCCTGTGAGTCCAAAGGAAACAAAGAGTATGAATGTGGGATAGAGACTTGTAGGGAGGTAATGGGGGGGGGGTAAGAGAAGAGAGAGAGTGGTGTGTGAAAATGTGTGTGTGTGAGAGAGAGAGACAGAGTGACAGACAGAGACAGAGACAGAGGAGAGAGGGCATGCATGTGTGTATGTGTGTGTGAGAGAGAGAGAGACAGACAGACAGACAGAGAGACAGAGGAGAGAGGGCATGTATGTGTGTGTGTGTGTGTGTGTGTGTGTGTGTGTGTGTGTGAGAGAGAGAGAGAGAGAGAGAGAGAGAGAGAGAGAGAGAGAGAGGAGAGTGTGTGAGAGAGAATGTGTATGTGTGTATATGAGAGAGAGAAAGAGGGAGAGTGTGTGTATGTGTGTGAGAGTGTGTGTGTGTGTATGTGTGTGAGAGTGTGTGTGTGTGTATGTGTGTGAGAGTGTGTGTGTGTGTTTGTGTGTGTATGTGTGTGTGAGAGAGGAGAGTGTGTGTGAGAGAGCTTGTTTAAAAAATGAATTTAATAAAAAGGTTTTTGTTAAAAAAATGAATTTACAAACTAAACAGCCACAAGAAGAGAAAAAAATACATTATCCATGTAGAAAACAAGGGGCATCAGGAAATGTTTTTTACCCTAAACCAAATGAATTATTTTCCCATCATTTACAACATAAAATGTTGTTCATGTACTGAAGTTAGAAAAAAAACTAGACTCCACAATATTGCCTTTAGACTCTCACCCACACCTAACTACAGTCTTCAATCTGAAAATGGGGTTCACCCTGAAAATAGGGGACGCTGTGACAAAAGAAAAGAACAGTTCACCACTCAGGCCCAGGAGAAGAGTCCTTGTGTGAATCACTGTGGGTCTCAAGTGTGCCCCCAAACACAACCTACTTATTACACAACCTGAACTTATTTGCAGTCAGTGAATTGAAAAGCCGAGCCTTTATGCTGAAAAAGAGCAATTGCATATCTGGGTTATTGGCTTGTGCATGTGGGTTGATATAGGCTTATCTGTTTTGCAATTTATCAGCATAAAACAGTCAATACAACAGCTTTGGGAGGCAGATACGCATATCATAAACGCTGGGCACACTTGAAGAACACAGACACTGCTGTCTCCAGATGCTCAGCAAGAAGGTCACAGCAACTACACGGCATACACAGTGACCAGGGGAGCCCTAATACCCACCTATCTGCCCTGAAATCCACAGTTAGCAAACGGCCTCAGGCTGGGCTCGGCCCACACAAGCGGTAGCTTCTTTGGCATGAACGATGTTAGAACCAACATTTAATACATTAGAAATTTCTTGTATTTTTCTCTTAAAATCCTTTACAAGTCCAGCCATACTATACCCCCATCACTGCACAGCACTGCAAATGGCTAAGCGACTCATCCCCCTCACTGACGGTGCCCTACATCACGGAGGGAGCTGAGTTTGCCACCCCGCCTGCAGCATCTTTATTCCTGCAGCTTCTCACTGAGGCTAAGTTGCAAGATGCTACCAGCACAACATCTCAGAGCTTCAGTCCTAAATCAAGTCAATTTACTAAAAAGGGAGAAGACAGTACAATGTATCTATAAGTGAGAAAATCCAGAAGCACAGGAAGCCAGGCTACAGAGTCTATAGAAACCATATTCCAATGTTTGGGGAAGTCAGCATGGGAGAATCAGGCCGAGAAAACCTGAAAGAGTGTGGCAAAGTGATCATCTTCACTTCCTTGGGTAGAGACTAAATGATTTTTTATTTTATGTGTTTAAGTATTTTGTCTGCATGCGTGGCTGTGCACCACGTATGTATCTAGTACCAGTGGAAACCAGAAGAGAACATGAGATGCCTCTGGGAATGGAGTCCAGACAGTTGTGAGCTGCCATGTGGTGACTGGAGATAGACCCTGGGTCCTCTGGAAGAGCAGCCGGTGCCCTTAGCTGCTGAGCCATCCCTCCAGGTTGCTCATGAGTAGAATTAAAAATGCCTTCTATTTTTTAAAGAACTGGTAATCTGCCCTAACAGATACCCAGATAAATTACAAGCTCACTACTCTCATTTGTCTTGTTCTTTAAAAAAAACCTATTCTTGTAAAATATCAGTTTCTTTTTCTCTCATTTGCATCTTGAGATTAATAACCCTCCACCACCCAAATTATTTTCTGTAGTCAAACATGGTAACATTGGTCATTTCTTCCCCTTTGCTTGCTGTAAGTTCTTACTTTTAAGATGTATTCTATTACAATCCCATATGAGCCCCTCCTATCACAGAACAGAGAAATTAAGCAAAATGCAAGTGTACTTGGGTCAAATTTTGTTGCAAATAAAATATATATATATATTACATAAATGACAGAATTGTTTTTGTATAAAATAAGTAATTTAAAATAAACAACTTGAGGACAACTCAACTGTTTGAAACTACTAATTAGTATGTATTGAGCATTAAATGATATTGAAGAATATTTGCTAATTTTATTTGCTCTAACAAGCACCACATGCACATGCACATATGTGTGTGTGTGTGTACGCGCGCGCGCGCGCGCACACACACACACACACACACGCATGAATATGTTTCTGTTAGTGGCTCTTTTTAATGAGAAATAAACACCTCGAATTTGGTGTACACATAGGAGTAACAAATCTTTGAAATGCAGAATTTCACAGTTGGAAGACAAGGCTCTGTAAACCTACTTCAGGCTGAGAAGGAAGTTACAATCTACATGCTGACTCCAACCTAACTATCTCTATCACTAAAACAAGAAGAAATGACAGCCCCATGAATACTACTGTTATCCAAGAGTATAAGGCAGGGGTGGGCTATCTGAGTCACCAGCAGGCATCGCCTTTGGGAGTGCTGTCTAATGGCCTTCCAGGATCTCATCTGTGAAGACACTCATTACCTCTTTAGACAGCCCTGTGTACTAGTTCTTATCTTTGGAGCTGAAATCTTTTTTGCTGTGGCTTACAACAACCTGGCATAATGCCAGTGTAGTTCCAGTTTAGTGTGACAATGTTCACTTGAGCTGTGTGCGATGGTTTCCTGTCCTGAGTCTACAGCATCGCCATTCCCTCACTGACTTCCCCTCCTCACCACGCACACAGACAGGCACCACTTTGTCTCTGTCCTGGTCGCTGTGTGGCACAGTAAGACCATCTTCATGGTGTAGGGTTGCTGTAAAGGAATCCTAGAGTATGTCGTTATTGAGTTCCAAGTCTGATTTTGGAGTCTCTAAAGACAGGGACTTTGAGGTTGTAAACTGAGATGTTGTTCTCCACCTTAAGCTCGGTTTGGTTATTCCAGTGGAAGATTCTATAATGTCCTCAGTGATCACCCATATCTGGGTCAGTTTACGTGGATATGTTAGTGTATATACAACAGCCACCCCACATTTCTAGACTCTGATACACCACTCATGATAGAAGCCAAAAGAAGCATCCAGAGCCATCATCCTGACATGTCACAGGTTCCTCAACTCAGTCTACATGCCCTCAGCCTTCCAAACAGATCATCCACTTTCCAGCTGCGCCCTGGGGACCACTCGCTCAGCCTGCTGCTTCCTCTGGTTAGTGATCTGTCCTCTTTGGGAACTAAAACACAGATGACAACAAGGAGGCTCAACATCAGAAATAAGTGAGGCTGACTGGCTCTCTCAGTGTGCTGCAAGGGCTGCCGGGCGCCTGGACAGCGAGAATGAATGTGAATACAGCCACATCATTGTGCACCCTGTCTTTGAACCTATGACACGGGCACAATTAAATGACTCAGAAAGAAGGCTAAAGTGGTCAGGAATATAGAAAGGACTGTGGGAGTTGAAAGAACTCCCTTTTCTGGGTCAGGAGGAGGTAATAAAGACACCAGGAAGGAAGGATTAGGATAACATACTGGAGACATTAGTAGAGATGGAAGGGAAGGGGAGGCTGGAACATAGAGAAGCCAACCCAGGAGGAGAAAAGCGTATAATTGGGCAACTCAATATAGACAAAGTGTAGGGTCCATGAACAGTAGGGATAGGAATCAAGTTTGGAGAAGCACAGAGAGGCCAATCTGAACGGCATTGCTTTCTCTGTCAGGATCAACTAACCAAAGGGTGTTTTGCAGAAGAACTCATGGACCATCAAAAGAAATGAAAATCAAGTTGAGAATGTCAGAAAAGAGAAATTAAGGCAACGGGGCATACACCAAGAGTAAAGCACGTGCCCCAGGCGCGGTCCCCAGCACAATGAACCACTGGGGTCAGCTAGGAAAGCAGAGGGTGAGAAGGAAAGGTGGGCAGGGTCACCTTCCGGGTCGCAGGTGACGCCTCCATACACGTCCTTCCTTGGCGTCTGTCATCAGCTCCACCTGCTTCCTAAACTACTGAGTTCCAAGCCCTGGGTGCCTTTCCTCCTCACACCGTTTGTCAGCCGCACTTCCTCTAGACCTCTGCTTCTTAAGCATTGGGTCATGACCCAGCTGAATGTCGGGTCATGGAAAATTGGCAATCACAACAAGTGTCTGAACATGGAATGATCAAATTTCAGTTCAAAATCAAACACATCAAGAAGCCACGGTGTGGAGCCAGGCGTTGGTGGTGCACACCTGTAATCCCAGCACTTGGGAGGCAGAGGCAGGCGGATTTCTGAGTTCGAGGCCAGCCTGGTCTACAGAGTGAGTTCCAGGACAGCCAGAGCTACACAGAGAAACCCTGTCTCTAAAAACCAAAAAGAAGAAGAAGAAGAAGAAGAAGAAGAAGAAGAAGAAGAAGAAGAAGAAGAAGAAGAAGAAGAAGAAGAAGAAGAAGCAGCAGCCACGGTGTTCCTATCCAGCTGGCCCATGCTGCTCTTCAGGACTTAACCGTGCCATAGGACATGCTTGCGACCCTGCGCATACCATCGGGCCACACACCGACACTGAGCTCAGTTCAAGACTGCTGTGTGTTACAATTAGCATGCTTACTGCACAAAGGTTTTGTTCCTTTGGAAATGTTGTGATTTAATGTTGGAAAATAACGAATTTTATTATTTCCTACTATCATTCCTTAGCATGTCTATATCTACTTAGGGTTTCATTGCATTGAAATACTTTATTTTAAAAATTGTTCTTTAAGAGCATGGGTGATGGCTCAGCTGGTAGATATCACTTCCCTGGTAAGCATGCGGACATGAGTCCAATCACCAGAACCCCCCAAAAAAGAGTGAGGTGTCCAGACCTGCATGCAAACCCATGCGCCCACAACAGAAAGGTACACACAGAACTGTTATCTGAACTGATGGCTTGAATTTCATAAGAGAAACTGTTCAGTTTAGATTATAATGGCAGTTCCAACCATTATTTGAAAAGGTCCTAAACATATACATGCCACTTTATTCTAATCATCGATACAAAGAGGCATTCACGGCATTAACAATTATAAAAACTAAAAGGCATGGAAGATACTCTACCCTGTGGCATCAACTATTCATCCAAGATTCAATTCTTTATGTAAAAAATGTAAAGCCCATCAAGAGGCTGGGCAGAAGCCTTAGAGGTTAAAGCATTCGCTGCTCTTGCAGAGGGCCAGTGATCCATTCCAGCAGCCACCTGGATCGCCTCAGTCACCGCTGGTACAGCTACGGAAAAAGCCAAGGCCGCTGGCCTCTGCGGGCACCTGCACGTGCATGTACCTACCCATGAGAGATTGGTTCAACGCAGCCTACAGGCCTGTGAGAGTGGGACTCAGATCTTTACACACATGGACACATGGCAGGGTGCCACGGGGAGGGCGGAGTCTTGGGAACTGAGCGTGGATCAAAAGGAGCAACAAGCTTCCAAACTGTGAAGGCTCCGCCTGAGGACCTCAGCCCATCCCAGAAGCACTAGTCAGGTCCCTTCCGGCTGCCCATCCCCCACAGATACAGGGTGACTCCCGCTTTAGCCTCCCTTAGCCTCATGTGCTTATTATCAAGGCTCGGACCCTGCAGAGTGGCCTCCAGCATGTCCTGGATGTTTCCTTTCAAGGTGCACCAGAGAGCGGTTTCTCATTTCTTGACTTTGCTTTGTGAGCGCTACCACGGAGCCGACTGTCTGGCCGCTGCCGTGTCCCTAACGCTTAGCACAGAGTTGTGACTCAGTGAATAACCGTGTGGAAAAGATGGCCAAAACACAACTTAGTGGAATCACTTTAACCCCCTGCAAGCTTGTAAAACTGAAGTCGATTGTGCCGACTTTTCAGGGGTGCGGCAGCAGCAGCACCAATGACCCTCCCCCTGGAGTTAGGTGTGGCTATGTGGCAGGTCACCAAAATGGAGGATGAACACAAGTGATATACACGCTCCACACTGACCCAGGAAAATCTTCCCACGCTTTCCCTACAGGTTTATTGTTCTTTCTTCAGCCAGGCTGTAGATGACCCTTACGGTGACCCTAGAAAAACCTCACAATCATACCTCAGACCCCACATAAAAGGGGACACTCTTCTCATGTGTTGCTGAGAGAACTAAGCTCTGGGTTTCAAACATTCGTTAGTCATCTATGTGTTACAGAGCTAAGCCTAGCTAGCCAATCAGCAACGGGTTGTTACTTTTCCAAAAAAGAAACAAAGGCCATTCAAAGGTCAGTACAATTTCCCCAAGATGGAGATGATTAAAAGTTCTTTTGTTTGTGACTATTAGGAGAAGGTAGTAACCTCGCCTTAGGCTTGCCAGGGCTTGGCCCACAGCCACCAAATAGTCTGGGCAAATTCCTGTGATGTCAAAACTCTTGACAGGGAACTTGCTTCATAGCCTCCTGGTCACACCCCACGGGTCCTGGACCAATGCCCGGCTGCCTCTTGCAAGTCCTCTGCCCCTGACTTCATCCTAGCTCACCTGGCAAAAACACATCTCAAAACACTGCCCTGTTGTCCTTACTGCCAGCTGAGGAGAAGCTGCCAAAAGGCTTTTCGGAAAGCCACACCAATCTGGACAGCCTCTGAACAAAGGCTGCTCCAAAGGACCTGTCTTGGAAGGGAGCCACCCGCCAGCAGACCTGAGAGAGATACCTCCTCAGAGGCGAGTTATCACCCCAGGGCAAAGATCTGCTTACACTGAAGATGGACTCGATTCTCCCTGTCTTTTCTGCTGAACACTAAACTGTTAGTTTCTCTTAGGGAGGACTCCTCTCCCCAAGAGACCTGAGTACTTTGATAATCAGATTGTGTGAAGCGAATTAGCAGCACGTCCTGCACCTAATCGCTTGTCCAACCTAACTCTAAGAAACTATCAAAAGGGTCACTTCTTGGCCAATGCCTGTGACCTTTGGGGCAGGTGACAGATCTGTTTGGAAACTTTCCAGATACGGTATATGTGTAGATCTTCTGATGGATGTGTCATAGGTCCCTTTAGGAACTTGGTGAAATACCTTGACCCTTTTCTCAGGAAAATATACAAGATGCTCGAGCACACGCGAGGTTTCAACAACTTCAAAGAGGGTGGGAGTAACAGCTGCTGTGCTCCATGGTTCGTCCCAGGGTCATGGACTCCCTAGGGCAAGAACCAGCCGCCTTTCCCTACAAAGGGCAGAGTGTGAGTGGGTTTGGCTCTGTCCAGCCCCACCCCTCCCCTGGGCTTAGCAAGTCAGTGTGAGAGCAGCAGAGACTGTGTGTGTAAGACGACCGCCACGCTCCAACAAAACTGTCGCTGGACACGCATTTCAACTTCCTATCGATCATGCATGTCAAGAAGTGTTATTCTCCTCCTCATTCTTCAATCATTCATTGAAAAAAAAAGTTTTCATGTCTGGTGGTCCACAGGCACAGGCTGCCAAGCTTCACTGGAGCCGAGGTACATCACATCAAGAAAGAAAAATGGCGTGGCTTCACTGTCGTTGACGTCTCAGTAGCAGCGGCTTCCTTTCTTTGTGGCTGTGCACAGCAAACCATGGGAGTGGTGGCAGTCAGGCTGACACTGTCACCCGGAGACATTACAGCCATGAAAAAGGTAGTGGCAAGTCACTCAAAACTCAACGGCGGGCACTCTTTATATTGTGCTCTGTCTCTGTATCTTAATGAGTATACAGACAGGCTATCAAGTGGGGTTTTCCCCCTCTTCTAGCTTCAACTAGTTTTTGCTTTTTCTGTGATGAATGAGTGTGATTGACAGGGAAAGCATAAAAGTGAAACTCCACGGCATCAGAATGGCATTCTAACTGTATAAACGTTCACAGAGATAGTTTGGGGCCAGAGAAGTGCTTACCTGGTGCCTTGAAATACTGTGTGATGTTTTAATTTATGAGTTGATTAGAATAAGATCGATTTTTGTAAGCATACAGATTACCATATCCTAAATTTGATTGCTTAGGCAAGCATTCTCCCCTGGAGTGACATCTTCAGCCTCTTGATCTTTAATTTTTTTTTTTTTTTTACAACTCTATTTCAACATAATTGATTTAGTCTAACCCTAGAGTTTCACTCCATGGGTTTTTGAAGCAATAGTCTAAAAAGCAGCCCAGAGCTCTCACAATATTCTACGGGGGTCCACATTACAGAAAACGTCAAGAGGCCTTGCCTGCCCCGGAAGAGGACCTGTACAACAACCACAGCCTCTCACCAGTGCGTTCACGTCTTCAGTCTTATGGATGAGCATGCGAATCTCCTCTGGGTCGCCACTGAAGATGGCCTGGACCAGCGGGGGCTGCAAAACCAAGAAACCGAGCATTAGGACCGTTACGCATACACACCTGCATTCACATGCACACAGCAAGGGGGATATTTGCTCCAAGCTTATTCAAGAATTATCAATGAGCAGGCAGAAATAACTAAGACTCCAGCCTAGACTCACAAAGTGTCCGAGATAAGCCTTAAAGACCCTGTCAAGAATATGACCAAACACAAGGTTTCTAGATCTTAATAGGGTCTAGACCTCAGCCCCTATTAAGTAAGGACTAAACCCTGCCACCACCAACTCAAATGTTGAAGTCACTGAGGACTATGCCTTTGAGAGCTGTTGGAAGGTTCTAGCAGGGGATCACAGATGCTCCTGTACCCTGACAGGAGACTGGTCCTCTACTCAGGGAAGGGCATCCTCGTCCAAGCAAATGCACAGCTCGGGAGGGATACAGATTGCCCTCACATCCAAGACAAGCCCTTTGTGGAGGACATTACGACCTAAACACTTGTGGATCGATCTTCAAAACACCTTACAATTGTTCCCAGATACTTCTGTAGCTTAGTGGGCACTGATGTCTTACAATGATTATGTAACTACTGGTTTAAAATAATATATAACAAGGGCTAATTAGAGAATGGGGATAAGGGGGAGCAGAGAAGAACCCACTATAGAGTAGAAGGAATGATAAAATGTGACCCGGCTGCAAGGGCAGTGAGCTCTGTGGGGTAAAAGGAAGGAAGGAAGGAAGGAAGGAAGGAAGGAAGGAAGGAAGGAAGGAAAGGAAGGCACCTCAATGACTAAGTGTGGGTTTCCAGATGGAGAACGAAGGGCAGTTCATTCTAAAGAGAAGGTGTGCATGGGTGTACGGATGTACAGAGAACCTGCCGGAAGCCATCACTGGAGTGAGGGAGAACTGTGGGAAAGTGCTGGGTTCAGGGGCTGACACTAGACTTGTCCCTCATGGTGAAGGGTCCTCTTCACAGCCAACGCCACCATTTCCCAGCTTCCCGTTGAGACCATTTTCCTCGTGGAGTCTGAGTCTAAGCCTGGCCATCACTGCCCATCCCCCTCATCGGGTGATTATTAATAGGACCAAATGGCATAGTGAGAAAACTTTATTCAACTCTACTCAAATAATGTTTTTAAAAGGTGGTTAATGGTGTCAATATGGAATATCCAGCCTCTTTTCTCCTGAAACTTCAAACCTTGGCGAATATATACAATATATATATACATTTGCTTACAACTTTGGTAAATGTTTTAGTCCTAACAGACAGCTGGATGATGGCAGTGCCCCAAGTCTGACTCAGC
This sequence comes from Apodemus agrarius, assembly GCA_964023405.1. Classification (NCBI taxonomy): domain Eukaryota; kingdom Metazoa; phylum Chordata; class Mammalia; order Rodentia; family Muridae; genus Apodemus; species Apodemus agrarius. Next base: position 55,299,891 of record OZ030014.1, read on the forward strand.
ATAAGAATCATCCAAGATGCTTATTAAAATAAGACCCCTAAGTCTCTTTCCTGAGAATTCTGATTAAGTTCATCTAGAGAAGGGGACTGTGAGTGTGGATTCTCATAAGTCAACGCCTAACTCTTTGGAGCTAGAAGCAAACACTAACCTCAAGGTGCTGTACAAAGAGATCCTCCCCATGCCTGCTTTCTTCCTGCTAACCAAGTCCCCGGCAGAACCACACCAATCTTTTCACACTGCTCTGTCTGCTGAGCTCTTAGTACAATGCTGTTGGGTGAGTTTCTGCCTAAATGAACCTCAATGGAGGGGAAAAAAACAACAACAGCCATAAGGCAACATGTAGAGGCAGCGTCTGGTAGACTGCAGTGTTAAGTCAACAGAGGTCGCATGACAGCTGACAGACTCAGAGTCTGAGGGGTGAGGCCAGTGTAGGCATTACCGAACCAATGGTCAGCCACCGAGCAAGAACACGGCGATCCGCACAGGGCCTCTCACCCATGAGCACAAGGAATGCAGACACTCTGGAGGATTCATCAAGTCCTCAAGCTCCTCGGGCGAGGCAAGCCTCCCAAGCAATGGCTGGAATGTTCCCAAAGAGAGGCTCCCTGGCACAGCTGCCAGGGAGGAGTGCCAGGGCGGCTTCTAAGTACATGGAGGCGTGTGGAGCTTCCCAAAGGCCCCGGGCCTCGCTCTGCTCAGAGCTGCTTTTACCACATGGTCAGACAGAGATTCCCTGGCTTCCGCGGGAGCGAGCTGAACCTTTGTACGTCCTCCGATGTCTGTCACATATACACATCCACACACCTACAACCACACATATGTGCACTGTGCACATACCATCTATGCTTGGACACATATGCATAGAGACACATGTTAATTCACTTACAGATTCCTCCCATGCCATCCACAGCCCATGCCAGACAGAGATGTCTACTGCATCATGCTGTCTGTGCAGCTGCCCCCGCTGTCTTCACACCTGCGAGTCCAAGTGCAACCAACTCCAGAGCAGGACCTCAGGAACGCACACTTCGAATGTATAAAGGCTGCACGTTTGCAGTGACTCTCGGGTAAGTAGTGTTCCTTTATATACTTAGGGGCCTCTCTCTTCCTTTCCCTCACTCTCCCTCCCAAATACAACACAGTCAGAAAACACTCAGGGAGTTCTCTTCACTGGGAATCCAACCTCAGGTAAACATTTACCGGCGTGATTACTCTAATTATGATATTTTCTCCGTAAGTATTGGCGAGCTGCCCTCTGCCACCTAGTTACCATTATAATAGTCCCAGTTTTTGCCTGCGTGGTGCTAAGCCTTAAAAGGGAAGTTTCCCCTGCACGAGGCTGTGTCTTCAGATCAATGGGTCTGCTCCAGCCAGGGTTTGCCCCACAGAGGTTTTGGCAGGGGTCGTCAATTTCAGTTCAAAAATAATAAATGGAAGTTTCCAAGAATCAACGTTTTTCTTTTTTACATGATACATCATTCTAAAAAGCATCATAAAATGTTATGCCATCTTGCTCTATCCTGCCTAGGCTGAGGATACACTGCCTGCCCATGGGTCTCGAGTGCTACCTCGGCTATCGGATCATCTGTCACTATGTTCAAGTGTCCCTCATTTATCAATGTCCCCAAAACATAACAGTAGTGCTGGTGGCCATTTTATTACAGCATAATTGCTGCATTTGATTACTAATTATTACTGTTAGTCTATAAATCAAGCGTTATCATAAAGAGGTACACACGCATGATCAAAGGAAGCATCATACACACTGGGTGTGGTGCAGTCCATGGTTTCAGGCCCTCACAGGATGCTAGGAGTATATACTCTGCAGATAAGGAGGCACTACAGAATTCTTTTAAAAACTCCAAATACCTTAGCACAAATATAGGCAATGTAAAGCTGTGCGGTGCAGGATTTGGTGAACACGCTCTCAAAACAAGAGTCAAAATTGTGAAAATACAGGGGAAAGGGAGTATTTTTAGAGACGGAACAGTCACTTCAACTCCCATTGCCAGAGTTTTCTTTGCACCTTAGCAACTACACCCCCCAGTGCCTGCACGGGCCACGAACACCAGCACAGCCCCGAGTGGTGACGCAGAAGCAGCTGGTGTTTCCCAGGCTGGCTTCCCAGTGCCATAAAGGGGCACGGGGCAGGGTACGTGGAAAGACGTGCCCCCCACTTCCATTCACTGCCATCTTTCCTGGAAGGGAGGACAGCCGCATTTAGAGGCGACTGGCCTCAGAGCAGAGGAGAGGGCTCCTTGTGTCGGATGGCCATTGTGAGTTCTGTAGCAAAAAAAAAACACGGAAAAAAAAAAGGCTCAGCAGAAAGCCGCTTTTCCTTCTCACAGCCCTTTCATCCCAGTACAGAAGCATTGCTTTGTTTTTATTCTCAGCCTTGGGAAACAAACAAGGAAGAAAGGAAGGCAGGGGGGAGGGAGGGAGGAAGAAACTTCACTTTCAAAAAGTAAGACCTCTGAGACAGTATTCTCAAATATGAAGTAGGGTTACAATTCCACTAGGGGGCGCAAGATAGTAATTTGTTATCCTATCAATGTACAGGTGGTATAGATAAGAGGAAGGAAGGGAAATAAAGGGTCCACTTTAGCTTTAAGAAAGTTCTTAGACACACACACACACACACACACACACACACACACACACACGCACACACGCACACACGCATACACACACACGCCATGAACACACCAAAAAAAAAAGGTAAAATAAAAGAAAGAAAAGCATCAAACGGTATTGTTTAAACCCTACTTTTCTACTGAGCGGTGAGGTCCCGTTGCTTCGGGAACTAGGAACAGGCTATACGGATGAATCTGAGGTTTGAGGGCATCATTTTCATCATTTGAAAACACAATTTAGAGGACAAAGGAATGAGTCAGTTGGTAAAGTCGGTGCCACACAAGCACCGACAAGCACAGAGTTCAGATCTCCGACACTCACATAAGGCAGGCGCAGTGCTGGAGGCGAGGCACAGAGATGGGAGGATCCACAGGCCCACTGGCCAGCCCATCTAGCCCATGGGAGGAGGTCCAGGTCCAGTGAGAGACCCTTTCTCAAAAAGTAAGGCCGTGGCCAGTGTTGGCGGCAAGCCTTTAATCCCAGCACTCAGGAAGCAGAGGGGGTGGGTCTCTCTGAGTTCAAGGCCAACCTGGTCTACATAGTGAGTTCTCAGACAGCCAGGGCTTCATAACAAAATGAACATAATAATGTGGAGGCGATAAAGGTAATCACTGGATCAACCTCTGTCCTCCACATATACAAACACGAGCACATACATGCACCACACATCAACGCACAAACCAAAAACACAATTCAATCTTCCTCTCAATTCCGTCATCCAATTGAGAACAGAGTCCAGGGCTGGAGAAGGTGTTCCATTCTGGGTTCAGTCAGAGCAGCTGGCAGGGGAACAAAGACAAACTACAAAGCTTGAGTCTGCGGACGTATCTCCTGGGTAGGTTATTTACGTAGCGTGCATGAGGGTCTAATCAATATAACAACAAAAATTCATGTGCGCTATGGAAACCACTAATTAGACTTCTGCTGAGCCCACGTGGCCTTCCTGTGGTTAGCTGCAAGCCTTTTCCTATCTAAGCAGACCTTGGATGTGAGCAGGGAAGAGAGGCTCACTGAGACCAGGACCTAGAGCCAGGGATAGGAAATCCAAACACATCCAGAAGTAGCCCGAGCACTGTGCGCCACACCCGCAGTGTGCTGCTTATCTTTCTCTGATTAGATAGCATAGCTAAAGACCTCAAATGTAAAGGCAAGCATCTTGATCAGGAAGGGATGCCGGAATCAATAGCCTAAACATGTGCCTGTACTTGAGCATTCTGGGCACAAGGCATCAATCGCCAAGGCAGGATGGGAGCATGTTATTAGTACCTAATCACTGACACACCAATAATCTGTCTACATAAAACCACCAGCTGATGTGAGAACCTGGAACACCTCATTAAGTAACAACTGGTTTTCGTATGGGGCAGAGCTTGCGTTTCTGCAAATGGATAATAAAAATTTGTTCAAGTCACTTGGTTCAATGGACAAAACGTGCTGGTGTTTTTCACCAGCAGGCCCAGCTGTGCGATGTCCGGCGAGGGTGCTGCCGGGTGCCTCCCGACCGTAGATCACCCTTTACCTGGGGGGCTCACCCCTTCACAAAAGGATGGTGATCGTGAAAATCAAAACTGTCTCCCTAAGTACTGTAAGACCCAGACAAAACACACTCAGGCCTCATAAGCATAATTTTAAATTAGGGAGTGAGGCAGGCAGTGTTTGAAATGTCTGTTAGCTGGGTGTGGTGACTCACACTGGGAAACCTAGTACTTGGGTCATCAGGGGAGGTAGAAGGAGAAGATCATGAGTTTCAGATCAGTGTGGGAAACAGCACGTACCCATCTCTTAATTAAATAATTAATTAACTAGTAAATGCTGGGACTCAGTAAAATGACAATTCAATCATCAGAACCCACATTTGTAAAAGAAAGAAAAAAAAAAAAGCAAGGCCTGATGAGGCACCATTGTCACCTCAGTGCTGGGGTCAGGGGTCAGCCTGCCTCAGCTACGCAGCAAGTTCCAAGACCAGAGTTCTGTTTCCAGGGGTGGGGGGAAGGGAGATGGTGCTTTGGGAATGATACCAACATCATCCTCTAGTCTATGCCCACATACACACATATGCATGCATATACATGTGCACATACATACATACACACATACACACACATATACATATGCACATACACACACACATAAATGTGAACCCACACACACATAAATGTGAACCCACACACACATGAACCACAAAGGAAGGAAGGAAGGAAGGAAGGAAGGAAGGAAAGGAAGGAAGGAAGGAAATGTGGAAAGAGAGTTTCTACAGCTTAGCATGTCACAAAATTGGTGTTTATAATATGCCCAGTAATTTACCAAAAAGAAAAAGAAAATGCATAAAATCCCAAGTTATAGTGAGAGTCCCTCTACTGAAATAGAATGAAAACTGAGGTCCATTTAATCAGAAACCGGGTAAATTATTATCTAACCTTTTCAAAATGGAAACAACTCAGGCAGCGGCTCAGCCGTGGGTTCTGAGGACCAATTACCAAGCTGGGGGGCAGTCACATGCTCTGCTCTCTGAGCTGCTCCTCGGCTCCTGCGCTGACCCTGGAGGACACTCATCTTCCCCGAGCACAGAGAGCCCAAGAGAGCATGAAGTCCAGATATGTCAACCTTGCTACTAGCTACTGACAGACATGAAAGGAGAGGTTAAGCAAAAAGAAATGATGAAACCACAGATCAGTTAAACTGAGACCTGAGGCAATACTGACTTTCCTGACCGATGATTGCTCTTTTACCACAGCAGGGAGACTGCTGCTGTAAAGCTGGTTGACGAGGATTCTCCTAAGGACAGTCTCCTCATCTATAAGATGAGCTAAGAGTAGCCATTTTACAAGACATTTTATGCTCAACAAATTATTAGCCAGCTCCATACAAGGCCAGAGGCCTAGGGTTCCTGCCATGAAATCAAGGATCTCTTCTGATCTGAAAGTAAAAAGCTCAAACGTCTTTACAGGTGAGTTTCCTTGTGACCATCCTACAAACTGGATAAATAAAGGATCTTGGAAGATTTCCTTTAAGATTATAGAGAGCTAGCGAGATGGCTGAGTGGGTGAAAAGGCTTGCCAGGTAAGCCAGAAGACCTGGATTTGAGCTGTCCTCTGATTTCCATACCCATGTATACATTCACACACACACACACACACACACACACACACAGTGATGATAATGAGAATTTTATTATATATATTTATATATTATACATTGTTACTAACACACTATATATATATCTCATATAATATATGATGTAAATAATATAGCTATATATTATGATGATACACTATTATTATTAAGTAAAATAATACGATTGCAGCACAGCCATCAGATTAGGGTCCTAATCCATGCAACAGTACCTCTGAGGCAGAAGGGCTGCGCCTGCAAGGAGCGAGCAGAAACCCAACAGCCTGAACTCAGCTGCACTGGGAAACCTCAAGAATATCACACAGCTCTTCTGTATGAAATCTAACTCACAAAGCCAAATAATAGAAACCTACTAACATGACATACCATCTCTCTTTGATCAAGCTGTGTTACGGTGCACAGATGATTATGAACAAAAAAACATTACATACATGCATGGAAATGATCTAAGATGGTCTATTCTTTTATAGATTAACATTTGCTGATTTTTTAAGTGTGCTGTCTATTTATGCCTGCTTGATAGAATTGGAAACTGATCTTACTACTGAAGGTTAGGAAGCACACGTATAGTGAGGCCTTCTTTGGTGATCTCTTGGTAACAAAGGAAACGATCTCCCTGCTTGGATCCGTGAGGGGTCAAATGGTTTACCTGAGAACTGAGTTGAAAAGATTTACATTCTCCTAATTCTGCCCAGTCAGAGCCTTCTCTCACATGACATGCGGATGAGACAGGATATGACGTAATCGTTATGATAGCCTAAGACCAATTCAGCCTCAGGTTCCACACACTCCTATCTTGCTTTTACTTTTCTCTTTGCTTGGGGGAGTTCATTTGCTTTTTGAGTCAAGGTCTTGCTACATATAACTCAGGCTGGTCTAGAACTTACTATGTAACCCAGGCTGACCTCCAGCTCTCCATAGAACTCCTACACACTGGACAAGGATTACGGGTATGAGCCACTGTTCTCAAATACTAAATACCTAAGAGCCTGCACAGCACTGCCACATGAAGGATACAGTCTCATGATGCTTGGATAGTCACACTTCATAGTAGCTATATACAGATGTACACATTGTATTTCTGACAGGGCTACTCTTTTTTTTTTTTTTTTTTTTTTGAGGGGATGAGTTGAAACAAGGTTTCTTTGTGTAGCTTTGGACTGGAACTAGTTCTGTAGGGAAGGCTGGCCTCAAACTCACAGAGATCTGCCTGCCTCTGCTTCCCGAATGCTGGGGTTAAAGGTCTGTGTCCATCACCACCAAACCGGACATGACTGTTCTTTAAAGGCTAAGACTGAAACACACGTCAGAAAACAAAATAGAGGAAGGGAGACTTTTGTGGACATGTGTCATCAGAAAGCTGGAGGGAGGGCTGTAAGGTGGTCTGTGAGGGACGGGCTAAGAATAATGAGTCCTCAGAGTGATCAGGTAGAAGAGTTAAGTGCCTGCTGGGAGAAGCACTGAGCCAGCAAAAGAAGTTCTAACCTAATCTGTGGACAAACAGGAACTCGGGTCTTGAGCAAGAGAAAGGCATGGGGCTTTCGCAAGCATGTGCTCTGGCCGCAGCGTGTGCACTGGAGGAGGAGACACTAGGGCTGGAGACCCAGTGGTGAGACGGTTGTCACAATCTAAGCCACTGCAGGAAGGTGCTTTCTGGTCTTCCTTGTGACAGGTTTGCCAAGTATGACCTACAGGGATGCAGTGGAAACTACAAACGCTCTCCGGCTCTTTAAAGCCTGCTCCATTCCTGGAGGCAAGCTTGGCTCCGTTCCTTGGCCACCTTCCTTGCCTCTTTATATATAGCCCAGAGTTCCTGCCCCAAGACACAAATGTTTCCGGGTGAAATCGGGGTCGCTTCCTTTAGCTCCGGAACACTCCCGTCCCACCCCACACACATACACAGAACCTCTGCAGATGTAAGTTCTGTTTTGTCAGGCTTGACACTTGAGCACTGAACTGAAATCATAACATTTCAAAAACAGGCCATATCCACAAAGAGAAAAAGAAGCCAAACAAGACAGGCACGCTGTGCCAAGGGCCACATTTTCATCAGGATCTGCTGCCAATGACTCCAATCGCTTTTTAAAAACTGTCTAGTTTCAAATGCCTGGAGATCTAATCTTAACCTTAGCAAAGTTAATTAAGCAGTGTTGGGGAGAGAACTTTTAGAGAGAACTAGGACAAGGGAGATGGCTCCGCAGATAAAGGCTCTTGCCAGGAAGCCTGATGCTCTGAGCTCAGCCCCTGAAGCCCACGTGACAGAAGGGGAGACCTGCCCCGTGTTCTCCATCCTCTGACCTTCATATATACACCGCGGCACACTTGTGCATATGGGTGCATACGCGCATAAACAAATGTAATTTTTAAAAACCTATCTGAGTAAGAACACAGTGGACCCAATAGTATGTACAGGATATTTAAATCAGCATATTCTCAGTAAAACAAAAAGAACAATGATAAATAATTCTTTAAGTTTCTGTTTAACAAATTTGTTTAGAGGCTTTACTTCCTAACTGTTTTGCTTACATTCTTTCTACAACTATACCTTACAGCATATCAAATCACATTTCAAATGTGGTGATTTAATCATGTTAATCAATACAAGCCATTTCAGAGATCTTTGTGGTGGGGATGGGGGAAACCTTAAAGATGACTTTAAAAGTTTTAGAACACTCAACAAAATGTCTTTGTTCAGAGACATAAAGCAGTTTTCAATTGTTGGGTATAAAAATGTGACTTTTGTTAATAACTAATACACCTCTCCCTTATCATAAAGAATAATACGTTTTAAATTCCTCCTTTATAAAAACTGTATGCCATAAAATATGACCTATTATCACGGCATGCTTTTCTCCTGGTGGCCACTTAAGCAGTTATAATTTTGGCAGCCTCAGAAGTGAGAAGATGAATAAGGCAATTTGAGTTGCATTAAATACAAGATCACCATGTAGACACAAAGCCATTCCTTAGGACCAAATCAATCTTGCTGACTGGGAAGGGTGTGGGCTACGAGTCCCCATTGATGTAGACTGACTTAGTCAAATTAAGGAACTCATGAATCTGGAAAACTCCAAACTGAGCTTGTCTGAAGTCTATTATAGCCTGAATTCTTTGAAAGTAGTAGCAAGCCAGTTTTTACACAAGCATCCCTTTCCAAAGCTTACTAATGAGTTTCTCTAGAGCCTTGTCCTTATTGTCTGTGGATTTCTCTTTGATCTCCATGAGTATTTTGTGGAAGGGAGATATGACAGTTCAGCTCTCACTGTGTCTCCACAAATGGAGGACAAGGGACTGTGCGAACTGCTGTCCGTGGCCTTCGTGTCCTGACACTCTCAGATCCATAGCCTGGCTCACCTCTGCCTGCAATGGCTAGAAGATGCTCTGCTGCTACCCACAAAGCCAGAAACATCACTAAGACCCAAATCTAAGACTCCTCTCCATGTCGTCTTCTGGGAAGCATCTTTGGCTTCTCCAGCCCAAATCAAGGCAAGGGCTCTCTCACTGATGGATGCCTACGGGAAGTGAAAAGACAGCAGGAAGGGAGAGGAGCCTGTGGGGCTGGAAAGCAGTCGGCGTGGGAAGTGGGAACTCTTATAGAAGCAGACAGGCCTATCTGACTTCCTTTCAAAGACACTGGCCCCGTTCATATTTACTTTATTTCTCTAACTACTACCCGACCCAGCTACTGATAAGGGATGTTTTCTAAACATTACTCAAGTGCATTCAGACAGCCATACTCAGCCCTGGCCCACAGTGATTTACTAAGCATAAGAAATTTACCATCCTTGCCTAGAGAGGAGCTCTAACACACAGAGAGAGAGCACAGTGTGTCTGGCCCTCTGAAAGATGCAGCCTTTGAAGTAAGGGCTGGAGGTTGGTGAGGGCTTAAAAAGATGGGGTGTCAGTGGAAAGAGAGCGAGCGCCTTCACACTTTGAAGGGTGTGAGCCAACAGACCAAGTAGAAGGAACGGTGTTCTCCATGGAGCATGCGTGAACGGATGGAGGGAAAGAAGTCAGTGTAGTGAGATCACAGAAGGCCTTTGGTGCATGCCTAATAAAATTGGATTCTCTCCTTTAGAATGGGAGAGCTGTAATCTGTTTCTGCAGGGGGTGGTGAGGGTGGCTTAAGATTTGTGTTTTGGGGGCTGGAGAGACAGATCAGCAGGAACAACCTCAGCCCTTGTAGAGGACCCCCATTTGGTTCCGAGCTCCTTCATCAGACAGTTCACAGTTGCCTATACCTCCAGCTCCAAGGGAACCAACACCCTTTTCTGGCATCCATGGACACTGTACGAACACTGTGCACATGCATTCAAGCAGGTGTGTGCACATACACATAAATAAAAACAGAGTGTTTCATTAAAAAGAAAAGAAGAATTATACTTTAGAGCCGGGCATGGTACAGCACACACCTATAATCTCAGCACTTGGAAAGTAAAGGCAAAGGATTGGGAGTGCAAAGTTATCCTCAGCTAATAGATAAGTTTGAGGCCAGCCTGGGCTACATCAGACCCTGTCTTAAATAAAGAGTTGTTTTTATCAAGTAATAAGCCTGGAAGTAGATCATGTAAAAGCTAAGAGAAATGTGACACAAGGGAGGAGATGACAGTACCAGTTTAGGAGAGAGCTTACGGGGATGGGGATCCCTCAGTTATGCAAGGAAACAGGGTCCCCGTGACCAGTACACAGATCTAAAGGGGACATGTGCTCTCCACACCTTTAGAGTGGCATGAGCAGCCCACTCAGGTGGAGCTGCCTGAAGACTTCTCCCTGACGGTTTGCAGAGTGCAGGACTCATTGCGGTAGCCAGCCCAGGCATCAGCAGCAGGTTGGTGAAGGAGTGCGGTAGAGCTGTGAACCTCTATGCTGGGGAAAGCCAGTTGCTAGCTGTGCTGTGCTCCGCTGAGACCGGAAGTTGCTGGGCCTCTGAAGGTAGCACATCCTACATCTGCGGGACCTGTTACTCATCCGCAGCACAACCACAAAAACACAGCCTGGCGCTATAGGTTTGAGTATTGCTCGCTCAGTCCAGGTCTGAGTAACAAAGGAGGATCTCCTTGTGCTATGAGCTAAAACAACAACAACAACAACAACAACAACAACAACAACAACTGTGTAGTATCTTTCTCTGTATTTAGTTTCCAACTCAAAACTTAGAGAATAAGATACTTTTCTTTTTTCAATCATGCAATTTCAAAACCAGAAAAAAAAATGATGAGAAGGGGGCATGAAACCCTTACACATTGTCTCTTTGTCTTGGGTTTGCAAGGTTACATCTTAAGTAACATTTTTATTGCAACAATACAAAGTCAGGTAAAGAAAACCTCAATAACCATTCCCATCACCCATGATGATAGGCTAATATATACTCTTTGGCATGTTTCCTGGATGCTGCTGTTATACACAAAAATACCAATACAAATGATATTGAGTTATCACTGGAATGGACTTTTACTGTGTCCCTCTCTTAAAGCCTGTAAGAACAACAGACTGAGATCATCTCCCAGTTTAGCTACAGAATTACCTAAATTCTTTATAGAGATACAGTGCTCTAGAATGCAGTTATATTGTAACCCACGCTGGCCTTGCACAAAGAAGAGCTGCAGAGCTGAGAGCAGTTTGTGAATGCCTATGGTATGCTACTTTTATAAAACACACAAAAGAAATGTATATTGTAGTCCACTCCTCAGAGAATGCCAAATAGAGCTGGGGCAATTGCCCGCCCTGTGTGGACAACACGAATGTGCAGGACAGTCCTCCAGAGTTCTCCAGGCCTGAGGCAGGAGCCACCAGGTGTCCCTCTGCACCAAGACACACTGCAGAGAGCTCAGAGGGGTCTCCTCTGTGCAACCCTCCCAGAAGCCTTGTCTAACTGACACAGTGGTCAGCCTGGGGAGGAGGCATCACTTGAACAAGACCTAGAAGTGGGCTAGAGCACACAAAAGGGGGGGGGTGGTGTTTGACCAAGGACAACACCAGGCTGCTGTTCAACTTGTGTGTGTGTTCAGCCACGTGGCGCGGCGACCAGGGGTCGCTGGGTTTCCACGCACTTTCCTCTCACATGCCCCTTGCCTCTACACAGCTCCTTAAAAGTGTAACGGAATCCTAGCTTAGACACCCACCGCATCACACTGAGGATGATTTCACATGTGATGTCAGGCAGCTAAAGCCTGGGAATGTCTCCCGGGTCCTCCTGTCCCATCATTCCTGTTTACTGCTGAGCAGCATGCGTGTAAACACATGTGCTCACTCATTCACACTGCCCCCCTCCATCTGGAAAGCAACAGGAATAGTGTGGAGAAAGAAAGGAGCGTAGAAGCTTAAGCGGTTATGATGTAACAAAATCACCGAGTCCGCTTGCTTGTTTGGTTGGTCGGTTGGTTGGTTTTGAGATAGAGTCTCCTGTAGACAGGCCAGGTAGCCTCAAACTTAAGTAGCTGAAGCTGGCCTTGAACTCCTGCTCTTTCTGCAGCCACCTCTCCAGGCCTGGGATTATTACATCTTGTGTCAGCACACCTAGTTAAGTCCATTTCTAGCAAAACTCTGAAAATGTTGATATTGAGTTACCCCAGTGTTGAGCTTCCGCTCAATGCTGCAATTATATTTACAGCATATCCAAACTCATTTGGCTACATGTTTAATAGTGTGCTTTAAACTATAACATATTTTTAGCAAATATAATTTGAGAGCCCAGTGCACATGCCGAGTGCACGTGATGCCAACACTGACGGCGGTGCCTCGGCGAGGAAGTTCCACAGACGGAACAAGCATTCTCACAAAGCGTGTGAAATGCAAAGGCTGAGAGACCTACAGAGACTTCTAGGATTCTCTTTTTCACCTGACTGGTCCAAGGTTGTCTCTGAGCATTTTTTTAAAAGACATGAGGAAAACAAAATTCACTTCCAGGATGCTAAGCTGGAAGTTTTCAAACAGTTAAGTTTGAAAACATAATCTTGACAGTCAAACTGCAGAACATCAGAACTTTTAATAAGGACAATGAATTGAGTTTAGCTTGAGTGCAATTGCTGTTGCTTCTATTTAGTAATAAAGCTAGAAATAAAATCCATCACTACACTTGACATCTGCTACATGGGTCCAACCACAAAGATGGAGGTCCAAGACATAGTATCAGGGTAGTGAGGTCTTAGGCCTGCATGGTCAATGAACTAGAACCAAGGTCACTCCTTTCCTGGTGACATCACACCCTATCCTTCACCAACATCATATTCCCCCTAATACAAGCAATGTAAAGACTCTGCTCATGTCTTTACACATTAAGACTAGACTTAGGAATCTGTACTATACACTGAACATCAAAATTCAGAAATTATCCAGTCAATGTTCAATATTCTAGCACCTTAAAATGTACTCTAGTTAGTATAGATGGTTGTTTTGAGATCACGGTCCCATTGTTCTGACTCAAGAGGATCTGGCTGTCTTCCTAGCACCAGGGACAGAACTACACTTGGCCAAAGCAATAAAGCCAAGGATGAAATAGAAATGGCCTGCCCAGACATGTGGGGGCTTGCTCCCACTTGGAGCTATCTCTGAATACATTTGGCACTACATGACAACATTCTGTTTTCTGAATCGTAACCAATCAAAAATGTGGAAACAAGGCCAGAAGGGAAACAGAAAGAAATTATCTGAGCACCTAGAGACCTGGGTTTGGGCTAACCTCATTCACTGGGATGCTAGGTAGCTAAGAGCAAGTCACATGGCTTGAGTCCTCACTAGAAAACATGGGTCCAAAATGACTAACTCCCTAATAGTGATTTAGTGGGCAATGTCTGATTTTATGAGGAAAAATATCCTCTGAGGATGTCTTAGTGAGAGAAGCCCACACTGACAGGACAGCAGGACCACTGGCCTGCCACCCATAGCCCCGAAAGCAGACGAACCCTTGTGCTTGGAGCTGGTCACAGAAGAGTAGTGGTCCAGTGTGTGTAGTTCTAAAACACCTCTTTTTTTTTCCTTCTGTTTTTCAAGACCTAAATAACTGCAGAAGAATTCTAGCTAACAGTTAGGTTAAATTACCTACCACCCAGCAAGCCCCATGAAATGAAATCTTTTACATCAGCACTTTGAAAACCCCAAGTGATGTGTCTATGTACATGGGATGTGGAGTCTGATCCTTTTGTGAACACCTCAGAAAAGTTGCACCTTTAACTCTTGAGTACCACTTCAAAGAGAGGATCGAACAACTTTTACTTCAGATTGTTTGTGACAACACTATTGGTAATAGCTGAAATATCAAAGCTGACAGATTTATTAAATAACCAACAATATGCAAACCCAAGACAGAATGATCAACAGCACATGAAAAGGCCCATCAATTATTGGGTGTAAGAGAAGGTAAATCCAAGCCATTATGAGATACCACTAAACGTTAATGGCTAAAATAAAAGGAAGAAACAGCAGACAGACAAAATACAGATATAGGTGAGTATATGAGAAAACAGGTGTACTCTTGATTGTGCCTAAAAACCACGTAGCTGCTGCGCATAATAGCTAGATAGTCCCTCAACCAGTTGAACACAGAATTATCAATGGAACCAGGAAATGTCACTCTTAAATACACAACCCAAAGAATTGAAAACCAGTATTCAAACAGAAACTTGTGGGTGTACATTCACAGCAACAATATATACTGTAGCTAAAAAACAGAAACCGATAAGAGGTAGGAGTCCATCATAACATCAGTGGATGAATAAATGAACAAAATGTAGTGTAGACATGTGATGGAATATTTCTCAGCCATAAGAGAGAATATAGTACATAATGTTGGAGATGACAGCATGAGTGAACTTTGAATATTTTATACTGAATAAAAGAAGCCAGACACAAAAGGCTACATTGCTGCCAGATTTCATTTATGTGAAATGCTCAAACCTAGGGATTAGGAATAAGAGGAAAGGGGAAGGGGCTGTTTAAAGATACAGAGTCTCCTTCTAAGGTGTTGAAATGCTTTGGAAGCAGATAGTAATAACAACCAAATGTGCTGGACGACACCGTGCACTGCATTTAAAACGGTCAAACTGGTGTGCAAGGTGTGTTCTGCCATCCTATAAAATGCGACAATGCCTATCAGTGTGAGCACAGCTTCCTGTTGCAGAAGGATGCACAGGGAGCAGGGTCGGAAGACCTCTACTGACACGCTGAGCAGAGCTGTGGCTCTTCCTCTTCTGTAACTCCTTGCATTTCCTAAAATATCACTTGGGAGTCTATGTGTATATTAATATTAATATGCATGTGCACCTGTGCGTATGAGTGCATGTGCACACATGTGGACACCAGGGGTCAAAGTCAGGTGTCTTCCTCAGTCAGCCTCCTCTGTCTTTTTGAGGCAAGGTGTCTCACTGAACCAAGAAGACACCAATGGAGCTAGCCTGGTTCCAGGGACCACCTGTCTCTGCCCGTCCCACTGCCCAGTTCTGGGGTTAGAGTTGGATGCTACCCTGCTAACCCAATGGCTTTTATGTAGATGTGGGATCAAACTTCCTGCTGGGAGGCTGGCCCTCAACCTAGTGAGCCTTCTCCCCAGGCCCATAATACCATTTTTATTATAAAATATTTTTATACTATAAACTGAAACAACAATTTTAGAAGGTATGACTTCTTGACACTCTGGAGCACAGCCAAGCGAGATAAAGAGAATAAATAATGAGGAATCTGAAACCACAGGACAAGAGGATGTCAGTAGCACACCCTGCTCAAGAGGCTGAGGCCACAGTAGCTGGAGGAAGCCCATCCTGCCCAAAGCCAGGGCTGTGGCCCTAAAGCTGCAGACTCGTCAGTAAAATGCCCCAGTTTTTACAAAGTTGGAAATGTATTCAATGTGTTTCAAACACTACAAGCCAAACAAAACACATCTTTAGACCAGATGTAACCCACAGACGCCAGTTGGTAAATTCTAGTTCATAGAAAACGAGTGTTTACCCCAGTGGGGGAAGGGGAGTACTTTGAAAGACTATAGTTACAGCTATCAAAAAGGGGGAAAATGGCCAAGAGGAAGGCTGGGAGGAGGGGGTTCCCCTCCAGGAGGTCAAGCTGGACACAGAGCATAGGGGTGTGTCTTCTAACAACAGAGCATGTGTCTATCAGCTAAGAGGGAGAGGGAGGAGGCAGTGGCTGCAGCCCTCGCAGTGGAAGGTGGGTTAGACCTAAGGCTCTCAGCTGGGTTCCCAGACCTGAGATGGCTTTAGACAGTGTCTCAGCTGCCTGCTAGCACTCAAGCTCGGACACAGGAGCCCTCGGAGACCCTGCCCAGAGGTTCCCCCACCCCACCATGGCAGTTAAAGGATGCAGAAAAAGACTGAAGGAAGAATGGGTCCCTGGAGCTCATCATGGGCTGAGCTTTGCGGGTGCCTGCAGTACCTCACAGAAGTCCTCGCAGCTCACAGGACATCTGCAAGTGTGTGCTTGAGGACCACATGATCAGGGTTTTCAAGCAACCTCAAAAGCATATCTAAAGTTTAAGTTTATATTAACAACTAGATTTGGCTGCATGCACAAGCCAACCATGCCTGGTGGTAGCAAGATCAGCATGATCAGAAGCTCTAACCTGGTCCCTGAGGGGGAAACTAAGTCTGGGGTTTAAGGGTATCCCAAGGTCTCTGCCACAAAGCTCTTTTACAAAGGTCTTTTCGGACCATATGTCATGGGTGTTCCCCTAAACCACGCTCTTCTTCCTACCCATTCAAACAACATAACACCAATGCTTCGATGTGTCAATGTGCTAGGTGTATTACCAGGACAGCCCCCAGCCTCTGCAATCTAAGGAAGGGACACAGAAGCTAACAATGGCATGGTAAGGGTGGGGGTATCAAAAAGAGGGGCTGCAACCCAACTGTGTCAGAGGGGAAGGACTTCTAGATACACTTTGTTAAACTAAGGCCCTAACTGACCGGAGATATAGGACTCCAGGCTAAGGGGGAAACAATGGTCAGGGGGACCTTAACACACACAGAGAAACGTAATCAGGCCAGGGTAGCACTGGAGCACAGGGTGTCATGAAGTAAGTGACAAGGTGAGAGCCAGCTAGAAAGACAGGGCCAAGCCGAGGCACCGTGTGTGTGTGTGTGTGTGTGTGTGTGTGTGTGTGCGCGCTATGCCGTCTTTGTCTCTCTGTTCTCAAATAAATGCGAAGTGCGAATGTAAGGTTTAGGGAAAAGGAATGATCTACTCAGACTTCCATGGCAGAACAGATCAGTCACAGTATAAAAACAGGACTTCAGGCAAGGAGACCACATGGGGACTGCTGTGACTGTGGGTCAGCCAGAATCCACTCAAAAGCAGCAGCAGGAAAGACACTAGTTGACAGCAATGGCACATGCTCACTCTGGGAGTAGTACGGTAGAGTTGCAGTCCTTTGTACGCTCACTCTCGGAGTAGTACGGTAGAGTTAGTCCTTTGTATGCTCACTCTCGGAGTAATACGGTAGAGTTGCAGTCCTTTGTATGAATGCTCAGGCCAGACATGCCTGAGAGCCTTAAGCAAGCTCCATGGAACCTGCTCTATCAGTCCTCAGATAAGCAGTAGATGTCCAGAAACGGGATTTCAGAAGTATTAAATAGCATACAGGAAGTTCACTGGTTGATCGTGTCTATTAATAATGAAGAGAGGTCAACAGAGGAATGGATACAAAAAATGTGGTATATATACACAATGGAATACTATTCAGCCATTAGAAACAATGAATTCATGAAATTCTTAGAGAAATGGATGGAGCTGGAGAACGTCATACTAAGTGAGGTAACCCAGTCTCAAAAGAATACCCATGGTATGCAGTCACTGATAAGTGGATATTAGCCTAGAATCTTGGGACACCAAAGACACAATTCACATACCAAATGATGTCTGACAAGAAGAAAGGAATGGACACTAGTGCTGGAAAGGATCAAAGCATCAGTGTAGGGGAATACCAGAACAGGGAAGTGGGAAGGGGTGGATGAGGGAGCAGGGGGAGGGAAAAGGGTATGTGGGACCTTAGGTGGGTGGGGAAACAAAAAAAGGGAAATGAAATGTAAATATAGAATATATCCAATAAAAAAATATCAATTTCAAAAAAATAATAATAATGAAGAGAGGGTCTGGCTCCCTCAACCATTCTCAAAGAATCATTAAGCATCAGGACCACATAACATGGTCATCAGTACTCTTCAGAATGGTGTTCCTAATATCCATCATCTAAGAGTACATGCTCTTGTCTTGTTTCACTCAAGGAAATGAAGAAGAATCTGCCCACATCCTAATCCATCATTCCCCAAGTAAAAATACCTATTTTTACATAGAGGTAGAAATTAAACTAATAAATTAGAAAATTACCAAAAACTTACTAAATGTGGCCTTGCGCTGACTCAAATGAAAGCTCCTTCTATTGTACTAGGGACAGTAACTAGGAGCTATTGGAACAAGTTTACCCAGAAGCTGGTCTAGAACAGGCAACCAGAAAACCAGGGCTCCGAGGCCTGTGGGGGTGTCTGAAAACTGCCTCCATCTCCACAGATTCCACCCATCGTGCATCCGGATTCCGGGTGCGTCCTGGTGTCCTTACCAGTTCTCGTTGTCCACATTGCAGTGAAGCATTCCTGCCATTCCTCCACCCCACCCCAGGGTCACAGCCACCCTCCGTTAGGCAGCTGTGCCTGCTGCGGCATGCTGAGCTGCTCCTCCCTTAGGAGGGACTGCTATTTTTGTGACCCCCCCCCTCAGATGACTCTCCCGACCTTTTATCATTCCAGAATCAAAGAGGCCAACAAGAGAGAAAGTACATTAAACGAAACAGCCTCCATCCGTGTCCATTTCTCCTGGAACACTGCCCTTAGCACCCCAGCTCAAATCATTGCCACGGGTCCAACATCACTGAGAACACCCTCTACTGGGTAAGCCATCTTTCCTGGATACACTCATTGCTTTTATGTCATATATATATATATATATATATATATATATATGTTCCAGATGCTCAAAGACATACAAGATTTGTTAATTATTTTAGATGTCTTCTAACTAACTTCACAGGGAAAAAAAAAAGTCTCATTAAAAAAAAAAAGGGAGCTCAATCAGTCCACAGATGCCCTCCAGCTGAATGCTTGGTGTTAGGTGACAGCCACATACTCCAAGCACCAAGGAGAGACCGTAGGGAAGGAAGGCTGACTGTTTTCTCCTTCATTCTGGGAAGAGTGACCAATTCATCCGCCACCACTTCCTTACGCCCCCACCTATGAGAGTCGAGGTAAGTAAGTTTTAATCTCCAAATATGGGACCCGGTTCCCAGTGGAGAGGTCATTGGGTAAAGCTAAGCCTCCTCATGTCAGGCACCTGGCTTCACTAACAGT
Organism: Apodemus agrarius; assembly: GCA_964023405.1. NCBI lineage: Eukaryota > Metazoa > Chordata > Mammalia > Rodentia > Muridae > Apodemus > Apodemus agrarius. The sequence goes on from OZ030014.1 coordinate 55,318,997, forward strand.
TCTCGTCCCGTGCTTTCAAGTGGGTTCTAACAGTAATCTTGGAGTAGAATAGCCCCAAACCCATGTAAGTGACCGATTTCGTCTGAGCCATTTGCCTGCCTCTCTTTGGACATGGTGTGAACCATCCATTCAGCTACGTGAAAAATAGGCATTTGGAATAAAGGCAAAATAGACTGAACAGCCAATGAATACTCTTAGAGGCAGCTCTCCGGGCTGCTCGAGTGAAGTTGTGAGTACGATTCATTTTCTCGCTGTGGCCCATGTGCTCGTGGCTTTTCAGACATGAAAAAGAAAGATGATCAGGGCAGTTTTTCAATGGGCCACATTTTTATGGTCCTTAAGACCCTAACTCTGTTTATACAAAAACTATTTCATTTTTTATGCAAATATATACCCCCAGAATAGGATAAATATGAAACTCGCAGACACCCAAAGCAAACAACGTCTAGTAGGTGTCATAGTTCAGGTAAACCATTCTCCAAAGCCGGCTTGGGAATAGCTCCTGGATTCCCCAGCTGCTCTCCAGTGCACATGCGCAGAGCCCCGATGGCGGCTGGAGAGAAGCTTAACGAACACGCTGCTGAGTCAGGACAGAAACTGAAGCTGAGCACGGAGCGAGAGGCCAAGGGCAAGCGTGTTCCTGCCCCACTGAGGGAGCGAGCGGTAAATACCCACGACAGTCTGCCGAGGCAGTGTTGTACGGAGAATGGGCCTGCTAGTTGACCCACCCCCTCCATCTGGGGGATCTACAGATGTCCATCCGTCATTGTGACCTCGAATGCACCCCAAGCTCTAAAGGACGTAAAGGGTTGCGTGAACCCCGCGCCCTTTCTCGGAGACCATTCCTTGCATCCCAGCCCTCCCATTGGCTAGGGTTGGCTAGGGTCAACCATTCTCTGGCTGACTTCTCCTGACTCCAAGGCCAGTTGTTTTGTGGTTCTTACAGACCCTGGGTCCTCTCTTTCTCTTCTCATATTTCCTTCCCCTGAGCTATGGTTTATAATGATGACAGACCCCAAACCAAGAGAGGCAGAGAACACACACACAGTACCTAGTCACGTTCTCTTCCATACAGTACTCCAGGGATGAGAAATTAGTAATCCAAAGTAAACTCTCCTCTGAGTAACCATCTCAGAGAAACCATCTTTATCATACAGTCCTAATTTAAATCCCCAAATCAAGGGAGACAGAGTTTGTACGAAAACTCATTTCCCACAGATTTAACGATTCCCTAGTCAATCTATTGCTGCCTGGACAGAATCTACCAGAACTCTTAAGTTCCCTCCCTGGTGTCTACCACTGCATCCCTAACTCCTAGCACAGAGCAAGTCCTCAATAACTCCATACTCCTAATTCATTCCATCCAACTCATTCATGCTCATTCAAAAGAACACACTTGATCACTCTGCCTCTTCTATTCTAGTCTGTAACATGCGATCAATCAGTAAGATCATCTCACAGTGAGAGAGGAAGACGAACACACACACACACACACACACACACGCACGCACACACGCAGCAGTCAGTGACCACATGCTCCAGAGTGAAAGAAAAATGGCTGCTCAGCCCCACGGATCCATCGGTCTCAATCTCAGTACGGAAGGAGCACGCTTAGCGCTTAAAAGATTCCTGATGTTCAAAGGCGTATTTCAGACAAGTTGGCCCCTAAATGCAAGCTGTCTGCTTATCTGATGCTCAAAAGAAACAGCAATCTGGGTAGACTGCTAAGCTGAACCCTCACAGTGGGGTTTTTAAGGTAGCTTTGAATCTACAAGCTTTGCATACGTATCTTGTAAGTTGCTCACTCGGTAAGCAGCAAGCCCTCGTCATAGCCTGAGGCATCACCCAAGACGAAGTTCCAACCTGTGAGGAGACCTTTGGAGGAGGGTACTATTCATGTGCTTACACCGGTGGTCTGAAAAAAGGAGTGTGTTTTGGCACAGAATCAGATTCTTTCAATCACTTTCCTGATTGTTCTAAGAGGAACCGAACTACCCATCCACAAGGTGGTTATTCCAGCAGAGCCCACTCAATGTTTTTTGACTTTTTTTTTCTAATCGGATTCAACCCATTATTTCAAGGTCTCTATTAAATAATATTAAGCACATTAAACCTTAACTAAAATAAATCCACCTAATTAGATGATAAAAAGAACAGCTCATTAGCAGAGAATGGGTAAATATTTTCTCTACTCCAGCTAAGCACTGCTTACAGTACTCCGTGTGGTGTTATCATAACACCACCGCCAGCCTTTTGTGCTAAGCATAAAAATGTCACTGAACAAGTCACACAACTGGACCTGTCTCTTCCAGATGGACTCTCGCTATCTGGCCAATGTAAGGCAAGTGTGTGTTTTCATCACCAAGGCGACTCTAGCGCCTTTAATGGCCTGCCTTACTAGACATTTTGAGTGAACAACCTTAGAGTTCTTTATTTTTCTTTTCTTTTTTTTAGAATATATTTCAATATATTTCACCGAGCCCAAGAGATATATGTATGTATTTATAGCATTAAGAATACAGAACATTTTATGCTAGGTTTCTTTGATGCTTTGGGAAATTTAGGATCACACTAAGTAATTGAGTCACTTCAGAGACAAGAGTCAAGGCCCAGGCAGAGGGGTGCTGGCTGAGCCCTCTGCTCTTGTCGCTCTTATAGGCAGTGACCAGAACAGAACAATTTACTGTGAGCTCAAAGCTTTCTGTCTAAGAGGTTTATTGGATGGCAGTTGTTTTAGGGAAAACAAAAAACAAAAAACAAGAGGCTTCTTAATTGTTTGATCTCATGGAGATGATGAAATAAAATATGGTACATGTTCAAATAATGCAATTTTATGCATTTATTTAAAATATCACTTTAAGCTGGATGTGGAAGCACAGGCCCACTACACCAGCACTCCAGAGGCCAAGGCAGGAAGATCAGCATGTGTTCAAAGCCAGCATAGGTTTTAAGACTGTATCTCAAAAAAAGATTGTTTTTTTTTGAGAATGTCATGTCAACACACTTTTAAAGACTTGGAGAAATACAAATGTAATATAATACTAAATGCCAAAAAAAAAAAAAAGAACCTGAAAACCATATCCAAGGCATAACACAATATCTAACACATTTGAATTTAGATAAACTAAAATATATATTAACTAATATATAAATGAGAGAAGAAATCTATTAAGTAAATATAGAAATGATTATGAAAAGCATTTAAGAGGAAGAGTATCAACTCAGCAACCAACATTTATCCCTTAGTCATTGGATTATAGGTGAACTCTTTTCTGTTTTTGTCTTTTCTTCATCTGAATATTCCACACTTTACAGTTTACCTATCTTCCTCTGATACAGTTGGGAGATAAAAAGAAACATAAAAAGGAAATGCACAATTGGACATTGGAGTTAAGCTGCTTCTTAGCTGGGATTTACAAAGCAAAGTGAGAAGTCCCCAACAGTGAGGGCAGAAGCAAGGCCCCCTGCGGGTCACAGAGACTCCCCTTGTGCTGGGTCACAGTGGAATTCTGGGCTAGAAACACTGAGGGCCGCCCTGGGAAAGCACCTGTGTGCTTCGTAGCTCCTGCCCTAGTGCAGCTCCCTAAGCCGGGCTGACAGATTAAACCTAAGAGGGGAAAACACCATTTTTGTTTCACTCTGTGAAGAACATTAAAAAAATAAACAGCCAAGTTTTTCACCAGAAGTTTTTGTTTGTTTGTTTGGTTGGTTTGGGTTGGCGTTTGCTTTTATGTTGGACCAACAAGAGAAGACGATTTTGAGTGTTCATTTGCTAATGTTCAGCAGCTGAAGGTTTTGGAAGCATCAAGTCCTTACACACAGGCCTCGGACATCCACGGTCCCTCGACTGAACGCTGGAAATGAAAGCATGTGAAGGAACAGCTTCCGTGTGCCCCACGCATCCACTCCTGAAACCACAGATTAAGAGAAAAACATCTCGAGTAACTGAGGATGGTCTTGAATGGCTTCCATTGGCTGGGAGAAAGGTTTCTGGCTGAAGGCCATACGTTGCCAATGAGAAAGCAATGTGCTCCAGGCTGGCCCGGGATCCGAAAGAAATATCTGGTACTTCAAAAGACGTACATCTAAGTACTGTCACTAAGTAGCCATTTAATTAAAACGAATGTCTCAGCATAAATCCTGGAGTCCCAGGGGGGATAGTTTTAGAAATCAACCTGCAATTAAGACTTTGGGGCTAATTATGTGGCAACAGAGGCCCAGGGGGGAAACACACTGATGCTCCGTAAGGCGTTCAACCCTGGGGGCGGGATTTATGCCTCGGCTTCCTCCTTGCTGTTTTCCAATTTGTATTCAGTGTCACAACTCTGACTAAGGGCTGCTTCTGCAGCTCTCACCAGGCACCGGCAGTGAGGCAGGAAGAGCCCACAGGTTAAAATCAAACAGATTCGGGTTCAAGGTGCTTAAACCAGGAGACACGCCAACCCTTTGGTGAGCCGTTGCAATCAAGAGAGCCCTGGGTGACAGCACAGGCTCTAACGTCCTTGTGTGAGTATCATGTGTCCACTGTAGCTTCCAAAACGTAATGCCTCGTCTGAAAATGCTCCTGAGACCAGTAGCTATTGTCAAGAGAGGAGAAAAGTTGCCTCTCACCGTAAAAGTCTCTAACGAGAAAATTACTGCTCACCCCACACCTCACTCTCCCTGGAAATCTAAAAGCTGTGTCTGGATTTCTATGTGAACCAACCATGCACCATCTTGCTGTCACCACAGGGGAAAAAAAATCTGTGAGCCTTTCATCCCTTTACCTCTCTCCATGTCAGGTGTGTTCCCTCCTAAACGCTTGTGATTCAGACACACCTGTTCTTGACTGTCTTTGGCACCAAGGTAGGCACAGAACCCAGAGTCTTTCTATGGGCACTGACTTAATATCAGGGGAGCATGAGTTACTGGGTAGAGAAAGCCACCTGTCACCTGTCACCATCTCCCTCTTCTCCCACGCTCTGCACTAATACCATCACATGTAAACTGATTTCTCTACAATTTTTCCCAAAGAAAATCCTTTCCATTCTCACAAGCACCAGTTTCTAGAAAGTTCAACCTTGCTGCCGTGAATGCCTTGAAATGCAAGGCAGGCTTTGTAAGTAAGCACCCACTGGCTAGGAAACCACCCACCCCACAGCATTCCTCCAGCCACGGGGGAAGTGGGCAGACACCTGCTCACCACCCCAAATAAGGACTGTGTGTCTTATAAGCAAATGGTCCTGGCAGACTCATCAGTATTTCACATCATAAAAATATAAAAGGTTCCTGTAAACATAACAGGAGCTTTAGGCCAATTTCTCATCGCTGTCCGCCTAAGTGGCCTGGTTTTGCTAGAAGATACTATCATTTAATTTACTTTCTACTTCTTTTCTTGATCTAATAATCTCCACATTATTAGACATTCCAAAAAGGATCACAATTAACTTCCATTTGCTAGCGGACTCCTGGGCTTTGGCCAGTTAAATCCCTAGAGGAAACAAAGAAAGATCCAGGGTATTCGATATAACATAAATACCAACGGGGTGTCGTGTAAACCAGAGCCAACCCCGAGGTTCCAAAGCCATCCAGGCGCTGGGGTTTGCACCAAGGTAGAGAGATCCTAACCACTGTTAAAGAGTTGGTGACAACATGAGGCACCAAACCCACAGTGTCTGAATAACGGATAGACTAGCCACTATGACATCACAGACTCTCCTGAGAGGACAGCCATCCAACCCCTGGAGCCCACATATCTGAGAGCTCCTTGAAACCACCAGGTAAAACAGTTTAAAAAGTTAAGCAATGTGAAAATGGCAGGGTACCCGGTGCAGAAGAAGCTGCTTTCCACTTTTGTGGGAAGCCATTCTGGTTCGGCACACCCTTGACCTTTCTGACCTGTGAGATACAAAAGTATGCTGGGATTTTTTTTTTTTTTTAAGCAACTGTGAGATCCAGTTTTCTTATCTGCTAAATAGGAGGTCGGGAGGCACATTTTGTTATTGGTGTTCTTCTTCTTTCCAGATCCAAAAAAGTCCACAGTTCAGCTCAGAAGACACAACTCCCACAAAGTTTAAAAAAAAAAAAAAAATTGAGTATTTGGTCGCAAGGGAAATCACTTTCAGCAACAATGCCCCCCACTCCTGGTTGACAATACTTGCCCCTTCTGCTTTCCACGGCTGATGAAATAAGACGGGCAGAGACCTGAGGACTCCCGTTATAGACAAGAGGCTGTCCAGTCAAAACACCAGAATGAAAGAGAAAGAGCTGGCATCTGAATGGGAAGAACCATCCCATCAACAGAAGGAGTCTGTTTAGAACAGCAAAGTGCAGAATACTCCTCTGCTAACCAAACGACCGGCAGTGACATTCACACAGGAACGCTGTTTACGACACAACCTTTCAGGCATGTTTCTCAGAGGAGCAGAAGCAATTGCTGTGACCCACAGCCCCCTCTGACATGTCTGGGACTGCGGGAACTTGCTTCTGTTCCCAGGCACCTTCTCCAGCTCTTCCATGCAGTGGCCCTCTGTGTATGAAAAGTTCCACATCTTTAGATTCAAACAGCTGGTGAGCAAAACACTGTTTAATGTTATATCTGAGGTGAACACACAGATTTTTTTCCTACCTTTAGTCCCTCAATGACTTAGCATAAAAGCAACATACATGGCATTACTTGTGTTGAGTATTTTTATACACAGCCTAGAGAGGCTTGGAAGCATGCAGAAGGGCGTGGTTAGGCCATACGCACATGTGGTGCCACTGATACAAGGGGCTGGTGTTACTGTCTGGGTTTCCCCGCCAGCACACCTAGGCTAGCGCTGCCTTTCCTTTGAGGCTGGTTTCTATGACGGCTCCCACACCAACGCCACAGTTGAAGGGCCAATTGTCCAGCCCCTCGGGCATCTCATAGCCAGCTCCCCACTTCCCACGGGTCTCTGTCATGGACTGAAGGAAGACTGCATTCCTAGAAGTCAAGAATTGAACCCTGAGCCGGGCATGGTGGCGCATGCCTGTAATCCCAGCACTTGGGAGACAGAGGCAGGCGGATTTATGAGTTCAAGGCCAGCCTGGTCTACAGAGTGAGTTCCAGGACAGCCAGGGCTATACAGAGAAACACTGTTTCGAAAAAAAAGAAAAGAAAAAAGAATTGAACCCTGGAAATCAAACAACAGAGATAAGTGGAATGGGGCAGGGGTGGGGAGGACTGAAACCTCCTTAGGTGTCCCAGTGTGGGGTGAGGGAATGGGCGTTAGAACTGCATTATCAGAACATTTTATAAGGTCTAGGAAGATAACTCAGTGGATAAAATGCTTGCGATGTGAGCATAAGGGCCTGAGTTTGATCCCTGGCTTTCACATCAAAAAGCCAGGTGTGCCGGGACACTTCGAGTCCCAGTGCTGGGGAGGTAACCAACCTCTCCTGTGGGAAACGGTGACACCTGGCGAGCCAGCCTAGCTGAGTCAGCAAACTCTAGGGGGACCAATCCAGTCTCAGCAAAGTAGACGGCACCTGAGACCGAGGCCCGAGGTTGACATGCGCCTGGACACACACACACACATGCATACATAGACACATAAAAATAATCAATGGGCAATTCTGCAGTCTAAGTACAATGTACACTCCTAGTGTATGCAACGGTCTCTACTGTCCACCCACAGGTGTGTGACATTTCGGTCGTTTGCATCCAAAAAGTAAATTCTGATTCAAAAAGAAAAATGTGTAGTATAAGTTAACAAATATAAAGAATTCAAAAGGATCATTGTTTCGAAAACAATAAACAAAGCAAAACACTCGTCACTGAAAACAGCCATAACCTGAATTAAGGCTCTGAAGGAAGGCTCTCCTCCTCTGGGAAGAACATTAGAAGGTAATTAGGTAAATGGACCTTTGGATAAAAACAGCTCCCACAGGGCCACAGGGGATGGCACTATTAGGAGCTGCAGTTGTGATGCAGTGCGTGTGGCTTGTTGGAGAAAGGGCGCCGCCGGGGGATGGGGGGTGGGGGGGGGTGGGCTTTGAGATTTCAGGAGCTCCAGCCAGACCCGTTGGTTCACTCTCTCTTCCTCCGCCTGCAGATCCAGATGGAGAATTCTCAGCTACCTCTCCAGCACCATGCCCACCTGCACGCCGCCATGCGTCCCACCGGGATGGCAATGGACTAAACCTCTGGACTGTAAGCCAGCCCCTATCAACTGCTTTCCTTTGTGAGAGTTGCCACGGTCGTGGTGCCTTTTCACAGCGCTAAAGCCCCATGTGGAAACGAATGGGAAATTTTGTGTCTGAAAGAGGAGAAAGAACCTCTGCAAAAAGAAAAAACCCCCTTAGCGCCCGTGGGAAATTTTTTCCAGAAGAAGTAATGCTATAGCCGATGCATCTCATGAGGCAGGGGCATGATGACTTGGAGAACACAGAAGAAAGCAAGCAAGCAAACATTGCCAGTGGACAGACACTGCACCACACTGGAGAGGTTCCTTCGAACGAGCTCTGGAAAGCAGCTCTCTGGGCTAACCTTCTAGAGAATAACAAACACTCAAACTTTGACTAAGGGACGTCCTAAGATCACTTCTTCATGTAGCAGAAAACTCTGGGCAATAGAAACCACTCCGGAGCCAGTTTGTCAAGCTTGTTTAAGAATGAAAGACCATGCTCTCTGGACCTGTGGGAATAAAGCTGACGGTCACAGTGCCATCATTCTGGTGGCAGAGCCCGATTCCCTCAATGGTTTTGCTGCTTTCTTGCCATATGTTTATATTTGAATCGTATTAAGTCCCAGTTCTTCAGGAGCAAAATGCTCTGCCATTAATATACCTAAATGTTTTATTACAAATCTACAGTATTATGATCCAATATAGAGTCGGCTTAGGGACTGTTATGTCCTTGGAATTAAGGGTTATTAACAGCAGGAATTGTTCCCTCATTGCTGCCTTCTTTAAGACAGCAAGCATGGCAAGAGATAGACGTATAGCCAAGCCATCCTAGGTGGACACTGCCAATTTGATTGGTGACCAGAGTCACAAATGCCCTCACCTTCAGAGGGAGACACCACCGCTGGGAAGTGAGCTCTTCAGTTAACACTGGGACAAGCTCTGGATAATGGCTCTGGATAATGGCTCCCCACTACAGCAAACATATCAGGCTCAGGCTCAGGCTTTGGTTTAAGAGCTCATCTGTTAACAGACACCAGCATGGAGCCTCACACACCCCGAGCAGAGTTTATTAAGTGGGCACTCAGGGATGTCTGGCCTTAGAAGGCAGACTTAGCGCTGAGCTTTTAGCCATCCCTATGGGTTGGAGACATATAATGCAAAGACCACATGTGAAAAGCCACAGGCCTAACCCAGCTGCCGTTCGTCCAGTGCTGCCCTCCTAGCTTTGCGAGGTGGGGTTCCCATTGAACTGGGGCTTTCTGATGGAGCTGGCTGGCCAGCAAGCCTGGGGCTCCACCTGGCTCTGCTTCTCCAGTGCTGATATTGCAAGCATATCACATATCACTACAGTTGCTGATCAGACTAGATCTGCAGAACAAGAGGCTGGTCTGCTACCGCGGCCAGTGTTAAGCAGTCGGCTACATCCTGTAGCTGCCAAACAGCATCTGTGCCATATGTTTACTGCTCTTTGCCCCTCCCCTTGAAAGTGTCCACTGGTGCCATGGAGGCAGACACATGAAGCAGAGGATTGTGGGAAGAAGGCCACTAATCTTCCAGTGCTATAGCTGACAGCACTAAGGAAAAGATTAAATAAATAAATAAATAAATAAATAAATAAATACTCTTAAATTTAAGAAAGGCATAAAAATGGTGACTGGTGGAACTAAATATTTTCTTTAAGGTCAGAAACTTTTAAAATAATGAGACATATTTAAACTTCCAGGTGCCCACAAGATGCTGGGGTCTACAGCCTTCACAAACAATGCTCCATGCTTGCTTCCCTCTGAGGAGGATAGATTCACTCCTCAGTTGGAGATGAGGGAGACCGTGTGAGAGGAAGGGCCCCGTCCCTGCACCCAGGGCTCTGTGCACTGGGTCTGGTCTGCCCTGGGATTTCCTCAAGCCCATCACAGTGCATTCTTCAATCAGAACACTCTCCCACGGTGCTCATCTATTGTTGTCATTCTAATAAAGTAACAACACTTGTTAAATGGTCTCTGTGCAGCCCTGGCTGTCCTGGAACTCGCTTTGCAGACCAGGCTGACCTCAAACTGGCAGAGATCTACCTGCCTCTACCTCTCAAGTGCTGGGATTAAAGGTCTGCACCACCACTGCCTGGCTTCATCTTCTTTTTAAGATATTGAGCTGGCGGTGGGGAAGCCGGAGGGTCACCCAGCGTGCCAGGTGCTCAGAACCATCCGGCGGCTGCGGCAGAACCAGGTACCCGAGACAGCCCAAGCTTAAGACCTTCGGGGACTCAGGCCTGGAGTGGGAGTTGGGCACAGAATAGCGGGTGCACTCTGCACTCGCGCGGCGGACCCCGAGCTCCCTGCAGGCAGCTGCCATATTGCCTGCAGCTTCCCGCCCAGCTGGTGGTGGGGAAGCCGGAGGGTCACCCAGCGTGCCAGGTGCTCAGAACCATCCGGCGGCGGCGGCAGAACCAGGTACCCGAGACAGCCCAAGCTTAAGACCTTCGGGGACTCAGGCCTGGAGTGGGAATTGGGCACAGAATAGCGGGTGCACTCTGCACTCGCGCGCGGGGCAGACCCCGAGCTCCCTGCAGGCAGCTGCCATATTGCCTGCAGCTTCCCGCCCAGCTGGTGGTGGGGAAGCCGGAGGGTCACCCAGCGTGCCAGGTGCTCAGAACCATCCGGCGGCGGCGGCAGAACCAGGTACCCGAGACAGCCCAAGCTTAAGACCTTCGGGGACTCAGGCCTGGAGTGGGAGTTGGGCACAGAATAGCGGGTGCACTCTGCACTCGCGCGGCGGACCCCGAGCTCCCTGCAGGCAGCTGCCATATTGCCTGCAGCTTCCCACCCAGCTGGTGGTGGGGAAGCCGGAGGGTCACCCAGCGTGCCAGGTGCTCAGAACCATCCGGCGGCGGAGGCAGAACCAGGTACCCGAGACAGCCCGAGCTTAAGACCTTCGGGGACTCAGGCCTGGAGTGGGAATTGGGCACAAAATAGCGGGTGCACTCTGCACTCGCGCGCGGGGCGGACCCCGAGCTCCCTGCAGGCAGCTGCCATATTGCCTGCAGCTCCCCGTCCAGCTGGTGGTGAGGAAGCCAGAGTCAGCCAGTGTGCCAGGTACCCAGACCCAGCCGGAGGCCGAACCAGCCTCCCATCCAGCCAGTGGCAGGGAAGCTGGAAACCGGACCCAGCCAGCTTCCCAGCAGCTTGGGACCAGCAGGCGGAACCAGATAACTGAGATATCCCATCTTTAAGACCCCTGGGGAAACAGGATATCAGACAGCAAACCCTGAGCAGGAGCAGTGCAGAGCAGCCGCCCAACAGGCGGAACCAAATACCTGGGATATCCTGAGGTTAAGACCTCGGGGGACTCAGGCCACCCGTCAGCAATCTGTGAGCAAGACCCCCGCAGGACAGTGATTCAGGTATCCCAGTCACTGGGAAATAGCCTTACAACCCCACAGGAGGGTCAAGCACCAGCTAGTATCTACAGGACCAACTAACACCAGAGTTAACCAGATGGCAAAAGGCAAACGTAAGATCGCTACTAACAAAAATCAAGGCAATATGGCGGCATCCGAACCCAGTTCCCCAACAGCAACAAATATTGGATACCCCAAAACACCAGAAAAACAAGACTCAGATCTAAAATCACTGGTCAGGATGCTGATAGAGGAACACTTAGATAAATCTCTTAAAGTAATACATGAGAAAATAGATCAAAAGCTAGAAGCCATTGCAAGACAAACACAATTAAATCCCAGATATCTCAACACACCAGAAAAACAAGACTCAGATCTAAAATCACTGGTAAAGATGCAGATTGAGGATCACTTAGATAAATTTCTTAAAGTAATAGAGGAGAAAATAGATCAAAAACTAGAAGCCCATACAAGGCAGACACAAAAATCACTTAAAGAAATCCAGGAGAATATGGAGCAAAAAGTGAATCCCAATACGGGGGAGAAACAAAAATCACCCAAAGAAATACAAGAGAACATGGGTCAACGAGTAGAAGTCATAAAGGAGGAAACACAAAAATCCCTTAAAGAATTACAGGAAAACACAAACAAGCAACTGAAAGATCTGAGCAAAACCATACAAAATCTAAAAACAGAAGTAGAAACAACTAAGCAATCGCAAAGGGAGACAATGTTGGAGATAGAAAACCTTGGGAAGAAATCAGGAGTCATAGATGCAAATATCAACAATAGAATACAAGAGATAGAAGACAGAATCTCAGATGCTGAAGATACCATAGGAACCATGGATTCAACAATTAAAGAAAATGCAAAATGCAAAAAGCTGGTAACCCAAAACATTCAGGAAATCCAGGACACAATGAGAAGACCAAACCTAAGGATTATAGGGATAGATGAGAATGAAGATCTACAACTTAAAGGGCCAGCAAATATCTTCTACAAAATTATGGAAGAAAATTTCCCCAACCTAAAGAGAGAGATGCCCATGAATATACAAGAAGCCTATAGAACCCCAAATAGACTGGACCAGAACAGAAATACTTCCCGTCACATAATAGTCAAAACCCCAAATGTACTAAACAAAGAAAGAATATTAAAAGCAGTAAGAGAAAAAGGACAAGTAACATACAAAGGAAGACCTATCAGAATTACACCAGACTTCTCACCTGAGACCATGAAAGCTAGAAGATCCTGGGCAGACCTTATGCAGACCCTAAGAGAACACAAACTTCAGCCAAGACTACTATACCCAGCGAAACTCTCAATTGCCATAGATGGGGAAACCAAGATATTCCACGACAAAACCAAATTTGCAAGATACTTATCTACAAACCCAGCCCTACAAAGGATAATAGGGGAAAAATACCAACACAAGGGGGGAAACAACACCCCAGAAGAAACAAGATAGAAACCCCATCTCATCCAACCCAAAAGAAGAGAACCACTCAAATACAAATAATAATAACAATTCCCAAAATGTCAGGAAGTAATAATTACTATTCCTTAATATCTCTTAATATCAATGGACTCAATTCCCCAATCAAAAGACACAGACTAACAGACTGGATACGGAAACAGGACCCTACATTTTGCTGCATACAGGAAACACATCTCAGTGTCAAAGACAAACACCACCTTAGAGTAAAAGGCTGGAAGACAGTTCTACAAGCAAATGGTCCCAGGAAACAAGCTGGAGTAGCCATTCTAATATCAGATAAAATCGACTTTCAACCTAAAGTCATCAAAAGAGACACAGAAGGTCACTTCCTGCTTGTCAAAGGGAAAATCCACCAAGAAGAATTCTCAATACTGAACATCTATGCACCAAATGCAAGGGCACCCTCATTCGTAAAAGAAACTTTACTAAAGCTTAAAGCACACATCGCACCTAACACAATGATTGTAGGTGACTTCAACACTCCACTCTCCTCAATGGACCGATCAGGAAAGCAGAAACTAAACAGGGACACAGTGAAACTAATTGAAGCTTTGGACCAATTGGATTTAACAGATATATATAGAACATTCCATCCTAAAACAAAAGAGTATACCTTTTTCTCAGCACCGCACGGTACCTTCTCAAAAATTGATCATATAATTGGTCACAAGACAGACCTCAACAAATACAAGAAGACCGAACTAATCCCATGTCTCCTATCGGATCACTATGGAGTAAAAGTGGTCTTCAATAGCAAGAAGAACTACAGAAAGCCCACATACACATGGAAACTGAACAATACTCTACTCAATGACACCCTGGTCAAGGAAGAAATAAAGAAAGAAATCAAAGACTTTCTAGACTTCAATGAAAATGAAGGTACGACCTACCCAAATCTCTGGGATACAATGAAAGCAGTGCTAAGAGGAAAACTCATAGCCCTGAGTGCCTCCAAAAAGAAACTGGAAAGAGCATACACTAGCAACTTAACAGCACACCTGAAGGCGCTGGAACAAAAAGAAGCTAACTCACCCAGGAGGAGTAGAAGAGAGGAAATCATCAAACTAAGGGCTGAAATCAATCAAGCAGAAACAAAGAGAACCATACAAAGAATCAACAAAACCAAGAGCTGGTTCTTCGAGAAAATCAACAAGATAGATAAACCCTTAGCTAGACTAACCAAAGGGCACAGAGATAGTATCCAAATTAACAAAATTAAAAATGAAAAGGGGGATATAACAACAGAAACAGAGGAAATTCAAAAGATCATCAGATCCTACTACAAAGGCCTATACTCAAAACAACTGGAGAATCTGGAGGAAATGGACAATTTCCTAGACAGATACCAAATACCAAAATTAAATCAGCATCAAGTAGACCAGCTAAACAGTCCCATAACCCTTAAAGAAATAGAAGGGGTTATAGAAAGCCTCCCAACCAAAAAAAGTACGGGACCAGATGGTTTTAGTGCAGAATTCTACCAGACCTTCAAAGAAGACTTAACACCAATACTCTTCAAACTATTCCACAAAATAGAGACAGAAGGGACACTGCCCAACTCATTCTTCGAAACCACAATTACGCTGATACCTAAACCACAAAAAGATCCAACAAAGAAAGAGAACTACAGGCCAATTTCTCTTATGAATATAGATGCAAAAATACTAAATAAAATTCTTGCCAACCGAATCCAAGAGCATATCAAAACGATCATTCACCATGATCAAGTAGGCTTCATTCCAGGAATGCAGGGATGGTTCAATATACGGAAATCCATCAATGTAATCCACTACATAAACAAACTAAAAGAAAAAAACCACATGGTCATCTCATTAGATGCTGAAAAAGCATTTGACAAAATTCAGCATCCTTTCATGCTAAAAGTCTTGGAAAGAGCAGGAATTCAAGGCCCATACCTAAACATAGTAAAAGCAATCTACAGCAAACCAGTAGCCAACATCAAAATAAATGGAGAGAAACTTGAAGCAATTCCACTAAAATCAGGGACTAGACAAGGCTGTCCTCTCTCTCCATATCTTTTCAATATAGTACTTGAAGTTCTAGCGAGAGCAATCAGACAACATAAGGAAGTCAAAGGGATACAAATTGGAAAGGAAGAAGTCAAAGTATCATTATTTGCAGATGATATGATAGTCTACTTAAGCGATCCAAAAAACTCCACCAGAGAACTTCTACAGCTGATAAACAACTTCAGCAAAGTTGCTGGTTATAAAATTAACTCAAGCAAATCAGTAGCCTTCTTGTACTCAAAGGACAAGCAGGCTGAGAAAGAAGTTAGGGAAATAACACCCTTCACAATAGCCACAAACAACATAAAGTACCTTGGCGTAACTCTAACCAAACAAGTGAAAGATCTGTATGACAGGAACTTCAAGTCCCTGAAGAAAGAAATCGAAGAAGACCTCAGGAGATGGAAAAATATTTCTTGCTCCTGGATTGGCAGGATCAATATAGTAAAAATGGCCATCTTGCCAAAAGCAATCTACAGATTCAATGCAATCCCCATCAAAATCCCAAATCAATTCTTCATAGATCTAGAAAGAGCAATTCTCAAATTCATCTGGAGCAACAAAAAACCTAGGATAGCTAAAACTATTCTCAACAATAAAAGGACTTCTGGGGGAATCAATATCCCTGACCTCAAGCAGTACTACAGAGCAATTGTGTTAAAAACTGCATGGTATTGGTACAGCAACAGGCAGGTAGATCAATGGAATAGGATTGAAGACCCAGAAATTAACCCACAGACTTATGGTCACTTGATCTTTGATAAAGGAGCCACAACCATCCGGTGGAAAAAAGATAGCCTTTTCAACAAATGGTGCTGGTTCAACTGGAGGTCAACATGCAGAAGAATGCGAATTGACCCACTCTTATCTCCTTGTACTAAGATCAACTCCAAATGGATCAAGGACCTCCACATAAAACCAGACACACTGAAACTATTAGAAAAGAAACTTGGGAAGACCCTGGAGGACATGGGCACAGGGGTAAAGTTCCTGAACAGAACACCAATAGCTTATGCTCTAAGATCAAGAATGGACAAATGGGACCTCATAAAATTACAAAGTTTCTGTAAGGCAAAGGACACTGTCAGAAAGACAAAACGGCAACCAACAACGTGGGAAATGATCTTCACCAACCCCACATCCGACAGAGGGCTAATATCCAATATATACAAAGAACTCAAGAAGTTAGACCCCAAAGAACCAAATAACCCTATCAAAAAATGGGGCACAGAGCTAAACAAAGAATTTTCACCAGAAGAAATTCGGATGGCCGAGAAACACCTTAAGAGATGTTCAACATCATTAGTCATCAGGGAAATGCAAATCAAAACAACCCTGAGATTCCACCTCACTCCAGTCAGAATGGCTAAGATTAAAAACTCGAGAGACAACAAGTGCTGGCGAGGATGTGGAGAAAGAGGAACACTCCTCCACTGTTGGTGGGATTGCAAAATGGTAAAACCACTCTGGAAATCAGTGTGGCGGTTCCTCAGAAAATTGGGCATGCCACTCCCAGAGGACCCTGGCATACCACTCCTGGGCATATACCCAGAGGATTCCCCTGCATACAACAAAGACACATGCTCCACTATGTTTATAGCAGCCTTGTTTATAATAGCCAGAAATTGGAAGGAGCCCAGATATCCCTCAAAGGAGGAATGGATACAGAAAATGTGGTATATTTATACAATGGAGTACTACTCAGCAATTAAAAATAATGAATTCATGCAATTTGTAGGTAAATGGTTAGATCTGGAAACTATCATCCTAAGTGAGCTAACCCAATCACAAAAGAATACACACGAAATGCAATCACTGATAAGTGGATATTAATGAGCCCAGAAGCCCTAAATACTCAAGGCACAATTAGCAAGTCAAATGACTCTCAAGAAGAAAAAAAGGAGAGAACCCTGGGCCTGTAAAGATTGGATCCAGTATTGTAGACCCAGAACAGAGAAATCGTGGGGGGGGGGAAAGAGTGGGGAATAGCATGGGGGGGGGAGGAATTATGGGACATATGGTGGGGGGTACCTGGGAAAGGGGAAAGCCTTTGGAATGTAAACAAAGAATATAGAAAATAAAAAAAAATGATAAAAAAACCCTATATTGTATAAAAAAAAAATACAATAAATATTAAAAAAAAAAAGATATTATTATTATTATTATTATTATTATTATTATTATTAAGTGTACAATATATGTGTGCCATGTTTGTGTGGTTACCGAGTCCACGCATCTCCATTGGTCTGTACTTCCTTCCTCCTGTGGAGATGGGAACTGAAGCCAGGGCTTCGCCCGAGTTTGTCAGCCCCCACTCCATCACTGAGCTATATACCTCCAAGCCACAGCCATAATGCAAAACATTTTCTCTATACATTTACAATCATAAACATTGTAATATTAAGCCAGTTGTAATGGCACACACCTTTAATTCCAGCACTCTGGAGTCAGAGGCATCAGATCTCTGTGAGTTCAAGGCCAGCTTGATCTACACAGCAAGTCCAGGACAGCCAGGTCTATAAAGAGAGACCTTGTCTAAAAGAGAAGGAATGGAGAAGAGAGAGAAGAAGGGAGAGAGGGAGAAGAAGAGGGAGGGGAGAGAGAGGGAACAGGACAGTATAATACTATAAAGGTTCATATAAACATTGTGCTGGACAAACCCTTTTGAAGTTTTCCATTTCCACTCAATATTGTTTGGAAAATTGGTTCAATTTGATACAAACTAATTTAGTTCACTCATTTCCATTTATCTATAGTATTTGTGGTATGAAAAACACCAAAATTTAGGAGCTGAAAAGATAGCGCAGTAATTAGGAGCATAAACTGCCCTTCTGGGTGCAGTCAATTCCTGGTACCCATGTCAAGAAACACAACCACCCGTAACTCCAGCTCCAGAGAAATCAACTCCTCTGGCCACTGTGGGCACATGCACTCACATGTAATTACCCACACAGATACACACACACACACACACACACACACACACACACACATAATTAAAAATATTTTTTTAAATATCAGTTTCGTTCCACTTCAGTTAGGTTTGCTGGTCAATGCTATAAGAAATCCTGTGCTTCTCTGCTTACACACAAGTGAAAGGTGTATAAACCCAGGAGTACTATCACAACCTGCAGATGTAGTGTCTATATAACTTCAACCTGGCTATACAAATTCTCTCAACTAGTCGACCAGTGAGCCGCGATTCACTAAGAACTCATTCTCCCGCCTCGCCTCTAGCATTTGCTCCTTCCCATATTCATTTCTATAAACTTTTTGTAAACATAGTTATTTCTACATGTGCTCACTGCTATCCTTTACTCTGGAATGTTGCCCCAGGTGGCAATAGTGGGAGGTGGCGTGCCCATGAAGGGGCATGACCCAGAGGAAGGTCACTAGGTCTTTGGAGCGGTGCCCGTGAGGGAATTATGGGACTCTATTCCTCCTTCTCATGCACTCCCACTATAATGCTGATTCTTTGTAACCCAAAAACAACAGGATCAACCTATCAGGATCAACCAATCGTGTGTTAGAACTTACAGAACCGTGGATCAAACCTCCCTCGTTATGACTTAATAAGCTTGAATATTCTGCTATAATGACAGAGATGACGGAAATGCAACAAATAAACTTCAATGCCAAAATATTTAAATAAAAATGTTGATGAACAAATGAATACACGTTTCCATAGATACATAAGCAGTCCCCCCAAAGCAGTGGATGCGTGTGTGTGTGTGTGTGTGTGTGTGTGTGCGCACACACACACACACGCGCGGGCAACAGAATGCCCTGAGGCAAAGACATTTCTATCTGTTTTTATGAGTTGATGGCTTCTAAATGTTGGTTACAACTACAGAAAGGCTCTTGACCCCTTAAAATGTTCCCTGGGGATAAACACATCCTGGAAAGCAAACCAAGCCCAAGATGTCATGAGACAGATGTCAAAAGCACCGCCAATGACACCGCCAATAAGACCATCATTGCCAACAACAATGCTACCACCATCACCAAGAACGACACTGCCAATACTAACATCACTAACACTGCCAAGACCAATGTCATCATCATCACAACCAACAAAACTGCCACCACCGCCATCACTACCAACACTGCCAACACCACCAATGCCACCACCACCATCTCCTGAGAGCAGCTCTGTACAGCCCACATCCTTACCAGCACGAAGATACTTAGGGGAAAAAAAACAAGAAACTGGTTGTTTTAAATTCTTAGCCATAATTGGTCTTTTCTCCTTGAATACAGAATCTTAATCTGTTGTTTCCTACTCAGAACTGTTAGAGCTAAATGTTGCATTTCGAAGCTTTTACCAATGGGCCAGGTGGGAGGCAGTTCTAAGACTGGTTCTGCACTTGCATAGCAGCCTGGTTACTTATCAGGAGTAGTGGAAACCTCCTGCAGTTGAAGCTCCCAGTGCTTTATGATAAAACAGCACCTCTCCTCGAAGCCAAACGAGGACAAGACGGTTAAATTTATTCCAAATAGTTTGTGCCTTAGAACCATTGTTAGAGAATTAAAAGAGCTAGCCTATGAGGATTAATTACAATGCTGCTTCTACTCTAGCCTCATCTAAAAAATAAATGTTCTATTAAAAGTAGGTAACTGGAAGAGCCTCTTTGACGTCTAAATCTCTAACACTCACATGTTTGTGTAGATGATTGACATTTGTCATTTCTGTTTGCCTTGTCCTTTTCTATATATATAAAAAAAACTAACACCAATTTTTCTTAAATCCTCATAGAAGTTTTAAATACACCTTCAATTTTCTTCCACCACCCCCCTCCACCCCCAGGTAGGAAGTATAGGAGCTAGTGGCAATTCTAAACCTGATCGTTGGCCACAGATTCCAAGTACCTCTCACCAATACACATGAGCCACCTATCAGCCGCCTTTATAAATCAACACTGCTATAGAGATCAGCGGCTGGAAAATGCAAAGCAAGTTCAAAGCCTGCCCTGTGCCCAGGAGTAGAATACAACACAATTCTGAATCTCACCCAGCTCCTTCTGGCCCTAGAGAGGATTAGGTAGCCAGAGCTCTCTCCGTGTGCCTTGGGAAGGGGGAGGGGAGAGGTGACCTTGGCTTTGGATGGACTCTCGCTCACTCCTGTGTCACATGGTGGATTTGAGAGGCTGAAGATTTTGAGCGGAGAGCATTTGTGTGGAAACCTTTAGTATCGGGCTTTGTGTTGTGTGTATTTATCTCTCTTTTGGTGTTCAAGTATGAACTATATGATAATTTAGCCTAATTCATGTACAGTTGATCATCTTAACTAAGCAAAAAGAACATTAAGTTTAGGCTTCTCTCCTTCACTGCATTTCGCAATCAATCTGCTTTAGAGAATTGATTCCTAAGGAGGAATCATTTACAATGGAATTTTAATCCAGAAGCAGAACTAACGGTCTTACGTTCATCCGGATCCATTTCTCTCTTTAAACAGAACTTGGGGGGAATGTGGTTAGGATTCTCATGGTTGCTCCTCTGGTCCTATGAACAAGCTCCCTGGGGTGAGGATGCAGGTGGGCACGCAGGCCCTTTCTGGACGCGGTAAACTCCCTACATCTCTTCCTTCCAGCCTTGATGTTGAAATGCTTCCTGGCCTTCCCTGGAGAGTCAGCCTAACAAGTCAATGATAAAACGTTAATATCTCTAATAACAGGTTCCTGTCTCCCAAAACAAACATAATCAGTGCCCTTCACTTCAGGGAACCATGCACACGGCCCTTGACAAGAGACCGGCAATATGTATTTTTAAACTGTCAGAACTAAGCAGGATTTTGGAGTTGATCTAATGCAAGCTATACATTTGAATGCCAGGATGGCTTTAACAATGCTGAACCCAGGGGAAATCCCAACCAATCATCATTAAATCATCCATCAAAATTCTCCAGGTGATTCTGGTGCACAGTAGAGGCCACCGTCCTGGCCTAACAACTTCAGTCTGCGGCAAGGACCCTGGAGGCTCAGAGCTGTCACACGACATTCCTAAAGTCATGCAACAACTAGGACTCAGACCCAGATCACCAGGTTCTTTCTTCTTGGTTACAACCTCCTCTTTCATTTCTATTTCTCCTGACAAATCTCAGAGTTTGGGCTAAACTGAGAGCTACCGGTCACCACCTCTTCAGCAATCAGTTCACAGCTGCCTTTATGCCCAGGAGTTTGCTGTGTACATGATAACTAGCTCACCCTGTGAGGCGGGGCTCACTGGCCCTGCCATGCTCGCCCTAAAACAGCGGCCTGATGTTCAATTTCTATTAATGGCTCCCTTTATTGCTTCCACCAACCAGTGTTCCACTGATAGTACTCTTCCAGAGAAATAATAACAACTGCTTCAAAAGAAAAATAAAAAAACTTCATTTGATGGTAAATTGAATTTCTGGTGCAAGAATGAACTAAAAGCCTTCATATAAAGAAATAGCTTCAGGGTAACCTCTCAAGGAGAGGATAATTTGCTGACAGTGAGTGGCCTGGGGCTTTGTGTTGATTGAGAGCTGAACAGAGGGCCACAGAAGCAGTGCAGGGGCCTGCAGAGGGGCCACACTCCTGACCTCTAGGGTCCCGCTGCACGGCTGGCCTTTCCCAGGGTCTTCTGCACAGCTAGCCTACACGGGTGCAGCAAACACTTCTTGATAGGCACAGCCTAAGGAGTGACACCTCTGAGAGCTCACATTCCCCAGATGCCCTGCCTGACCCAGTGTGCTCAAATCCGACCACATTATTATTATATGTGATCAGAAAAGTGTTCCTTTTACTGAAATATAATATATTAAAGGCAAAGAGAAAATGGAAGGCTGGCCCGTGGGAAAGAAGCATCAGAACACGACAGGATTGAAGGAAACCTGGACCAGGAATCCAAAGACAGCAAATCCAGCCCTGCTCCTGCCATTTATGGTGAACTTCTAGAAGCATCTCGAAGCTGGGACAGTGTCCATCTAACCATATATTCCCCATGTGTGGGTTATAAAGACCAAATTAAAGGTAATTTATATAAAAACATACTTCTAAATCTGCACAAGAAGAATAAGAGATTAAAAGAAACATATGACTAGAAGACAAAACACTCAGTACTGAAACCAGCAGGGTAAGACTGTGAGGAAGAAGCCACACACACGACAGATCAGAGAGACCTGGGGCCCTGTCTCCACACAGACAGTCTGGGCATTCTCACTATGCCCTGGAGAACTAGTAGCTCATTACTCTGGTAGGCTGACCAGGTTGGAATACAATAACCATGGAAATCATTTAGCTCAGTGCCAGCGTGAGCTAAGTGGCTAACAGAAGTTAGCCGTTGATCATTACTGAGTAGCAGTTACCACAGTGGCCATCACATCCCTGACCTTACAGGGCAGCGGTGAACACCAGGAACCAGATTTGTCTGTTGACACCTAGAAAGCACTCATGTGGACCTCATTCTTTCAGCCATTAGCTCTCCCTTCTGATAGACACAGAAATAGTAAAAGACGCTGTTTCAAATTCTTCAATTTCTTCACCGAGAGATTATTTTTAAGCCTGATCTAAGTCATTAGACGAGTGGAGTAAGTATCAGAAAGTCTGCCAGGGTTCAGGGTGACGACCTCCCATCTCTGCTGCAGGCTTGCCTCGCTAAACAGTCAGCACGTTTCTCAGGGTGAAGGTGGGAATCTTATTAGAAGTCATATGTGCTACTGGATCTGATCGCCGGGTCAGGGCGGCTGGTGCAGTCTGGCTAACTATGATTATCATAGTTTTCAGATATAAGAAGAAAAGGAAACAGGCGCTAGCTATGTTCTAGAAATCTCTGTGACTGGCAGTGAGTGGCTGTGAGTGGCTGTGAGGAGGTGTGTGGTCGTGTGTGGGTGTGGGTGTGTGTAGCTGTGAGTGGCAGTGCGTGGCTGTGAGTGTCAGTGAGGGGCAATGTGTGGCTGTGAGTGGCAGTGTGTGACTGTGAGTGGCTGTGTATGGTAGTGCACAGCAGTGTGTGTGTGTGTGGCTATGAGTGACTGTGAGTGGCAGTGCGTGGCTCTGAGTGGCAGGGTGTGGCTGTGAATGGCTCTGAGTGGTAGGGTGTGGCAGGGTGTGGTAGGGTGTGGTAGGGTGTGGCAGGGTGTGGCTATGTGTATCTGTGACCCTATGACACATTTACTTCAATGAAGAAACATAAGTAGGAAAACTACACACAAAAGAGTGCAGGAGGCATGGGCACATGGTTTAGAGAGGAAAGGCATTTGCCACAGGAGACCGACGCTCTGAGCTCAATCCCTAGAACTCCTGGAGGTGGAAGGAGAGGGCCTCTGGCCTCCACATTGTTCCAAGGATGCACACACAGAGTCTACACCACACAGAAATCAATACGGTTTAAAATTAAAAGGCACCAAACGTTTTCTCGACATGTCTTCTCATGAAAATCACAGGAACAGATAATACAGCTAGCTCTTCTCAGAAATACAAGAATATTAGCTGAGTCTCTTAACAAAAAATCTACAAATAGTATGAGCTTGGGTGTAGGAACTTAGAATATGCAAATGAGAAAAATAAACAGAGATAATCCACAACCTCTCAGAGACAAGGCCAGGTCTTGAGGTACACACTTTGTTCATACATTTTCCTGTCTGTGCATAAAAATAACCATTCTCTCCAAAAAAAAAAAAAATAGATCCCTCACTAATTACATCCTTAAAGAGCACAAGAGAGCACTGAAGAGATGGCTCAGCAGTTAAGAGCACTGGTAGAGTCAGTCCTCCTGCAGAGGACCTAGATTCTATTCCCAGCACCTACAAAGTGGCTTGCAACCATTTAACTACAGTTCTAAGGGACACGACACCCTCTTCTGGCCTCCAAAGGCATTGCAATCACATGGTACACATTTATGCAAGTAAAACACACATAAAATAAAACCTTTTTTTAAAAAAACCCTGAGATTTACCTCACACCAGTCAGAATGGCTAAGATAAAAAACTCAGGAGACAGCAGGTGCTGACAAGGATGTGGAGAAAGAGGAACACTCCTCCACTGCTGGTGGGATTGCAGGCTGGTACAACCACTCTGGAAATCAGTCTGGTGGTTCCTCAGAAAACTGGGCATGATACTACCAGAGAACCCAGTTATACCACTCCTGGGCATATACCCAGAGGATTCCCCAGCATGTAATAAGGACACATGCTCCACTATGTTCATAGCAGCCCTACTTATAATACCCAGAAGCTAGAAAGAACCCAGATGTCCCTCAATGGATGAATGGACACAGAAAATGTGGTATATATACACAATGGAGTACTACTCAGCTATTAAAAACAATGAATTCATGAAATTCTCAGGCAAATGGGTGGAACTGGAAAACATCATCTTAAGTGAGATAACCCAATCACAAATGAACACACATGGTATGCACTCACTGATAAATGGATATTATCCCAGAAGCTCTGAATACCCAAGACACAATTCACAAATCAAATGATGCCCAAGAAGAAGGAAGGAGAGGCCCCTGGTCCTGGAAAGGCTCAATGCAACAGTGTAGGGGAATACCAAGACAGGGAAGCAGGAGGGGGTTGATTGGGGATTGGGGAGGGAAGAGGGCTTATGGGACTTTCGGGGAGCAGGGGTCCAGGAAAGGGGAAATCACTGAAATGTAAATAAAGAATATACCTAATAAAAAAACTGATACTTAAAGATATACTGAATTAAATGGTGGCAAGTTTCTCCTTTTGATTGCCAAACATTAAGACACGAAAACATAGTGCTTGAGATTTCATTAATACTAACAAATGAGAGTTATAAGGCACTTACATTGTACTAGGCAATCCCTAAAGTCCATACATAAATTAACCCCTCTAGTTCACACAACTCCTCCATTAAGTGGGTATAGTAGCTATCTCAGATCAAAGGTCTAGTGAGGTCAAAAATATCTTACCCAAAAGTCACTCAGTAGGTAAAATGCCAGATGAGGCTAGCACCAACGCAGTAGGGCTCTGGAATCCAAGTTCTTAACTGAGTTGTTTGGGTTTTGTTTATTTAGCCCAGGCTATCCTAGAACTTCACAATGTAGTCAAAGATGACCCTTGACCTGTTGATCTTTCTGCCTCTGCCTCTCAGAATAGGTGCATATCGACCCAGTTTCGAGCATTACTGGTGATGATTCCAGGACATTACACAAGCTGGGAGGACCCTCTACACCCTCCACCCTGCAGTCTGACTTCCTAGTCACACTGTAATAGTGGCCTCTTAACAGAGGCCCAACTCCACTCCCACAGACTCTGAAAAGAAACTTCCTTGTACTCATTCATCCCAGGGCCATGAAAGATACACAAAAGATACAGCGAATGCTGCGGCGGTAATAAAAAGGATCTGACAGGCAAGAGTCACCACACCCCCGAGTGATCTGAGAAACAAGCACTGATTAGAATAGAATTAAAATAATGCACATCCCATATGCAAAGACAGAATGCTGCTTGGAAAGTGGCCAACACAAGCCCTCCTGGACGATGTGATGTCTGTGTTTAGAACTTAAAGATTTGGTTGCCGAGTGTTCTGAAAATGGTCGATACGACTGCCTTTCCCCCAGAGCACCATAAACCACGGGCTTGCCAGAATTAAATAAAGGCCTGACTGTTCTCCCTGCTCCTGTCTTAAGATGTCAGCATCTGCACTGGGTAGAGAATCAGGCAACTATGAACTCAACGTTCAGGAATCGTTCAGCCTGGATTGCAACCAAAACCCCTAACACCGTGACCGTAGGCCCACTAGTCCAAAGGCCAGCTGGGGACAGATCCAAAGCCTATTCCTCCACAGAAATTTCTAAAGAGGAAAACATGTGGAACTAGGAGAGGAGACAGCTCTGTCCTGGGCGCTGCCTGCTGTAGAATCAAGCCATGAAGCAGACACCAGGGCACAAAAGAAAAGAAACACTATAAACCCTTACAACATGTGATCCGTCTCCTGAAGAGTTACAGTCATTAGCGTTAACGTCTACACTGTGCCTCTGTGGGCTGCTTACCTTCTCTAGTCTGCTCTTCTAGTGGCTACACTGTAGCCCAGAACCTCGGGGGTGGGGTTCCCTGCTAAATCCTGGGCTACATTCTCCAAATGAAGAGAGACATGGTAAAGAACGCCTGGGTGGTTCAACAGGGATGAGAGAGTAGTCACATCACCCCGACCCCATATTCTACATGGGGAGGGGGGATATATTCTGTCCAGAACTCAGTTATCTGGCCTGCCCCCACTGAAGTGAAGACTGCAAAATGGGCCCAGGAGGAAAAGGCTCTGATGAAATAGTGTCAGTGCTGTCACACAAGCAGGGGGAAGGACACCAATCTAGATGTCTCAAAACTAGACAGATGGCCTGAGTCACCGTCGTAGGCCATGCTTCTTAAGGAGAAGTTCTGCGAAGGCTGAGTTTTCAACCAATTGATACTGTCCTACCCCCACAACCCCCTGCCAGGCCCCAGCAACATGGATGGGAGTCCCATGTTCCTTGGGACCAGCGGTTCTCAGCAGGAGGCAGTACAACAGTGCACGAGTTAGCTGACCACACACCCTCACACACAGACAAGCTCTAGGAAGCTGCGCCTGTGGCAGCTGCACAGGGGAGGTCACGTGACCTGAACGCTCCATAAATGTCTCCTATCCTAGCTCCAAAATCATGGCGCCGGGAGGCAGGCACAATTCCAAAGGCATTTGCCATTCAAGATCTGTCTACACTGGAGAGAAACCTCTAAGAGTCCAGAGAGGAATCCCTTGCCTACTTGGAAATTTTATAACTTCAGTTTCTACTCAGCAGAGCCAGGTAGAATAAGGGGTAATATGTCAGACCACTCAGGCTGTCTCTGAAAAAGACTACATGTCGGGGATCCCTGCCCATAATTAACAACAGCTTCAAAATCTGCTAACACATCACCTGTGCGTGTGCTGGGCCTGTCTGCTACGGCAGTCAGCTCTTCCCAGACTGCCTCTCAGCCCACTCCCTCCTAGAAAGAAGCCATCTCTGAAGGCAGGGAGCCCATCTGGCCCACCCAGCGGTGAGGCTGAGAGGCCCCTCTGCTGCCCGTGTTTCCTCCTCAGCTCTCCCTGCTGGGGTCCACAGGACCGTGGTATGACCAGGAGAACATGGCCCCATCCACTCTGACTCTATCACCAGTCTCCTTCCTGTGTCGGGGCAGCGGGCGATACCTGCCACACCTCACCATTGCCCTCCGAAGCTCCAGGATGTAAACTACTGAGAAGCAATCTGAGGTGGATGTCATAACTTCTTCCCAGAGACTGAAGACCTCCAAACAATAGAGTCACTGGAAAGTACCTAGTATGGCCCTTTAGGCATGGGCTCTCAGGGTAACTACAGATTTCAGCTTCAGTTCATGATCTCTCCCTCTCCTCCCCTGCTTTCTTGTTCTCTCTCTCTCTCTCTCTCTCTCTCTCTCTCTCTCTCTCCTCTCTCTCTCCTCCCCTCCCTTCTCTCTCTCCTCTCCCTGCCTGCTCTCTCTCTGTCCCCCCTCCTCCCCCTGCTTGCTCTCCCCCTTCCCTCTGTTTTCTCTCCTCCCCCTGCCCTCTCCCTCTCTCCCTCCCTGCCCTTGCTCCCCCTCTCCCTTCTCAAGACTAAAGAACAGAGCATGTGAATTCCTTAGCTATTGCTAGAGAATCTTCTACATGAACAAAATTACTTGTACTTGAGTATTCCAAGTTCAAGTACTTATTTGACGATTATATGTTAAAAGGGACAGAAAAACAGTGTAAGAGTCCGTCTCTGGGAGCTGAGGATGTCGTTCAACGGTAGAGATTGGCCTGGCGTCTGCATGAGCATGCGCTCAGCCCCATGTGAAGACCCAACCTCTGCCTTCCAAAAGCTTTATACGAGGCAAGAATAATATAGTTCTAAAAACCCATTAAAAGATAATGCATAATAGATGGATGGATGGATGGATGGGTAGGTGGGTGACAGACAGACAGATTGCTTGTTCCAATTCGGTCCTCTAATGCCGAAACCTGCTCTGACATCTGTACTTCGGTAGTTCCTAGCAGCCTACTACCAGAAGTGCCGCCTGCATCCTTACCGCGGGCCTTCTAAATGAGTTTCACATTCTTTCTCTCTTTATCACAAAAACAGTCTTGACCTAAATCCTGAACTACTAATCTCTTCCTGCAACAAACTACTTAGGGGGCGGGGAGACACTGAGAAACAAAGTAGCAAAGTGGAAGGGAAAAGCTCCGGTGATTTACAGAAACCCAGCCCCCCGGGGAGGATCGCTGTACACACGGCCCTGAGTTTACCCTGGTGGGAGGCAGAGAGGAAGGAGGAAGGGCCACTGCTCTGTCCTTAACTCACAGCAGCAAAGACATCTGCCTTCAGAAATATTAGCGGCAAAGCCGGGAGTAGCAAGACACCACTGTTTCACTACAAGTCAAGAAGATTGGAGGAAACAAAGCATCCTTTGAGGCCAGCAGGCAGAGGGAGCAGCTCTGTGACTGAGCTGAGGAGAGGCTGTGGAGACCCGTTTCTACACCAAACGCAACTCTTTTAAGCCACTTGCTATCGATTGTGGGTCTTGCACAATAGCTGACTGTCTTATTTTATCCCTGAGAATAGAGCTTTGTTCTCGTACAGTGCCTCACCCTCAAACACTTCAGTGCTAGCTACTATGCTTAGAGAAAAGGCACAAAATACTGTTTGTTCAAAACGAAAACGATTCTTAAATCATCTTTTCTATGAAGTCGTCGATCTATAAGTAAAACACATTTGCAAAACCACCACTCCCCTGCCTCTGCTCTTCTTACTTTCTTTGGCATTCATGAACTTTAAAAGTATCAGCCCTGCCTGGGTCCCCAAACAAAATTATCCGTACTCACGCTACTGTGAAAGTCATTTCTGTGAGAAAGGGTTCTACTCAGAGAACACGTGCTCACAGACACTTCCTAGCATTTGGGTTCTCACTGCACAGAAGGGTTGGGGCTTTGGCACCTCCGCGCCATCTCCATGTGTGCCCGCCCACCCATGCACGTGTCTAAATGACAGCCATCTGAGACGAGGAAGCACCACAGAGGAGATCGCACTGACAAAACGGCGGCAAACTACACATGCCAGACCTTCACTCCCAACAACACAAATGCTCAGTCTTTTTAATCTGCTCGTCGTAGCTTTGGCTGCTCTGAAATCGATTCAGAACCAAAGGCAATGCTTGATTCCTTCCATAAGCCATCCCCACCGCTTTGCTTGCTGAGCGCCAACCACCAACTGACTTCCTACAGTCTCCCCTCCTGAAACTGCCCTGGCTCCCTCTCTCCTCAGAGCATATTTACAGACCATTCCCTCAGTCTAGGACATCCTGCACACTCTTAAGACAGAGTTTGAGCTGTTTCACTTTTAGACACAAGTCCAACCCCGATTAGGGGTCACTGAGATGACTCGGTGGATAAAGGAACCTGAGCAGGACAACCCGTGCGCGATCCACAATGGTCAAAGGGGGAGACTGACTCCCACCAGTCATCCTCTGAGCTCCACACATGACACATGCCCCTGCAGAGTGACAAGAATCAACCCGCTCACATGCACACATAGCCTTCACACTCACAAAGAGAACACGCGCCATCACAAGCATTCTGGAAGCATCCTGAGCGCCGTCTTCGCAGTACTGGTCTTGGTTCAGTGACCGTCATCTACACTAGGCAAACTCTGTCAGCACTGACCTGGGGCTGTTTTCTCACCCTCCGGTCATGGGTGAGCACATGAGCGATGTTCAGTGCATTACTGAAGGGTACTCAAGCCAGGTCCGTACCTTCTGGAATGGGGAGTGGTTGGTCGTAAGAGTGTGTGATTCAGACTTCTGTAACTTATTTCTCTGAGTGTCAGAAATTACGGTGGAAAGCTTGGAAAGAAGACAAGAATGAACAGCGTCTAATGGCACTGGTGGCAGCTGCTAGGAGTCTCATGGAAACCACTGTGCCTGCTGTTGGCGTGGGGCCTCTACAGCCCCCAACACACATCTTATTGCTTAAACACAAGAGCACATGGTCATGCTTTTTTGAAGATAAAAGTCATCTCAGAAAGTGCCTCAAGAACATGACACAGAAAAATAAATGATAGATAGATAGATAGATAGATAGATAGATAGATGGATGGATGGATGGATGGATAGATAGATAGATAGATAGATAGATATAGACAGACACCTGTGAGGTGAGAGATTCTCAGGACTCAAAAGAAGGACCTTAGATGAAATGCCCAACAATGGAAAAAGGGAACTTGTAGAGTCCACCTCCAGTAGAAAGACAGGGTATCAAGTGGAGGGACGGGATTGCCATCCCACAGTCAAAAACTCTGACTCAAAATTGTTCCTGTATAAAAGAACTGCAGGGACAAAAACGGAGAAGAGATTGAGGGAAAGGTGGTCCAGTGGCCAACCCAACTTGTCTATCTCATGGGGAGGCACTAAGGTCTGACACTATTACTAATGCTATGGTGTGCTTACAGACAAGAGCCTAGCACGGTTATCTTCTGAGAGGCCCATCAAGCAGCTGACTGAGACAGAAACAGACACTTATACCCAGCCAGTGGACTAAAGCTGGAGACACCTGTGGTTGAGCTAGGGAAAGGCTGGAAGAAGCTGAGGAGGAGGATGACCCCATAGGAAGACCAGCAGTCTCAACTAACCTGGACCCCTGCGATCTCTAAGACACTGAGGCTCCAACCAGGCAGCATAAACTAGCTGATTCTATCCCCCAACACATATACAGCACAGTCCTGCCTGGTCTGGCCTCAGAGAGACTTGAGGCCCCAGGGAGGTAAAGGGATGGGGACATGCTCTTGGAGACAGAAGGAAGGAGGAATGGGATGAGGAACTGTGGGAGGGTGAACTGGGAGGAGGGTAATGACTGGACTGTAAAAAAAAAAAAAGTAATAAAAAGTAATAATAAAATAAACTTGGGGGAAATAAAGCTTTTACAATAATTCTAAAAATATGTATTCATGCAAAGTTATAAGTTTTGCAGTTTTTCTCTTAACCCAGCTAGCTCCCAAATAATTGAGACAGGACTATTAGATTTACTTAACAGCTTTAAGGCACAACTGAGCAATTAATCTATTGCAATCCTCTAAACTAATCTGGCTACCTCCCAGCCAAACTCCCTGAGACATTTGCATTTTAGTACCGATCTGGATCTGGCTCTCCCTGCTCCAGGTGTTTTCTCATGGTGCCTTCTGAACCCTCCTCTAATGGCAAATCGCCCCTGCCCCCTCCCCTCCCTCTCCCTCCTTCCCCTCCTCCTCCCTTTCCCCCTCCCCTGGCTGGAAGGAAGTCCAGCCCTATTCTTTCCTCTACTTAGTCATTGGTTGATTGGCTTCTTTATAGACCAATCAGGGAATATTTGGGGGACAAATGTTTATATAACATTGAAACAGGAAAGTCTCAAAATTAGCATTGTAACCAGATCCTGGGCACAGAAATCAGCACATGAGTGTTTACACGGTGCACAGTAACATTACGCCTACATGTATGCCTTGCCCATTGTGTTTCTCTTCCCTAATAATGTAAATGTCCTTTGCTTCTGTTGTGCCAGGGATTGAGCCCAGGGCCTTGTGTACACCGGGCAAATACTCTACCACGTTGTATCCTTTTACATGTACTGTCTTGACTCACCTTTCTTGTTTGATTCACTTTTTTTTTTTTTTACTACTTTATATATAAAAAACTGGATAGGTCACACTGTAAATAAACCTCAGTACATCTTTACTTAAATCATACTATTCATTTCTCTCATTAATAGGTCAAATACCTGTTACCGGGAAATGTGCTGATTAGTGTTGGAGAATCCCATGAACACGGATTCTTCTCCGTGAAAGCTCTTTTAGTAGACAGTCATCCAGCTACATGAAACACTTTGTCTCCTGGCTCACATTTGAAAGGCTTCTCCTGCCAACTCACTAAGCTGTCCCCACCCCCAAACAGTATCCCCACTTCTGTACAGCTGAGGAGGACATCAGGGCTCAGTGGGCCAGAGGGCATGCCTTGTGTTCATGAGAATCTTGCTGCCTAGCAAGCGAGACTGACAAGCGGTGACCGCTGTGCATGTCTCTAAAGGAAAGGACGTGCAAGACGACCTCGGCGGCAGGTCAGGCATCAGACTTGTCCACGCACCAGTACATTCCACTGTAGCTCACATCTGGAAGAGCCACCTAGAGACACAAGTTCTTTACTTGTGTGCTCATGTTCACATCCACAGTCCATGACAGAAACCATTTAAATGGGGAAATGCTTATTTGGACCCTATCCATCATGGTGGATGTGGCAGAACTCAGGGCTACAGGAACAAGTAGCAGTGGTGCCTCACAGTACAGTGGACCAGAACACAAGAGGGAAACAGAGCTGGCATTCATTGACCCAGGGCTGGTGATCCACCTGCACCAGCTGGGGCCCTGACCTGGGCTCCACACCCCTGCAAGGCACCACCACTGGTCGTCCGAATGGTGGACAACCATTTGGAGCATAGGCAGGCAGGAGGCAGCTCAGACACAAACCATAGCCTTTCCAGAGCCAACACAAGGCTCACCAAACAAACGGGAAACACGTCGGCTTGGGAAGAGGGTATCACACTGCTCCACTCAGATGCACTGGAACAGTGCAGGGTGGCATCCGTCGGTCACCCTGAACAAGCATCCTAAGAGACACTCCCATTCCTCGGTCACCCTGAACAAGTATCCCGGTGACACTCCCACAGCCCACACTAGAAAAGTTCTTAATTATGAGACAAGATGCCACAAATAACCAAAGAGAAACAAAACCGCTATATTGTAGTAGATTTTATATATATGTGTGTGTGTGTGTGTGTGTGTGTGTGTGTGTGTGTGTGTGTGTGTGTTCACTGAATGCATATATGCTCTACTTCCCACTGCTGAATCCTTCTTTAAAAAGTCACCATTCCAGACCCAGTGAGATGGCTTGGTTGGTAAAGGTGCTTGCCACAAAAGTCCAACAACATGACTTCAAATCTCCAGAGCCCCTATGATGTCTGTTTGGTTTCTGTTACTCTGATAAACAACATAACCAAAAGTGGCTTGTGAAGGAAAGGGTTGCTTTCAGCTTATACCTTATAGTCCATCCTAGAGGGAAGTTAGGGAAGAAGCACCAGGCAGGAAAGAGCAGAGGTAGTGGAGGAATGTTGCTTACTAGCTTGCTCCCCGTGGCTTGCGCCTGCCTGGGTGTGGGGGAAGGAGCACTACCACCACCACCACCCCCACCGTGGTGGGTCATCAATGATTAATCAAAAGAATACCCTCAGGACTTCTGCACAAGCAATACAATGGAGGCATCTTCTCAACTGAGGTTCTTCCTTCCATGTAACTCCAACTTGTATCAAGTGGAAAAAAAAAAGCTAACCAGGATCGACCTGAACTCTAAATTTTCTTAGGACTAACTAAAAGTTAGTGGGGCTTTACCAAAACTAATGTTATCAAGACATGGGTTCAGGTCACAAAAACCTACAAAAAGGATGGTTGCTGTCTGTGTGGGGTGATGTAACAAAATACCTCAGACTGGGTAGTTTATGAACACAAAAGGCCATGGCTCCCAGCTCTGGAGCCTGAGAAGTTTAAGAGCAAGGTGCCGGCAGATATCGTGTCCGGTAGCGGCCCCTTCTCCCCTTCTCGCCGCACCCACACGTGTTGGCTGTCTCAAGTGTTCTCCGTTGGGACCCAAATCCCATTCATGAAGACAGAGCCCTCTTAATTCCCTCCACAGGGGCAGCGCTTCATACTGCCACAGTGCAGATTAGGTTTCAGCACTGGAATGGTGGGCATGCACATTTGCAAAGCCCAGCAAAGAGACAGGAAAAACCGTGCAGCCTCAAAACCTAGGGGTTAATGATCAAACAGTTGTACTAGCGAGCGTGACTGTGTGTCAACGAGGGACACAAACACACAGTGACACACACACGAAGACCGGCAGCAAACTACCCCATCTTAGGCTACGACACAGGAAGGCGGCTGAGTGTTCCTCACAACCCTCAGCCACTCTGCCAAAGCGGGGAGAGACGAAAACTAACCTCCAGGGCTCTGACAGAAGGAGCAGCTGCTAAGTCACGTTTCAGGTCTTGTGACAGCTCGTGTCTCCAGGAGGAAATTTTTAAATGCATGGACAAGATTCTCTTGACCAACTCCCATTGGTATTATAGAGGAAAAATGTGTACCTTACAGAATACAATTGACACTTGAAGGAAAATACTTCCTGCTTCTTATTAACTTGGTAGCAGGTGTCACCAGCAGAGAGACCGTGCAGGAGCAGTGACAGCTGTTACCCTCCCTCTTCCTAAGCAGGTGCCCGTTTTTCATGCCCCTGATATAATTCGATAATAACCTTTTCCAGTCATTGTCACCAAGGTGGGAGAGAACTGCAGCACAAGACCATGCATGTCTCAAACACTGGAATTCGTACATCAGTCAAAACCATGGCTAACACAATAGGAAAACAGAAGCCAAGGGACATTACAAAAGCCCAAGGACAACCTACTCGCCACCTTCCACCACAACAGGCCCACCCAATGTCCAGCTTCGGCTGGACACTTCAGTAAAGAGCCCACCCTTCCTCCAGAAGAGCAATGCTGACCATCTCATTCTCTGACCCAGGCTGACCCGTTAGAGCCTCCTCCCAGCAAAGGCACGTGTATGTGCGGCAGACGGTGGGTGCCCGATCCTGGAGGGGTATACAGGAGGACTTCTTTCAGAAAAAAAAGAAAAGTTTGTTTTTCAAAGCAGATAAAAACGAACGGGTGCACAGACAAGATTTTACCCGACTGAAGTAGAGCTGGGAAGCAGAGAGAGAAGGCCTGCAAGGAGAGGCATCCTGGGTTCTCAAAGCCCCACACCTAAGGGTCCACTGCCTAGCTATGAGCAGAGCACAGCCACGTGGGCCCCACGTGAGCCAGCCTTTGAAGGAGGATATGGAAGGAAAGACTGAGATCCACCTGTAATCACATAAACACTTGCATTCTGCCACGCATGACCCTGCATTTCTCAGCTCAGCCTGTAAGACATCCCTCCACCTGGGGCTTAAATTTGGAGTGCCTACTGACGCTCAGGATCCAGTCTATCAGAAACACAAAATAAGCACAGAGTGGTCTGCTAACTTGCCCATGGCTCCTCCCACAGTACAATAGACCCTTCCATATCAATTATTAATTAAGAAAATGCCCCCCACGGTCATGCCCACAGGCTGCTCTGATGGAGGTCATTCCTCGGTTGACGCTCCCTCATTCCAGGTGATCCTACTTTGAGTAAACTTGATAAAAACTAAACACCACCCTTATTGTGGAGGAAGCAGATTCTCTGGACAGGATAGAAAGAAACGGAAAGCAGGGTGACATGCGGTGTCCATGCAGAAAGAGACACTCAGCTGTGTGTGTGAGAGTTGGTGCGGGCACTGGGGTTGAACACAAGTTTTGCTTTTGAAAGGACTACTATTTTTATCCTGTGTGGGGAGTTAACTCTACTAAACATAGGCTAATGTAACAATTTTAATATGCTAACACGATAATTTGGAGATGGACATGAAAGGGGTGGTATACAGATCACTTTGGTTTCCAAAATACTGCTAGAAATGCAGTTTACGGGGAATTTTTATCAAGTCACTTAAGCTTCCTGGTTAAAGCAGAATTCTGTCTGTGGAAGGGCTGGACCTTAGCAATTCTGCTCACTCAGCATGAGGCAGAAGCCTGTGGCCAACGGCACAGTGGCGTCCAAACACGCCACTGGGAATCCAGTGTTTTCTACAACAGAGCAAAGAAATAAATTCCACTTCCTATTTATCTTAGATATGTAATTTCAGCAAACTCAGCCATCGAAACACACAATCTCTTCATCAGCTGCACTAAGGTTTATTTTTAAACACATAGTCAAAATATTTAAGGCATACTTCTACCACAGCTGCAGCTGGACCATCAATTATAGAGTTACAGGTTTACATTCGTTCTCACCAAAATGCCTTACATTGTTACATTTATTTTGAGGATATTTTTTTCTGCTGAAAATCAAAGCACAGAAGCTCATGCATACTTCGGTTTTATTACAATGTAGTTTCAAAGAATGTCTAGGTATAAAATACATGACCCCGTTACTCATTAGTGTTACGTTTTAAAGTATTATATAGTGAGAAGTTTATATTTAAATGAAAAGGCATTCCAGAAATATGAATCTTCTATTCTGAACTAACTTTTTCTGTTGGCATAGTTTTTAAAGTGTTGCATTAAAATTAATTAATTAAAACTATTCCATCAGGTCCTGGACAGCTGTCTCAGCAGTTTAAGGCTCCGGCTGCTCTCCCAGCGGACCTGGGTTTGGTTCCCAGCAGCCACATGTTGACACACAGCCGTCCATAACTCCAGTTCCAGGGCATCCAATGCTCTCTTTTGGCTTCTTCATGCACCAGGTACATACATGGTACACGAACATACATGCTGACAAAACATCCATACACATAAGATAATTATTAAAGTACTACAGTACTTCAGACCACGTCAATCAAACATCCCTAGGGTAGGGTATTGTCACTACAATAACAGAATGATCAACTAAAATTTACCTAAGTCACTTGGACATTTCTCTAGAGAGGCAAGCCAACCCAGGCCTATGATGCCACCAGAGGTGCAGGCTCTCCCATCGTCTTGCTTTATAGCGTGGCCTACGACAACCTTCCTCCTGTGACTCAAAAGATGGCTGTTAGAACATGCCATCACACAAAAGGGTCCAGTGTAGACAAGCTGAGTACCAAGACACACGGGTGACCTGTCTCCCTATACCTCTCCCCTGGGAGACAGGATATATATCCTTCCCGGAAGACCTCAGCCAGCTTTCCATTAAGTTACATGGACCAGAACAGAACTGCATGCTCATTTCAAAGCAATCTGAAATAAATGAGAATAGGATGGTCACAATTAGCAGAGAAACCTTGTTCATCCCCTGGGGCTAGATACATTAATGTCCGTAGGAATCTGAATTCTGTTAGTGAGAAAGGGAAAAACAGCAATCCAGAGCCCGCCCCCATGGGACAGCAACTCACTTGACTCTGCTGAACAGAGTAGATAATAAAGTGTATTATTATATATCAAATGTCTACTATCTTATTTAACTCTCACTAGCTCAGGACCATTATCATATCCATTTCTCAGATGAGAAAACTGAGGCATGGAGTAGTCACAGAATTTTCCCAAGGTCTGTACTAAGAAGTTTTATAAAGAGAATTAAAAGACAAGGAACCAGAAAAAGTTAAATTTGAACGCTGTAACTACAGACAAAGCAGACTTTAGGTGGGCCTTTAAAAATATCTCCTACTACTTATTGTTGAAGTATTTTTAAAGGCTTTTCTCTTTTTTAAAATTGTTATCTTAAGTGAATGGGCATTTTGCCCACATATATGTCTGTACACCATGTATGGGTATGATGTCCTCATAGGCCACAGGGCAGTGTTGGATCCCCCAGGAGTCTGGAGTTACAGATATCTGTAAACTGACGTGTGGGTACTGGGAACTGCACCTAGGCCCTCTACAACAACATCAGGTGGTCTTACCCTCTGGCCCTGTCTCCAGCATCAATTCTGAAATGTTTTTAAACCCACAAAATATTGTTAAGAATCTAATTTTATTTTTGTTTTTTGTTTTTTATCTTGCAGAACGGGGGCTCAAAGTCAGAGTCTCATTTGTGTTAGGCAAGCAGCCTAGCACGGAGCTGCACCCCAGTCCTACACGTGCATAGACACGGCTAAATCATGATAAACATGTTTGCTTTGGGGTAGTCTGGTGGCTTGATACTAGAGACTGAACCTAGTGTATGCTAAGCACTTATCCTACACTGAGTACGTACCCTCCATACCTGACTACAAAGTTTGCATATTGGTGGTGCTTTCTCCCAAGTCACCACTTCCTCCCTTCCTCCTCCCCCTTCTCCTCCCCTCCTCCTCCCCCTCCTCCCCCTCTTCCTCCTCCTCCCTCCCTCTTTCCTCCCCACTCTCTCTCATACTCTTAAATGTCCTTATGAATGGCTGAAAAATATTTTATATTTAATTTACCCACTGTTGGTCAGCTGAATCCTTTAAAATGTTTAGCATCAGAGATAAAAATACGTTATCTTTGTTCTTATAGCTTTCTTGTTGAGGTTTGCTTTAGAATAAGTTCCAAAGAAAGGAACTACCGGGTGGAGGGAGCTGAGCACGCGGTTGACTTCCTTTATCCAAAGCCAGTTTGCTCTCCCACAGAATGAAGCTAATTAACTCGACTGCTAGAAGAGTCTCCCCCTTTCTGACATCGCCCCAGCTTCCCTTTATCCAAATTTGCATTTGCTCAATGACCGTAACTTTGCTCCTTTAACTTCTTTGCAGTGTGGTAGAATCTGCCTCTGTGCCTGTTGGTGAGTGTCTTTGCCCATAATTCTTCCCAGGTCTTAGTCCTGTTGCAATTCAGAAATTTCAAAACAACGCTGGCTTAATGTCATTTCTGCAAACTGCTAGGAACTGAACGAGCGGTTGGTGCAGACAAGCACTGGGATGGACCCACTCGCGGGGAATGGACCCAAATCCCAGCTCTTTCCTCCAACCTCCTAACTTTCAACAACTGAGGCAGGAATTTCAGTCTTAGTGTAAAATTATGAACAAGGATATTTCCCCTGCTGTGTATTTACATCTGCACAGCAGCCTTTGTTTTCACAGTCACGCTCCACCCGGAGGACTGCTCTTTTA
Organism: Apodemus agrarius; assembly: GCA_964023405.1. NCBI lineage: Eukaryota > Metazoa > Chordata > Mammalia > Rodentia > Muridae > Apodemus > Apodemus agrarius. The sequence goes on from OZ030014.1 coordinate 55,357,740, forward strand.
TCTGGGATAATTGCCATGGTGAGACTTACCTTGTGCGTTTATCCTGAAATTATTAGATAAGTATGAAAATCAGAGGCAAACAACAACATCTTCCTTTTTTTCTTGTTTTTGCTCAAATTAATTAAAAAAAAACTCAAAACACATTTAAAAAAAAAAAAGGAGAAATAAAGCACACTCCACACACACCACGGCCTGCACACACACCACGGCCTGCACACACCACAGCCTGCACACACCACAGCCTGCACACGACACAGCCTGCACACACCACAGCCTGCACACACCACAGCCTGCACACGACACAGCCTGCACACACCACAGCCTGCACACACCACAGCCTGCACACACCACAGCCTGCACACACCACAGCTTGCACTGTTTAGACTCCTCTACTGTGTCTATTTTTATTGCATTGCTGTTACCTAAATATTTATTCTCAAACCAGAATCCCCGGGAGTGTTTTAAAAATACAGATTCCTATCCTACTGCCCCAGATCCAACCAAAATCTTTAGTTACAGCCTACAAATCCACACTTTCAAAAATATTCCCCAAGTTTTCAAATATTTTTTTCTCAACAGTTATCACTTTAAGCCTTAAGAACCATAAGCTAATATTTATGTTCTTACATGCGACTAAGTATTTCTGCAGTGTTTGAGAAAGAGCTCCCAAAAGGCAATTTACTCTTAACTAACCCTGTGCTACACCACAGCGGAGCCAGAGCAGCGCTCTGACTTCTATAGTAGGTGACCACCTACAAGTCCCAAGCAGCCCTGGTGTCAGGATCTACAGCCTAATTGCAAGTTACCCCCAGGACGGTCCCTGAAGGGAAGGAGTCAGGAATTCTTTGTTCTATTAAAATTTTTGTTGTTGTACTTTGTTCATTGGGTGTGTGTTTTGTTGTTGTTTGGGGGCATATTGTTTGATTTGGTTTTTTGAGGCAGGGTCTATGTAGTCCTAAATGTCCTGAAACTATGTAGACCAGGTTGGCCTCAAACTCACAGAGATCTACCTACCTCTGCTTCTCAGAGTTCCACCATGCCCAGTAGTTGGTTTATTTTTTTTTAAACCAGTCAAAAAATTATCAAAATCTCCTGGGGCAAAGGCGGGACATCCGTTAATAATTTTTATTTTTCAAAATTTATTTTTTTCGTGGAAGCTATCTTTATGCTTTAGGGAAAGATAAATGAGAACTAATCAAAATCTGGTGATATTTCCAATTTATCTATCAGTTGCTTTAAACTTTCCTTTCTGTCAGTTAAACATTATTACAAACTTATTCTCAGTTGTCGATAAACACAAGTCAATGTATTCGATAATGTTGATATGTGCACTATGAAATTATTATATATTACCTACTCATCATACACAGGTCAATAAAATGGTAGTTCAATAATATCTCCAATAATGTCAACTTCTGTAGTCTGAATTATCTTATAAAAAGAGAAAAATTAAAAACTGAAAGGATATTAATACAGATATTTTATTACATTGATTTTATACTAACTCTCCAGGTCTGTCCATGTAGATGTCTCATCCCCAAAAGTATCGCAGCGGGGGCCCTAACCAGATGTGGATGAGGCGCTCGGGTTAGCTTCATATTCCCCTGCACTGAGATAACAAAAGCCATGCTGTATGAGGTGGGCTAGGAACAGGGAGAGGCACTCTGTGATCCTGCCAGCAGCAAGATAAAATTGTCCAGAAGTGCACTGTCACCTCCAGCACAGAAAGTTCTTATTTATTCCTCATCGTTCTAGAAATAACATTTATGATCCACCCCAGGGCCCTTGAGAGATCACATTAATGTTTCCTAGCTCAGCCACCCCAGTGGGAGTATTCTTTACCCAATTCTGCACTACACAGGAAGCGAGTCTTCAGGCCCCATGAACTGAAACAAGCAGAGGTATTCGGTATCTTATTGCAGGTCTCGGGTGAGACCTGTGGCTGCATCCTGTGACTGGACAGAGACTTTGGTTCTTCCTAAGCTGTCCCACAAAAGGCTCCTAACAGCGGGGGGAGAATGGTGGTCCAAGTGTCCCCTCGTGGTTATCTTTAGAATGTTTGCAGATGTTCTAGCCTAGTCCCTCAATACGGCCACAAAAGAAGCATGTATATTTGGGTTAATATCAAAACTATATTTCTTTCAAAACTAGGTCTAAAGCTGATATTCCATCATTGAAGAAAGGCAGAAAAATATAAAAGCCAGAGAGGAGGGTGAGGGCAGGAAGGAGGAGGAGTGCTATCGAAGCCTCAATCCCTGGCATGATATATTTGTTGAACTTCTGAACGCACAGCAGATTAAATACTTGTACGAGACCTCTACAAGATTGGGCCTGCTACCCTGTCATGGGATTTGGGGGAGTTCATAAGGCCTCACCTCTCCCTAAGTTCTTATACACAGAGAAGAGCTGGTGGGCAAGGAGAGGTGTTTGCTTCAGTGGTGGAGCCACTGGTGCTGTACATGCTCCTGTAAACTCCCTCCCAGGCTCCTATGGATACTCCTTGACTTGTTAGAAAGAAACAAGGAAGACATGACAGTAGAAGAAAGACCAGTTGGGAAGAAGATTATCAAGAGTTGGAGGGATAAGAGAGGGTAAGGGGTGGGGAAGAATATGATTGAAATACATTATGCACATGTATGTAAGTGTCATAATGAAATCATGTATTGTGTGTTATTAGTATATGCTTATAAAAACATCCCAGGTAACTAAAATTGATACTCCTAGAGAATGTGATACTAGGCACCAATGAGGTGCACATCTGCCATCATCCATGCTATTCAAAATGCTCAGGTGCCATATGTGAAACACATCCAGAGCCATCCCTGAGAGCCGGTCTTCCAGTGTGCTGCCCAAAGGCCTGGTCCAGAGCTGTCTAAACCAGGGAGACATCCACTTTAGAGAATCTGAGAGGGGGGGTAAGAGAGAGGGAGAGACAGAGAGAAGAGAGAGAGAGAGAGAGAGAGAGAGAGAGAGAGAGAGAGAGAGAGAGGAACAGAGCAAGAATTTGTCTCTCCGCAGCAGAACCTGTAGGTAGGTATTCCACTACTAAAGTCCAGAAACACGGCCCTGACTTTCTATGAAGTCCAGAAAGGTGGTCTTCAGAAACGGAAGCAATTAAGACAATGCAGACAAAAACCCAAGGCAAGAAATAGAAGGGCATTTGTCTCCTGTCTCCCTGTAGATGACTAAACCATGGACCATTCTCTGGGACTGAGATCCATGCTGTGGAGGCTCGGCTGCCTGAGGTGCTCACCTCAGCATGTCACAAGGCACTTACTTGAGAAACATAAGTATAAAAATCACACACAAAACATGGCCATCTAGGCCTAAATCACATGATAAGAATCACGTGCTCACTTATATTTGCCTCAACAATTCTGAGGTGGCGAGAGAGACACCAAACTCAATTAACCATGCAGGCTCTTGCTTGAGTATAAACTAGGAATTCTGCTTACCTAGCAAGAAGAAAGCAGACCTAATAATGCCTTTACCTGTCAGTTTAGAACTGAGAATCTGAAAATTACAAGTTATGAGTCCAGAGGAAAACTACAGGCCTGTCTTGGGTATCGCTGTGACGTTCCTTTTTGCCACCCTGCTACTGACACTTTGCTCCTGATGGTGTGAGATGAAGTGGCCTCTGGTCCCCAGCCACAATGTCCCACAAACAACTGCATATTGTCCAAAACAAGAGAGCCAGGAGGGCAGGCCTGGAATGCTGGTCCAGTTGACCATGCCCCTGCCTGTCCTCACATAATGCAAAGAGCAGGGCATTGCTCTTGCTTAAGAACTTTGCACCAGATAAAGCAACAGTGTATCCCTCTGCCTATGTACACTGCTTAAGAATAAGGACTCTTGACCTACCTGGTTGAAAACAACAAAACTATTCAGAAAGGAGTCTTAAAATGTTTTTAGTTTATACATTCTTTTGAGGGATCATATTTAATAGGTGAAGTCATTTTCAAGTAGAACTCTATGCAATACACACCACTTTCTTAGAATTCTCTAGATGAGCAGAAAAACTAAATTCAGCAGGGAAAGTAAGAAGCAGCAGCAAGGTGTAACATGGAAGAGTTTAGCAACTATAATAATGGATCAGGCTGCTCGACATCCAGGACTCTGAACCCCAAGACAGGGAGGACCAAAATCCTGTCGGGTGTCTCCCTAGAAGACTCCAGTTATCCAGTCGGTATCTTGAAGACCTTTCAATCTTAAGGTTCCAATATGTGATCCCTGTTCACTAACAACTTCACAGGAGACACATATGAGCTCAGCCCAGTCAAACATCAGACATCCAAGCACACCCTCCCTACCTGAAAACAACAAAACCAAGATACACTATACTGTAGCACTGCCTCCAGGGCACACTGTACTGTAGCACTGCCTCCAGGACACACCATGGCACTGCCTCCAGGACACACTGTACTGTAGCACTGCCTCCAGGGCACACTGTAGCACTGCCTCCAGGGCACACTGCAGCACTGCCTCCAGGGCACACTGTACTATAGCACTGCCTCCAGGGTGCACTGTACTGTAGCACTGCTTCCAGGGCACACAGCAGCACTGCTTCCAGGGCACACAGTAGCACTGCCTCCAGGGCACACCGTAGCACTGCCTCCAGGGTGCACTGGACTGTAACACTGCCTCCAGGGTGCACTGGACTGTAGCACTGCCTCCAGGGCACACCATAGCACTGCCTCCAGGGCACACCATAGCACTGCCTCCAGGGCACACCATAGCACTGCCTCCAGGGCGCACTGTACTGTAGCACTGCTTCCAGGGCACACCATAGCACTGCCTCCAGGACACACTATACTGTATGTAGCACTGCTTCCAGGGCACACTGCAGCACTGCCTCCAGAGCACATTGTAGCACTATATCCAGAACAAGAGAGGACGAACAGGAAACAGAATGCTGTGCTCAAACATCTTCAGACCCACTCTTTAAGGCATCATGTACAGCCAAATATTCTAGCCCCAACAGAAACAGCTTTAAAGCAAAGGCCTCACTGTTTTTAGAAAATGGCACAGGAGATGAAGGGATCCAAGGCTGTAGCATATAAGCAAGCCAAGCTGCTGAGAATGTCGGCCAATCACTTCCTGTGAACTTTGAGCTAGCTACATGACCCTAGTCCTAAATGTCAAGGTACCATCAATTAATAACAAACTGTCCTGTCAAGGGCTTCAGGCACCTCACGGGATCAAAGCTTAAAGACAAAGTCAACAGAGAAAGAAGAAAAACTATCTTCAGACCTCAGATACCTCCACAGTTGAGGAAAGGACGTAGGCATTCTAAAGCTGTGAGAGCAGCTGATGGTCATGCAGACCAAGGAGTACATAGAAATGGCAGTCCAGTTCTAAGAACATTCTCCTTACACAGGCATGGGCTTAAAGCACCGGTCCTCAGCCTGAGCCCATCCTGGGACCTGCAAGGTAGTAGCTATCACTTCCCGGAATTTCCCCAGGTCAAGAAACCAAGTACATGATGTTAGGTCATTTTACCCAGGAAATCATCCAACCAAACACAGATACCATGAAGACCTACCTGACAGAGCTGGGTATTTCTGAGTTCAATATAATTTGACAAAAGTCTTGGAAGGGTTTTTGCTTTGGTGTATTATTTTCAGAACAGATCTCACAGTTCTACTTCATCTTCAAGTGCTTGGATTACAGGCATCCACCACCATGACCAGAACCAGTTGTTGATAAGAGATATTCTTTAAAACAAATTAAAAGTGAACAAAGTAAAAAAAAAAAAAATAGCAAAACTAAAAGAATTGGGGAGGGAAGAATCACAACTTCTTTTGGCTTCGCTGTTTTTTTTTTCTTCACACCTCTTCATGACTTTAACACAATTCCTTTATATTAGAGGAAAATGTACATAACAAAATCTATGGGCTAATTAGCCTTAAGTGCCAGATGGTTGCATGAAGTCCCGTCACTCTCTTAGGTAGTCACCACAATTCTCTGTCTCAAGAACCTGTTCAAGAGTTCACCTGAAATGTGTTCCAAACAACAAATCCTATGCCCATCCCCCAGTCCCTGGCTGTCACTCTTATACCGCCCATCTCCGTGAACTGACCACCCTGTATGCCTCAGTACATGTCATATAGTTAGCTCACGGCCAGTTCATTTCAGTGAACATAATGTTCCAGCGCCATACTTTCAAGCTTCATCTATGTTCTTCATTGCTTTTGCCTTATTCTTTGACAGTTTCATAAATACTGAATTTGGTCATTTTCACCCCACACTGTTACTCCCTCTCACTCTCTTCACACGCTCACTAAGCCCTTCTTTGCAGCAATCCCCCTTTCCTCTTTCATCTCTTTCTGTTTGTTTGTTGTGACCCACTGTCTTAGTTAGGGTTTTACTGCTGTGAACAGACACCATGACTAAGGCAACTCTTATAAGGACAACACTTAATTGGGGCTGGCTTACAGGTTCAGAGGTTCAGTCCACTACCATCAAGGCGGAAGCATGGCAGCATCCAGGCAGGCATGGTGCAGGAGGAATTGAGAATTCTACATCTTCATCTGAAGATAGCCAGGAGAAGATTGGCTTCCAGGCAGCTAGGAGGAGGGTCTTAAAGTGACATGCACTTCCTCTAACAAGGCCACACATACTCCATCAAGGCCATGCCTCCTAATAGTGCCAATCCCTGGGCCAAGCATATTCAAACCACCACACCCGCTGAGTTTAAGATTGCTTCCATGAGCAATGAACAGGGGTTATTGACAGGAACATTGGGAATTTATTGGTGGCTACCCTGCTAAAGAAAATGACTCCTCACTCAGTAATCTTATTGCTAATTGCTCCTCAGGGATGGGTGTGGGCCTTCCAAGTACCCATTCCATCCATGATAGAATGTTGACAGGGCCCATCTTATGCAGGTACCCACAGCTGCTGTGAATTCATGAGTACAATGGCCATGACACGCCTCCATGCAGGTCCCTGGATGGGCTCAGGTTGAGGACCTGTGTTTTAAACCCATGCCTGTATAAGGAGAATGTTCTTAGAACTGGACTGGCATTTCCATGTATTCCTTGGTTTTCATGAACATCAGCTGCTCTCACAGCTTTGGAATGTCTACCCACTTGTCCTTTCCTCTGGTTGGTTGGTTGGTTGTTTTCCAGCACAGAAGACTGAACCCAAGACCTCCTGAATGCTAGAACAAGTACTTCCCCACCGAGCTACAGCTTAATCTCTCATTCAAAGGCTAAGTAATAGCACCCTATGTGTACAAGTAGAACACATTTTATTTATCTACTGATCTGTCAACTAAAATGTGAGTTACATCCACTTTGGGGACACTGTACATAATCTGTTATGATCATCTGTTGGTGCACCATCTTTAAATGGGATTGCTGACTGGAAAGAGTTCTGCTTAACTGTTTTAAGGAAGATCCATACTACTGTCCCATTTTACAGTCCACACCATTTTAAATTCCTCCCAGCAGTTCACAAGAGTTCCCATTTCTCCGAGTTCCCTCCTCATCATTTCCTGTTTACCTGGACTGTTTCTGCAGTTTGTCAGTTGGATAGCCATCATAATGGATACGAAGCGACATGAAGCATATCTCACTTTGTAGCTTTGATCGACATTAGGATCCTTAATGATTAGTGGTTGCTCCGTGTTCTTTTAAATGGTGTTTCAAAATACCTCATTTTGTTTCCTCATCCCTCTTAGTCAGATAGGAATGTAATCGCCGCTTTAAGTAGATACCCCTTAGATGCTCTGAATCTCTGAGGAACAACTTCCAACACACTGATAGAGAGAAACTGAAGCTTCCATGATTGAGGTTTTAACCTCCTTTAAAAACCTGAACAAAGTTTCCTTCTGGGCTCTTAAACTGGGCAAAGCAGCCTTGAATCCTACACTCTGATAAAGCAAATAATGTCCATTGTTGAAGAAGTATGGACCTGGGACTCTAGCATCACAGGCTCCATTGGATGGAGCTTCTCCAACTCTTCTTTAGCCCCTCCTCCCATCCCCCCTCCCACACCTGCCCATATCCTCTTCCTCCTCACTCCCCTTCCCCACATTCTCTCCCCCAGATCTCCCTACGTCCTCCTCCTCATCCCTCCCCACACCCATGCTCTACCATCCCAGTTCCAGGACTAGCAGAGAACACAACAGGTCAGAAGAGGCTGCCCCCTCCTTAAAGACAACCTACAGAGCAAAACAAACACAGGCAGCGAAGGGATCTGGGAGGGTAAGGTCCAGTTCTGAAGCAGTGGTCCTTCGATGGCTAGGGTCTCCGTTCCATTTGTTGGTCTTTTCCAAGGTTTTCTGACTGCTGCATATCATCTAATTCCCATCATGTGTAATCTAGCACTTTACCTCCAAATCATTTTCAAATCTTTTTGTTTTGTTTTGTTTGTTTTATTTTTGTAAACTGTCTTGCAATTCAACTGGCAAGATGCTCTGCAGATCACTGTGGGCCCAATAGACCAGGTCCCTGACACTGTGTGACTCCCTACGCACCAAGAAAGGCTGCCTTTTTCAGGCTCTCCCTGAAACTCCTGAAGTGTCTCCAGTGCAGATAACCACCCTTCATCCATAAGCAGAAAGTAACTCATTAAAACTAGTGTCGCCTAATAAAGAAAACAGGTCACTCTATGTGGTCTGAGCAAAATCATACATTTCAGTGGGCTCCTACACACAATTGTGATACCATTCACAGAGACCTGAACCAAACAAATCCCCCCTAAGGGAAAGTTACCAAACACTTTCTTGCCAACTCAAAATAAAAAATGCCAAAAGAGAAACAAGCTCTTCTAAAGAAAACCTTCACTTGCTATCTCTGTGCCAATGATGACACTCTGATGATTGCTGACACTGTATATTTTGTTGTCGCTACTTACTGCTGATCTCCTATTTAATGTGGAATTACAACAGAGTCCCCAGAGACTATAAGACATTTTGTTGCTAAAGAAAACAAAACAAAGATGCTTTGAGCCACAATAAATACTATGAAGCCAAAAGGAGACAGGGTGGCCTGCTGAATTATTCTGAGATACCCACAAAAATCTACAAGTCCAAATTTTCTCCTAAGAGACTAGGACCCAAAAAGATTCAAATATCCAAATCATGTTTTCCATGTGTTAGAATTCTATCTAAGCTCCACCCCACAGTTACCTGGCAATAGCCAGGTAGTTCTGGCCCACTATAAAAGGGGCTGCCTTTCCCCCTTTCTCTCTTGCTCCTCGTGCCTCTTACTCTCTTAGCCTCTCTCTTGCCCCATCTTGGGCTCTCCTCCCTTCCACCTTCCCCTCCCCCCCCTCCATGTGGTCATGGCTGGCCTCTGCTTCTCCACTCTCTCCCTCTCTCTGCCTTTCTCTACCTCTACTGCCCCCTTAACTCTCCCTCCCCATGCCCTGAATAAACTCTGTTCTATGCTACACCATGTGTGTCTGGTTCCTCAGGGGGAAGGGATGCCCCAACATGGGCCCCGCTGAGGCACCCCTTCCCCCACACCACCATAGAACATATTCTTATGCCTCTTTCTCTTTTTATTATCACAACACCATGTGTGATGGGATATGAAAAAACTGAAGGAAAAACAGATATGTAAAAATGCACACACATAACTAGAATTCTCAACTTGAATTCTATCAAATACGATGCATGCTGGGCTTTACAACGAGAATCTGATTATCAGGGACAGATCTCCCCCTGTCAACTAAAACAAAATATTCAAGCACTTTTTATACAAACAACCCTTCTTGGTCATGTAATAGTTCCCTCTGACAGAGCAGTCTGGGCAGAGCGCAATAAACAAAATCCAGACAGGAAGTAGCCAGAGAGAATAAAGGCAGAGCGTTCTGGCACCATCTCCTTGTAGGAAAACAAGAAATATTGCTCTATTTTAACAGAATCATTACAGAGCCCAGAGCCAAATTATAATGAGTATTAATATGGCCAGTGATGGGGGTAGGGTCCACAAGTGAGTTTCTAATGTTTTGGCCCCGTTCCTAGAATCAGTGTCATAAAATCAGCTCTAACTACTGACCACTGGCAATGCCAGAGTCAAATTCCCATCCAGAGTGAAATATTTTTACTTCCTCCCTGGAGATCAGCCTTTGCAAAGCCTTCCCTCATTTTGATGCATGTGGGTTTGTGCACATGGAAATTCTCTATTAAAACTTCTATTTGCTAAAATAAGTCCAACCTTTCCACCAAAGAAAGAATGCTTAAAGAAAGCACCATGCTTTTAACTTAAGAATGATACATCCACAGTGGCTTTCCTGACACAGATGTCTGGGCAATAACGTTCAGCAAAAAGAGACATTCTGCGCCTATCACTGAATAATCATCACGCCTTTCAAGAGATATGTGTCAATTTCGAGCATGCCTGGAAACCACAACAATAAGGGGCAAGCATGGGCATTCCTCCTCAATGGAGACCCTGGTTGTCTCCTAAACATACATTCTCCGTTCCCTCCACATTACTAGACAGGCACACGCCTGTCTAGGTGAAGACATATTTCTCAGCCATCCTTGCAGAGAAGTCAGCATGTGACTGGTTCTGACCAATGGGGCCATTGACCACAAAGTGCTCTTGAAAGGAACACACATGTATACACACACACACACACACACACACACACACACACACTCGCTCCCACCCACACAGAAGGGAGAAAGCCCTGTGGAATCATTCTCCCAGCCTTGACTAGTTTATGCTCAGACCACTACAGACCGGAGTTAAGTAAGCTTCTGTCTCGTTAGTGCTCAGCTACTACACATCCTAACGCCACACCTTGAGTGTAGCCATTATCTTTTGTTTGACTAGCCGTTTTGGCGGGGAAGGGAGAGACTCAGATAAGGTCTTCTATAACTCAGGCTGACCTTGAACTCACTTCATAGCTAAGGGCAACCCTGAGTGCTTGGCTCTCCGTTCTCTACCTCGCATATGTCAAACTACGTGAGCCGCCGCTGTGCCTCACTAGCAGCCATTGCCTAAGATGCACTGTAAGTTTCCCGATATGAGCAACGGCTGGGATTGGGTGTCAGTCTGCTATTAGGAGCCATGTTTCTGAGGCTTTAGTTGCAGTTTTCACATATATATATAATCACATGTAAAGCAATCCTTCAGACAGGGCACCGTTCCAGGAAAAAGCAGTCAGCTTCATCTCCTGTCAGTCATCCAGAAGGGTTTCCTCTCAGCGTGCACACGTCATACCTGTGTACAATCATTAAGACAACGCAAGTCCAGGCACCAGAGTCTTTCCCGTCATCTGTAAAGTTAGACCCTTACCTCGGTGTGGTGGTACTTGCCGTAACTACAGCACTCAGACAGCTCAAGCCAGGGAATCAGCTCTAGGCCAGCCTGGGCTACACACCAAGACCTTGACTCAAATAAACCAAAACAGAACAGAATGGGAGAATCAAATGGGAGGATCATCTGAACCTCTCCTCAACAGTTGAGTCTACTGAGATGCCATTCTTCTAGCTCAAGAAGAATCAAAACCCAGGACTCTGTACGCTTGGGCCATAGACCTAGGTCTAAGTGATCGGGTCAATTCGTATAGGTTCCTCAGTGGTTTCACTATTTGGGATGGGGATTCGGCTCGGGGTAAAGTGCTGCCTCACACACAGGAGGCCTTGGAGCTCTAGCATCAAATAAACAGGGCTTGGGGGCATGGGCCCCTGACAGAGGCAAGAGGATCAGAAATTTAGAGTCATCCTTAGCTACACAGTGAGTTCTAGGCCAGCTTCCAACACATGAGTCCTTGTCTCAAGGGGAAAAAAGAAAATCACAATTTGCTTTGAGAGACACCAAAGCCGTTTTGTGGCAGCCATCCTCACCACGTACGGAATGAGAGGACAGCTGGCTCCCCGACAGGAATGGCGAGAGAGTCCGCAGCCAAGATCTCTCAGACACACGGAGGAGGCCCAGTGAGCCACCCACGGAATTCAGCGCACACCAGCTCAAACCCAAACGAGAGCAACCGTCTCCTTAACGCACTCCACAAACCAGGCCCTTTCTCCCCCGTCTCACCCACAGAAAGGCAAGCAGGCTTCATTCCAGAAAGCGTTTTAAAACTGAAAGCTCAGGTTGCCTCTTTCATGTATTTCTTTAAGCTGCCTCTGCCTCGTATAATAAAGATGGCTGGGTGTTTGCTTTGTGTTTCTTAAGTCCTGAGTATATGTAGGATTTCTTATATGTAAAGAATATTATAACACAGACCATTTATGAATGTAGCATAATAAATGTTGCCACAAAAAAAAAAAAGCCAATGGCTAGCCGTCACTTCCCTTTAATATTTGGGAGAGCATGCCTTTCGGTAGATTAACAACACGGACAAAAGAAAATTGTTATGTCAACCCTTTGGCAGTGAGCAAAGAACAACAGAGGCCAATTTGAATCACCTCCGTTTTCACAGATTAAATCCAATAGTCAAAGTATTTTATTGTATACTAGACGTAGAGTACATGGCATATCCCTATATAAAAATGATCTTCAGGAGGAAACCAAACAATAACTCTCTAAGCAGAAGTAGCAACTGCTAGGCAGGTAGGGGAAGCTTCTCAAGGCTTCGTAACTGAATAGGAAGGGTACTAACCAGAGGTGGCTATCTAAAGAATTCTCCACCATGGCACCTCACATAGAGACAGCACAGTGGTTAAGAGAGCGTCGTGGCTGCTCTTGCAGAGGACTTGGATTTAGTTCTCAGCACCTACATGGCAGCTCTCAACCTTCTGTAATTTCATTCCAGTGGAGTCAATGTCCTCTTCTGGCTGCCGCTGGCACCACGCACGCATGTTGTGCACAAGCCTAAGTGCAGGGGAACACCGATACACACGAAAGACAATTCCCCACAAAGCACCATCCTTCTCGGCCCTCTGGCTAAGCACTGGCATGAAAGCTGAAGGAGCCATTTCATCTTGATCATTTTTAGAAGGCCTCAAATAACAGCTAAGAGCATTTATTGCAAAGATGCCAGTGGGAAGGGGAGAATGGAAAATTACAGTTGAAATCGCATCCTTAAGAGAGCCAGTTAAGCCACTGATACACAAGTCAAGCTCAACTCTACCTGACTAAGGAAGCCAAGGATAAGGACTGATTAAACCTTAAAGCTCTGCAGTTTTTAACCATTTTATATTTTAAAACTTGGGCTTTTTTCCCCCTTCACACAAACTGAATAACAGTCCCAGGCTTTTGAACATGGTTGGAAGAGAGGAATCTTCCTGTGGGCAGTTAGGAGAATCACTTGACGCTGAGTGCGTGACTCAGTGGTAGAAGAGTTTGCTTGGCATGGGCAAGGCCTGGGTCCAGAGGTTCAATTCCCCAGCAGCACAAAACAAACAAACAAAGGGTCTCACTGACCCTCTGTGTGCAGAAAGGCTAGTCACCACACCTCTGCAGTCTACTTTCTCCCCACCTGCAGAGTCTAACCAGACCTCCAACTTCCTTTTTAAAGAAAAGGGAAACAGCCAAGAAAGCAGAGCTTCTCCAGATCCTTCTGAGGGTGCACGACATCCACAGAGCCAGTTTTCAGGAGCCTTAGAAATGATCTCTTTCACTGAATCTACTCACAACTCACGGCTCTTGCAGAAGACCTGGGTTCATTCAGTTCCCAGCATCCACAGGGTGGCTCACAACTACCTGTAATTCAAGTCCCAGGGGATCATATGCCCTCTTGTAACTTGTATAAGACTCTTGCACACACAGTGACATATGTATGCTCAGGGGTGTGCATGCACAAAAACATACACACAGATAAACATTAAAAAAATATTCTTAGATAAAATAAGAAATACATGTTGGGAAACATTCAGTATTGACATTAATAACCATTGAGCTTTCGAATGCTGGTGCTGTGTCATTTTTGTATCTGGGGTTCTATTTACATGTGGCATTCATGAACACATGTACGTTCTGTGTTTCCTCGCCCTCTGTATGCTCAACAGGCTCAGCAAGGCCTTTAAACGGCAAGTATAGAGATGTTCTGTCCCTGCCCTATCCCATGTAAACCGGCCTTTCATAAGCAATCGGGCACACAAAGTTTGGATATGGAGATGTAAGCCATAAGACTCCTCTCTCTTAATGGAGATTCGCTACAACAAGCATGCTACTCTTAAGCAGAAAGCTGTTGCCTTGGAAACAGGAGCTGTAACTACTGCAGTCACACCTCGTAGCAAAGATGGCCAAGATCTATTTTAATTCTTAAATGCCTCAAGGAACTGCAGACGATTGTAGTTATGGAAGATAGGCAATCTGTAGTAATGAGGAAACACATGCCAGAATTAGAGAGGCTGCAACTGAGAAAGAAGAGGTAGAGAAAGAGGAAGGGGAGGGGAGGGGAAGGGAGGGGAGGGGAGGGGAGGGGAGGGGAGGGGAGGGGAGGGGAGGGGAGGGGAGGGGAGGGGAGGGGAGGGGAGGGGAGGGAAAGGCAAGCCAACCTGACAAGTAAAGGCATCCAAGAACCGCCCAGCTGGAGGATCAGCCCGTCGGTGATGAGAGCCATTCCGTCCTATTTACCTTACAACTGCCTACAGCCCCGTGCTTCTCGCAGGATCGCAGGAATGCAAAGCCACACAGGGCCATCTCTGCTGCAGGAGACACACACTCAAATCACGTTCACTGGAAGTACATATGCCGTTCACTTTTGCAGCGAAAATGGGGGGTTGGGGGGGGATGATAAGAGGCTTCAGAGATTATGTGGCAGTTTTTCTAAGCTGGAACGTAAATAGGTAAGAGTGGTTCAGAGAAGGTCAAGGTACGGCATCTTGGGCAGAGGGCAGGACAGGCAGGAAGGGCAGGGGCGATGACGCAGCACGGTCGGTCCTGTTGATCAACAGGACCTGCAATTCTGGTAGAACCCTTCCACATGTGGAAGATTGTCCCACGCATGGCATGTGCCACCTCTGACTCCACCCCTGAACTGCTGGCAGCAGCTGCTAATCACTGTGATAACCAGAATGCGTCTCATTTGCACATGTCCCAGGAGTGGGAAGATGGTGCTGCCACTCCAATGGAGACGTGCAAGGACTAAGAACAGAGCAGTGGCCGAAGCGGGGACAGGGCGAGGCTAAGACCTGAGGATGAGGATGCAGCAGGGGCTGGGGCGAAGCCTCTGGGAAGACCCAGCAAAGCTCAACCCCTACTAAACTTTAAAAAGACAGCATGGTTTGTAAAGCAGTGAATGGTATGGGGGGGGCCAACGACAAGCCTTGGCCACTCACATTGTCTAAGGAGGCAGAGAACGAAGACTACACCCCAAGGTCTTCAGCTTGGACAGACTAGTAAAGAAGACAAGCACTGATCAAAGCCCTGGGTGTGAAACAAGAGTGAGTTCGGAAGAGCACAGGGAGGAGAGGTAGACAGGAGGGTGTAGACCTGAGAGGCATCTATCTGGATGGCTAAGGATCAATAAACAGCTGGCTGACTGCTGAGGAGAGACATCCAGAGTGGAGGTGACAGACCTCTACCAAGGCATGTCAAAGCCATCCCCTCCTCTGCGCCCAGGAGTAGTCCCCAACTTGCTAAACAAGCCAGAAAGGAGTTCTGGGGGAAAGTTGAGACACTGACCCGGCTTAGCCACCTGGCACCACGCGGCTGACCAGTGGCATGCCACTGGGAAGGGAGGTGACACCCCTGGCGAGGCTTAGGTAAGCTACCAGGTAGCACCCAAACCGGCAAACTCCTGCTACTTGTAAGTCCCAAGGAGAAGGAAACTCTCTGCCACGCTTAACATAAACTACTCCTACTTATGAATCACTGCATTTTGAGTTGTAAAAGACTTGACATATTAGCTTAGAATCTGCATTTGAATATTCATGAAGTTGATTAAAATTCCCCATCCCCCATGACTTTGAGGGTGAACAGGGGTGAGGGATAACATGGCAAGAACTAGAAGAAAGGGGAATGATGCAATTCTATTTTAATTTCAAAAATAAAAATCCCTGTTTAGTTAGGCCTCTGGAAAGTTGATAGGCCAAAGGCCATAAATCCTGAGACTAAAGCAGACCTGCGTTTCTCCAGACCTTAAGGAAGCCTGTGATAAAAAGAGTCATGTAAATAGAGAGAAAAGAAGCCAACACAGAAAGGGGTGGGACCCAACAAGAGTGGACGCAGAGTGGTCACAGGGAACAAGAAAACCTTAATTCTTTTACAAAGCAAAGTAAATTTTAAAAAAGTAATTCCAGGAAAAGGATGGGCAAACGGTCCGGGGATCTAGAGAAAAGTGTCAGCTCATCAGGGCTCTGGGAAACATGTCCATCCTCTCATATTAGCATGTTAGAATGTTTAGAGCGATAGCCTGTGGGCTGGGGAAACGGCTCTTATGGAACCAATTGCTACGGCTGCAGAAGCCTGTCTGCACCCCACCCCACCCCACCCCAGCCCTGAACCCACTCCTTCACGTGGAATGTTATTGTCAGACAATCATCCCAGCCCCCGAATAGCCAGCTGTTTTACAAAAGCTCTGCATCAGTCTCGCTAGTCAGAGCTGGTAAGATCACGGTTCTGACACTTGCCCTCCACACGCCTGTGGCCTGTGGCACAGCCCAACAGTCATTCCCCACTAGGTCTGATCAAAAGCCAAAATTATTGAAACAAACAATAACAGAAATGCCTTGGCTTGGATATAAAATCTGTAGCCCCCTCTGAGGGACTAGGAGAGGCTACAAAGTCTTTCAGGGCCCAAACTGAAGCGGCCTGTAAGGGATGCCAGCGGGTCCACAGCCAAGCCCTGCCTGGCGCATGTGCAGGTCAGGTTCCCCAGGCAGCCCACAGGCCCCAGCTGGCCGGACCCTAGCAGGTGAGATTCGGAAGGCCTCAGAGCGGGGGCCTTAACCACAGGCCTTCGTCCACGCCAGAAATAAGCTATGAGGGAAACCTGACACAAAGCGAGCTGCTTTCTGACATATCGAGGGTTGTTTTAGTTAATTCCTTGAGCAGATCAAATGATAATAGCATGAAACCTCCATTCCACTGTGCTAATCAACCTCTAAGTTCCCCAGCTGACCACAGAAGCAACGAGGTGAGGGGGCCATGATCAGCAGCTCGCTCTTCCTCGAACCAACTGAAGGACTGCAGAGGGGAGATGGGAAGGGAGGGGAGGGAGAAGGCAGGGGGAGGGAGGGGAGGGAGGGAAGCAGAGGGAGAGAGGGGAAGGGAAGGAGGGGAGTGGGGAGGGGAGGGAAGGGGAGGGAGGGAAGGATGGGGAGGGTAGGGAGGGAGGGATGAAGGCAACCATCATCACCGGCATCAGTAAGAGGACCTGGAATTTAGGCTTGAGCTCCTGTCCTTGCTGAGAGAATGGTGCTTACAACAGAGTCAGGGGAAATCTCCTCAACCTGTTACCTGGTCTATAAAACGGGAATGAATCCTGTGGTCGTGTCCTTAAGGTTGCTACGAAGCACAATCGATATGACAGATACGATTCTGTCTCTGTCCGATGAGCCACCCAAGAACCTTCATCCAGGAATGACATGGCCCCAGCTCAGCCAAGTGGTTAGCGACCCAGGAGTGCAGCCACCAACTCCCACAAGGGAGGCCTCAGCTTCAGCCAGCCACTTCCCCCGAGATCACAGACTTCCCACCCTGCCTGCAAAGACATCCCACTCTGACTGCTGACGGGCAAACACGAGATGTGCAAGCAATATCAGCTCAAAGCCGGAAGCCATGGCTTCTCACTACCAAGCTTCCTGCCAAGGTGGCTGAGGTGTCTTCTTCTCCTGATCTACCTGAGGGCACTTCGCCCCCTCTGCAGACATCCATCCCTAATGAACACACTATAGCCCAGGAGGGCCTCGCTGGAGCTCAACCTGCAACACCACCCTCCCTCGGTTTTAAGTACCTAGACTCCAGAGAGAAGCAACCACACCGCTGTTTCAAGTCTAATAGTTGGTTTGTTCATTCATTCATTCACCAACTATGTACAAATACCATCAGCTGGGGCATCCACCGGGGTGACTGCTGATAGCTCAGAGCCTTCTCTTTCTGTCAAGGACAGTGGTTCTTTGAAGTGAAAACGTATGGAAAGTCAGCTGGGTCAGATGGCGCTGTGCTGGAAGGGACGGGTGAAGGAGTGCTTTCCTGAGGCGCACACAGGTGAGAGGATGTTTTGCTAAAGCAAACATGTAAAAGGATGCATGGTGAAGGGTTCTCCACGAAAGACACACGCGTTGCTTTGCCTCACCCTGTGTAGCTGAGCTCCATTTGCCGAGACTCCAGAGAGAGAAACGCACCAAAAAAAGTTCTGGCGGTGTTCTAGTAGCTTCCTGCTGCTTCTGCAGACTCGGGCGACTGGCAGAGTGACCCCGGCTGAGACAGAACCGCCTGGAGGTTTGCTAAGACAAACTCACACGCCGACACAAGACGCGTGGTGAGACCAGACCTGTGGCGGGCACGTGACTTCTGGAGGGGGACTAAACAGGACTCAGCAGCCGGTGAGAAGGGCTTGCGCAGCTAGCTTTGCAGCCCGTCTTTGGTCTCTGTCTTTGCTGATCTTCATTTCGTTGAGGGGGCGCAGCAGAGAACTTCTCCTGGCTTCCCTATTGGTTCTGGTCTCCCCTGCTGACTTGTGCCCATCCGGCCGAGGCCTGGCTGGTTTTGCTAGGTCGTGCCACCACTGCCGGTTCATGTTTGCTCTCCAACGCTACTGAACTGACCTGCTGGCATATTCGTGAAGTGTTGGCTGCCAGTGCTGACTTCTGTGAACTGAACTGCTAATTTCCTGATGACACAGACTGGATTTGCTCCAACAGAGAAATTGGGACACCAACCCAGCCACAATTTCTAACAGGTCCACTTTCCCCCGTATCCTAATAACTTTTCTTTTCTACTACCTCTGTTGGATGATAGGCTAGAAGGGAGGTTAAAACATTTAAGAACCCTTATTAAAAGTAAGTTTTTAAAAAAAAATTAAGACTACGGTTCTTAGTAGAGCAGGCCTGCCCTCAAGGCTTCGGAGCTGAAGAGGGGATGCTCTTGGTTGTCATGGTGACTGGAGGGTCTGCTGGCTTTGGGAGACTGAACAAATGAACTCTAGAGTTAGAGTCCTACTGAGCTCCTAAACAGGTCCTTTTTTTTTAAGAGCCTAATTTAAAAAAAAAGATTTAGTTTATTCAGAATAAATATCACAGATGGATAAACAGAGGGGACTGGACAGGGGTAGGGGGTAGGGATAGGGACAGGGAGTGCCGGGTGTAGGGAAGACGGAGGGAGAGAGTACTGAGAGCGACAACTAGAAAGGTGGGTGGAGGCAATGGAAACTCCCAGGAGTCTGAGGGTGACCCTAGCTAAGACTCCTAGCAATGAGGGGGGACACAGAGCCCGAGCCAGCCACCTCCTGTAACCAGACAAGACGTTCAAGGGAGAGACTAGGACACTAACACAGCCACAGAACCTTCCGCCTCCGATCTGTCCTGCCTAAGCTGTGCCGAGGCAAAGGCAGCGCCAGCGTTGTGGGAGTGGCCAACCAATGACTGGTCCAGCCTGAGACCCAGGCCATGCGGAAGCCCACTCCCGACACTTCCTGGAGGGCCCTGGCGCAGAGGCCGGATAGGCCAGAGGCCTACGATAGAACCAAACACAACTGGAAACAGAGGTCAGTGGTAAGGTTCCTAAGGATACTCTGCAACCCTCATAGTCTGTCATCCAACAACCGTCATCAGGAAGGCTTCACCTGGCAACTGCTGGAAACAGATGCAGAGACCCACAGGCAAACACTGGGTAATCCTCAGAAGAGAGGGGGGGAGGATCGTAGGAGCCAGAGGGGTCAAGGACGATACGAGAAAACCTCACAGAACCCACTACGGCTCGCCGGGACTGAACTATCACCCAAGTATACACGGAGGTCATAAACTGATGTTAGGGCTCTCCCCATCACTCCCACTTTATTTTGAGATCCCCCCACCCCCCTCCACCCCCCCAGCGCTGGGATTACGAGCCAGCACCACTGGGTCAGGGTTTTCACACAGGCAGCATCAGCCTTGTCGACAGCGCGCATTCGGGATTATAACCTGAAGTCACCGGTCATGGGGGATAGGTGTGAGTGTTCTGCTCTCACCAGCTAGATGGGGAGCCACGGGGGAAGCGACACAGTGGAGGTTGCAGCAGGGCACCAAGTGTCTCAGCACCTGGACTCGCCTGGCTTCGCAGCTCAAAGCAGCTTGTGCTTGACCCGTTCCTACCTAGTCAAAGGGGTGTGGACGCAGACTCCCAGGGCAGCCTAGCCGCAAGTGGCTGCCACAGCAAGCAAGAGCCACGGGATTGATGGGAAGGTTCCGGGGCAGAAACAAGGCTGGAAGAAAAGCAGTGGGCTGGTGCTAAGGGGACTAAGATTCCGTGAGCTACTACAGAAGTACAAAAATGTCGGCGGTGAGTGGCAGAGACAACGAAGCACCCCAATTCTGCGCCCCCACGTTCTTCTGTCTGCATTCTGTCTGCACCCGGATAGGTACGAACTCACTTCCCATCTCTATAAAGGGAAGGGGGCTCTCCTCACACTCAGGCCACAGCCAAGCTCTCCTCTCCGCTTTAACTGCCCTGAAGACGCCTCTACCCATCTCCTCTTTCCCGAGCCGCTATGTAGGTCACCAACCCGCAAGTGGATCAAATCTCTGAGGTTGAGACCTTCGACCATGGGAACATTTGGAGCAGAAACAGGTGCTGTGAGTTGGAGCAAACGTTCAGGACCACCACCGATTCTGAGAGAAGAGCCCCTCTCCCTCTCCCTCTCCCTCTCCCACTCCCTCTCCCTCTCCCTCTCCCTCTCCCTTTCCCTCTCCTCGTGCAGGTCTCGTGTGCATTTTGTGCAGTCAGCAATTCTGTTTTCTCCACATCCTTCACATGTTAGCGTCTCCTGTCGAGCAGTGGGAGTACGTCGGGAGAAGCGGAGGCTTTCTTATGGTTTCAGGCTGGTAGTATTTCAGAACCACATGATTGCAGGGCTGAGCTCAGCAGGACTGCGCGGAAGAGCAGACTGCATGTCCCTCGTGGTGCCCACATCTCAGAGACTGATAAAATATCGTCTCTGGGGATTATAAAGGGAAAAACAAGGACATCACATTCCCCTCTAAGGAACGAGCATGTGGGTGACCTACTAAACGCCAGGGCACCCACTGGAGCACCGAAATGGTCAGATTGAATTGGAAGAAAGCCTAAGAGGCCACTCATTCTCTACATCCAGCGAGACTCTGCGTCCTAACGCACACTGTGCGCACACATACCTGAAGTCTCTATGGCTTCTCAATCACAACCCAAACCCAAAATTCCTTAGTGGGCCTCAGGGGCCTCCATTAACTGGCCACCAAGCAGGTAATTGCCAGGTTGGAAAAAAGTCACCTTGGGCCCTAGAGGGGTCCAGTATACACCCGGGAAACAGGCGAAGGAGAAAGATTAGTTTGGGAGAAAACGGATACTCACTCCTCCCTGTCCACCAATAATCCATACCAAAACGTGTTCAGGTAGAGCAGGGGCAAATACGACTGAGTCGTGGAAAGCGCGCATATAACAAAAGCACAAAGGGTTCGTTAAAAAGCAGTCTCCTCCCTACCCCCAGCCACCAACCGCTCAGCGAGAAAAGCCACAGCCTCACTCAGGCACATCTGGTTTCAGTTACCTGTGCCCCAACTGCAGCTCGCAGAGAAACGGAGCTCCGAGCTGACTCCGTGGTTTAAGATCTGTCAGAACAGCTTATATGGAGATGGAGGGCGCCAGTGTGGAGGCCTGAGGCAACAATATTTCTGGTCATCACGTGAACCCTCACAGATGACATTTTGGCAGAGTCGGATTGCACTGCAAAACTTGGTCACTGGAAAAGTAAAAGCCACCCAGGGGGACCATGATCACTTCATAGATAAACCCAGCTACCCACTCTGGACAACCACTAGTCAGCGCAAGCATTTCACACACTCACGCCACTACACACTACGGGCCCCATGCTTCCCTGCCGTGATGGCCCATATCCCCTGAGACCATCCTCAAAATAAGCCTTTCCTTCCTGTCACTGCTTTTGCAAGATATTCTGTCATAGCAACAAGTAGTGCACTAAAAGTCAGAAATCCAGCCCCATGGCCAGAATCCAAGTCCTACTCTTGCCAGACCAAAGCGCTGTCAAGCCTGACACAGCTCCCAGACTGTCCTCTGTCCTTTACTGTTCCTAACGCAGTTGCACAAAGAAATGTGGGATTTTTAAAAGTTACTTTAATGCCAAGTATGGTGGTGCGCACCCATAGTCACAGTGAAAGCAGAGAGATCATGATTTCAAGATGACTGGGAGCTACACAGCACAGCCAGATCAACCTGAACCCATAAGACAATAAATAAAAAATCTACCTTAGTAATCTCGGTGACTTCATTTCCACATCAATTAAACTTTGTAAAAAAACTATCCTTTTAAATTATTAAAATATATATTTGAAAAGTATTGTTATCCAGGTACTTCAATATTTACCATAATTAAGGAGTCATGTGATAGCAATTGTTTCATTATTTTTACTTGAGTTGCTGTGCATTGAAACAGGGAAATTAATATTAAACATTCAGAAAAACAGGTATTAAAAGATGTACTCCAGAGCTCTGCCTAGTGACTAACAGTTTGTTTGTTTGTTCATTTGCTATAAAACTTGATAAATATTTATCAGTCAAAAAAGAGAGGCATGTATTTCTTTTTACCTAGGGGTTCATCCTGAAGGAGTTTTCAATTAAATAACTCTCCATAGCAAGGTTTAACAAGTAGTGTAGCGTCTTCTGTCCTGAGCGGACAAGGTGACTAAGCTCCAAGCCGTCATCATCATTCGCCAACCTCTATGTCCTGGTGAGAAAATGCTACAGGATCCCCAAGCTCAAAAAAAAAAGAAAGAAAGAAAGAAAAACAGCAAAGAATGCTGCGGAGTGACGCCTGCTACACAGGCTGTAATGGTTCCCCAGTTCCCTTTACACAAAATAAATTTCATGTTATTGCAAAAAATAGAAAGTTAGGCAACCCAAAAAAAGACTCCGGACACTATCTGCCAGATTACAAAGAATGGAGACTAACGCCTGTTACAGAAACAGTGGTTTACTAGACCTTAGGATCGTGAGATAGCTACATTTTTTACCTTGATAAAGTATCATGCTTAACGTGAACAGGTGTGTATCGTTCTTTCGGTATAAACCCTGTTCCTGAAGTACCTCACAAGAAGGAAGACATCTATACCTAGTCACAAAACCGGGTGGCACTCGCCCGCTTCTGTGAAATCTATTTGCAAAGAACGCTGAGGAACTACGCAGACAGACGGAATGAGCGCGGCCGCTCTGGCCCCTGGCATGCTGACAGAAGTCCCTTGAGCTTTGATTCTCCTCCCTCGGGACACCCATGTTCTGTGATTAGCTCTAAGCTGACGCGTCATGAAAATCAGAGAGCTTTTCCCAATTTTTAGGAGGAATATATGTATATATTTATATAACACATATCCTTCCCAAAACATATCCTTTCCAAATTCTCCCACTTAATTTTCCCAAATCCTAGTACCTACTACCATGTGACCAAATACGAATTTAAAAGAACATGTAGTAGAAAAAAAAAAAAAGAAAAAAAAAAACACACTGCAGAGGCTGAAGAGATGGTTCAGCAGTTAAGAACATTTGTTGCTCTTGGAAAAGACCCAGGTTCGGTTCCTAGCACCGCAACCACCCAAAACTCCAGCTCCAGGAGACCCAATGCCCCCTCTGATCTCCTGAGTACCAGGTATATGCATGGTGTGTATACATACATGAAGCATAACATTCACACACATAAAGGCACTTGTGTGGTGTAGAAACATACACACAGCCAAATACCCATACGCATAAATAGTTTTAAAAAAACAAAATCTTACATTAAATTTTATATTATATTAAATTTTAAGATATAAAATTTTCATTACAATAAAAATTTATCTTTTGGCCCTAGGGAGTTTAGAGGTCAGGTGGGGTGGGGGTGGGGACATCCACGTGGAGACAGGGGGAGGGGAGGAGGTATGGGATGTGGAACAGTCAGAGGGTGGACAGGGAGGGGGAATAAAATATGGAGTGTAGAAAATAAATAAATGAATAAATAACTACATAAATAAATTTTTTAAAAAAATATCTTCTGCTAATTAGGCAGGGCCTTTTTCATGTGACAGAAATAATGTTATCACAATGTTGTGGCACCTAGAACAATGTACTCTTTGAAGACTACCCAGAAACGCTTCCCTCTGAGTAAGTCCAAGCACCGTGCTAGCTTGTAGTCCAGCTCTTTGGCATGAGTTTGACTAGAAACCTGCAACATACTCTACAGAAAGTGGTCAAAGGTCAAGGAATTTAAATTAGGCAATGCTTTTGGCCTCTGGTTTAAATTAGGTAATGCTTTCAGTCCCTGGTTTAAATTGGGTAATGCTTTCAGCCCCTAGGAAACCATAGGGCCAACTGTGAGACAGGCACCGTGGCACCCGTAGCCCCAGTCACTTGAGAAACTGAGGCAATGGATCTCTTGAGCCCAGGAATAGGCTCTAATGGGGTAGTGACTCCCACTGTTTTCCCATAAACAGAGCAAGCAGGTTTTCACAGAAGCTAATCCCTTCTGTGGCTCAGTGTTTTCACTTCATGAACTCCAGGAGCTTCTTAAGCGACTGGTAACCACAGCCCTAAAGTCAACAGCCTCTTCTGCAAAGCAGGCCCTTGCCCTAAGTTCCTGCAAAATACACTTTGGCTGAGCAGACTGCAGGAGAACCGAAGTGAAAGAAAACATGAAATTCTACTCTAGCTGACATAGAACCCGAATAGGGCTTAAATAGATCAATAAAACTATAAAATAATATAGTACCTGATTCTTAAAAAACAAAAAACAAAAAACAATGTCAGTGTATTCACATGGTCACTTCTGGGAATTGTCAGAGAAAATCAAGTTTTCCAGCTCTACATTATCAGTAGAAGCAATCAACCATTCCAGCCCCTACCCAAAATGTTGGTGCCCCCAGCTGCCTGTGGGCGTGTCACCGAGCACCCCACGTAAAGCAGAGGGGAGCTGAGCAGCAGGCGCGAGGAAGAAGCTGTGTACAACTGATCGCCACATGCTGGCCAATGGAGTCGTTGCTGCTCTGCCAGGATTCTCCATGACCCCAAGTGTGATCATGTGATTCTCAGCACCTTGTGCCTGGATAGATTCCAGACCCAGAAAATAAAACAGAGCATAGTTCATTTCATCGTATTGTCCTAATTTAAAAGCAACCTTTCATTTTCTAAATGCCATCAAAATGGACTTGGAAAAAAACATTGAGACAGAGTCTCCCTGTATATCCCTGGCTGTCCTGGAACTCACTGTGTAGACCAGGGTGGCCTGGAACTCAGAGATCTGCCTGCCTCTGCCTCTGGAGTACTGGGGTTAAAGACATGTGCCACCAACCAGCAAGGTTTGGAGATCATTTAAGGAGCTCCTAGATGCGGAAAGAATTTCTTCCTCCATCTTAATCTTTTATTGTAGTGCAGCTCTTTACTCCCTAGAATATTTAATTGTATTTTTAACAATGCCAGATACTTTTTAAGCTTATGAAGATGAACACGTTTGTTTCTATTCAAACTTGAAAAATACATAACTTTGATAAATCTCCAAAAAATAAAAAATAAAAACCAACATGAAATGGAAAATTCCAAAGCTTCCTTTAAAGTTCTAGAATTTTATCTTATCCCTCATGAACAAAAATCATTCAACTACATAATATCCTGGGAAAAGTTAATCCACAGATACAGCAGGAAGGACACCGGGTCGTCATGGTTCAGGAGGGAGAAATGACTACGCAGAGCACAGAAGTTTTCAGGACAGGGAAGCTATACAATACTGAAATCTCCTGAAGTGAATCTGTGTCCTGGACGGTTGTTAAAGTCCTCGGCACAGCACGTATAACACCAGGAGTCCGGATGTGAAGGGGGTGGGGTGGGCTTTGGGGGATAATGATGCATTGGCATCTGTCACTGGTGAGTAAATTAAATGTGCTGGTGGGAGAGGCTGGGGGGTGGGGCTGGAGCAGGGGCAGAGCCTGTGCAGAAGCACTCGGTACCTTCTGAAACATTTTGCTATATACCTATAATTGCCTTCAACAATAAAGTCTATTTTAAAAGATTTTATGAGTGTGTATGTGTGTGTGTGTATGTGTGTGTGCTGCATGCGCACACATGTATGCAGTACAGTACAGGTGCCGGTGGAGGCCAGAGGTGTTGGATCCCCTGAAGCTAGTTGTGAGCTACCTGCTGGGGCGCTGGGAACTGAACTGGGATCCTCGGCAAGAGTTGTCTGCACCCTTCACTGTAAAGCTCTCAAATCTGTTTTTAAAGAGAATTTTACCCTTCAGATGTTACAAATAAAATAATAGTATATATCCTTCCACTTTAAAAATAAGTTACATCATCAAAGAGGTTAATTCCTCTGCAAGCAGAAAAGAAGAGGTATTTAAAAAAAAAAATCAGCTATGTTGTAGGACCTACCTGTGGGGATCCCAGAGTCCTTAGCAGAGAAATGTGTGTTTCTGTTTGGTCTAGAGATGAGCAGGAGCAACCAGCTAGCCCTAGTCATCAGACATCAGTGTCATCTTTGAAAATCCTTCTTGTTTTGTTGTTTTTAGACAAGGATTCTCTGTGTAGTTCTAGCTGTCCTGGAACCTACTCTATAGACCAGGCTGGCCTCAAAATCAGATATCCACCTGCCTCTACCTCCAGAACATTGGGATTAAGGGTGTATGCCACCACTACCCAGAAAATTCATTCTTTATGCTGGTCAACACTTCACAGAAATGCCAGACAAGTCTATTCAATATCTGCAAGCAAACGTGCATCATTTGAATCTCATAAACAGGTACTCTACTCCATTTATTATGAGGTAACCATCATCTATCTTCAGTCTAGTACATCAGGAAACTGGTTAATTCAGAAACTAACAAACCAACTGAAGTAGCCATCAGATATACGCCCTCAAGCAAGTGTTTTACCAATGTTCCATTATGAAAGCAAGACCTGGATGTTTCAATATGCAAACTACACTTTCAAATACCTTGGTCTTTAATCACATTTATAATCCATTTATGGTGATTTGAATAAATATGGCTCCTGTAGACTCATAGTGGGTAGTATTATTGGAGTTGTGACCTTGTTGAAGGAAGTGTGTCACTGGGGACAGTCTTTGAGGTTTCAGAAGCCCAAACCAGGCCCAGTGTCACTCTTCCTTCCGGCCGCCTAAGGATCCAGATGTAGAGATCTTGGCTACCTCTCCAGCACATCTGCCTGTGTGCTACCATGCTTCATGCCAAGATGATAATGCACTAAACTCTAAACCTGGAAGCCAGCCCCTACTAAACATTTTCCTTTATAAGAGCTGGGACATTCGTGGTCTCTCTTCACGGCAACAGAACACTGACTAAGACACTATCGCTCACACCCTGCTATTTGCCAACCACTTACACAAAGTGGAACATAAGAAAGAGCCGTGAAGACCACATCAATAAATCTGAGACAGAGTCTCCACCAGACCCAAATACAGGTTCAAAGGTTGGAGAGAATCCTTCCCCCAACTCACACATACAAGGCTGACTCTCCATCATTACTCTCTGGAACTGTACTAAAAAGACTGTGAAGAGTACATTTGAGTTGGTTAATTTAAATGTGTCAAGGGCTGTGATATTTTCTCCCAACCTTACCTTCAAATGTTAAAGTTTCAATACACACTACGTGGCACACAACTGCAACACAGATTTTCAAAAGTCAACTACTTTTCCTGTGAGGAGTATGTGTCTATCATTCACACATGGTGACCACACGTGGCCACCTGATGATCCAGGGGATGAGGGAAGGAAGACCATCCCCCGAGTTAACATCAGTTCGTCCAGCATTCTCGTGCTGAGGAGTTTCCTTGGATTACAGGAAAGCTTTGTGGGAAGTTTGTAGGCGTAGATGGATCTGTGGGAATAATGCTTCAGCTCTTCGGCTCCAGTGTGGATTCCTTCCAGATACAACTGCCTTCCCGCTGCCCTCTTCACATCTTCCTTCTCCTCCTGGATCTAAGAGAGAAATGCTCCTCACCCTCTGAGATTCTGCCTTAGGAACCTGACCCTCACTCTGGTACATAAAGACCACAGTGCCTCAGAAAAGACCCATTCAAAATCAATCAAGTCAGAAGACCATCTTTCCATAAACAGCCCAGGCCAGGTTATCAGGAAGTTTAGTTCTCCACAAACACATGAGCTAGTCTTTAGTTACTTATCAGTTCGAGACTGGGAAGCTAGAAAAATCCCAGTTAGTTTTAATTAAGCAAGACTTAAAAGCACTTGAAAAGGTTCCTCTTATGGACCATTCAAACTAGAAAGTTGAAATGTGTGCACTAAAAGGCCATGATCCAAGGAATAGCATGATCACTCTTGAAAATGTATCAAATGCACTTACAGAGGACCCTGTCATACCTCTCCTGGGCATATACCCAGAGGATTCCCCTGCATACAATAAAGACACATGCTCCACCATGTTCATAGCAGCCTTATTTATAATAGCCAGAAGCTGGAAGAAGCCCAGATGTCCCTCAAAGGAGGAATGGATACAGAAAATGTGGTATATTTATACAATGGAATACTGCTCAGAAATTAAAAATAATGAATTCATGCAATTTGTAGGCAAATGGTTGGATCTGGAAAATATCATCCTAAGTGAGTTAACCCAATCACAAAAGAATACACATGAAATGCAATCACTGATAAGTGGATATTAATGAGCCCAAAAGCTGAATACTCAAGGCACAATTAGCAAATCAAAAGATTCCCAAGAAGAAGGAAGGAGAGGACCCTGGTCCTGAAAAGACTGGATCTAGTTTTGTAGGAGAGCACCAGAACAGAGAAATTGGGGGAGTGGGGGGGGGGGTAATTGGGGAATGGGCGGAGGGAAGAGGACTTATGGGACATATGGTGAGGGGGGAACTGGGAAAGGGGAAAGCCTTTGGAATGTAAACAAAGAATAAAAAAATGTATCAAATGGTTAGAGATGTTAGCAATTTCAGACCTGCTGACATAAAATAAAGAACAAAATGTGGTAAATCATTGACCTTCAGCTCTTTCTTTACCTCCAACTCATTTGCTGCCCCATCTTTTTAATATTTGGGTTTCTGGTTCAACAGAAGCCATGAAAATACTTAATAGTATGTGAATGTTATAAACTGCATATTGTCGATTTTAAACACTGGTGAATAGTGGTCAGTACATAATTTTCTATTCCTAGATCATGAAATGTAGTCTAAACAAGAATATCTTGCATGTGCTCTGAGTACTTAACCCAATTTTTAAGATCTGCATTGATATGTTGCTAATAATCATTACAAACACAATACTAAGATTTACTGTAGAATAATCAGTTTGCACACATCATAGCAAGAGCGAGAGCAGGTACTTAGGAGGATTTGGAGGAAAGAAAAAGGAGAGGAGCATGATGCAATTATAATCTAACTTTTTTAATTATTTTAATCCAGCATTATGGTTCATGCTTCTAATCCCAACATCCAGGAAGCCAGCTCAGGAAGATGACAGGTTCCAGGCCAGCCTAGGCTGTCCCCAACACACACACACACACACACAAAAAGAAAGCACTACATTTGAAAAAAAATTCAAGGGGAAAAAGAAACACTATAAAATTTGGACCACTGGCAGGCACATCAAACCACAATAGTGTTTAAATTCCACTCCGCTCCATACAATTTAAACAATGATACAATGTTTTCACCTTAAAAATCAATATTTACATTGTGTCAAAAATTACATCCTTTGTATCTTTCTAACTTTATGATGAAAATCTTTAGAGGTCCAACTAAAAAGACTTTCAGGGGATTCACAGTTTATAAAACTCTGGCAGAGGTTGGGGATGGATGTAAAAAAAAAAAAAAAAAGGTTCGGTCTACCCAGGACAGTCTCTTTATAGACCAACTGAGCTAAACGCTTGAAGCTCAGAGGTCCCACCGACCATGATTTCCTGTGCAGGTCTTTTAAAGGCTGCCTCTGAGAAAGCCTGTCTGTAAATCCTCAGAATAACTGGGGACATTACTCAGTCCAAAACACACTTGCTGGGCAAGCACGAGACCAAAAGACAGATCCCTTGCACCTACCTAAAAGGTCCAGCACTACAGAGCACACCTGTAACCTCAGTGCTGGGTGGGGCAGGGAAACAAGGATCTCTGACTGGCTGGCCACTAGGCTATCCAAGCAAAGAGTCTTCAAGACTTAATGGGAAGCCCTGTCTTTAAAAATAAGGTCAGGCTACATGTGGTGGGCGCACGCTTTTAATACCAACGCATGGGGGTCAGAGGGAAGACTTCTATGAGTTCAGTGCCAGCCTGATTTACAACGTAAGCTCCTGGCCATAGCTTCACAGAGAGGAGAATGCCTCAGGAGAAGAGATTGCCTCAGGAAAAATATGAAAAACCAAGACCTTTGCTGCACAAATCTAGCAACCTGGGCTGGATTCCTGGAGCCAAGTAAAGACGGAAGGAGAACATGAACTCCACCAAGTTATCCTCACCCCTCTACACATGCACCCACACACATGCATCGTGCACATAAGTAAGTAAGTAAATAAGGTGGAGACACCACAATTGAGAAAGAGCCAACTTCAACCTCTGGTGCCTGTGCATATACACACACCATCACACACCTACACACATATGAAGACATTCAAACATAAACACAGATAAAACCCTCAGAACACAGAAAGTGATGGGCAAAATAACATTTCCTGGCGGTGGAGAAATGCGCTCTCTCTCTCTCTCTCTCTCTCTCTCTCTCTCTCACACACACACACACACACACACACACACACACACACAGGCTGGTACGATTCTTTTTACACTACTGCCTTGACCAGTGACTGCTGGAGCGGAGGGAAGCGCTTTCAGATCTGTTACTATCGTGGCACACGGAGGGTGCAGCTACAGGTTCTCTACATATTTTAGAAATTACCAATAAAGACTCCCCTCCCCCAGGCCGAGGAGGTGGATGAGGAAGTAAGAGCATTTGCCACCAGGCCTGCAAACCTGACCTCAGCCACTGGGACCCACACAGTGGAAGAAAAAAAAAAAAAACACAACCATCCTGACACCTACACCCACAGAGACACACATGCACACACAATGACACACACCTGTCCTCCCCTCTCCCACACAGACAATGACGAAAATAAATGTTTTTCATTCCATACTCCTCCCTGCAGAAGAACGGCAGCACCGCTGACCCTTTTACAAAGGTTATTTATCTAACAAAATGCAGCATACACCTCCCCTGGAGAGAGCCCAACCCAGAGCTCCAAACACAGCTCTAAACAAGAAAGCACGCACGCTGTCTAAGCACTTGGACAGTCCCGGCCTGGGAAGGCCAGTGTTGTGGGGATGAGTTCCACGGGCCTCTGACTATTGTCCTCTGTCCCAAAGAGGAACGTACGTACGGCAAGAGCTCTGGCCCTGCAGCCAATGGGCTCCCCCAAGGCCAACCGAGAAGTCACTGATATACCCTAATCTGGATAATGCAAACGATACGCGACTAGACCTAAATAGTAATTACCCAGGCGTCTGCCTTGAGTTTTCTTTCTCAGAGTGTTTAGTGTTTCAGGCTGTGTCCTAAATATAGCTGTCAAGATGGCACGTGATCTCTTAAGTGGTGTTTAAGAACAGGACAGGCAAATGAAATGCACCTCAGATCCAGCCAGAAGCAGGAGCCCTCCCTCCACCAAGAATCTGCAAGCTCAGTAAAAAGCACGGGCCTCAGTCTTCCCTATGACAAGTGGGTACTGGAGTACTCACTTCCTGTTCCCCCCAGCACCTCAGCACTTGGGATGTTCTTCAGGAAGTGTCAGGAATCCCCAGAGGTCTTTTCTCAAGTGACACACCCCATCAATTCACTTATAATCTTCTCATAAACAAATATCCTTAGCCTTTAATACTTTGTGTCATGAATAAAGAGAAGATGAACAATGTCAGATGACCTCTGCCCCCACTACCCAACCCGGAGAACTCAACATCTGCCCAGACCAACTGCAACTCCAAGCCCAGAAGTGTCACCATAGGCGAGTGCCTCCAAGCACAGGAAGGAACGTGGGCCGTGTTCTCATAGTTATGATGAAATCAATGCACACTGGACAGGGACTCACAAAGGCACACACACACACACCCCAAATACATAACTCACATAGAAATGTCCACTGCAAGACCATCCTAAGATAGTGAGAAATACAAAGAAATTGACAACACAAATATGTTTTTATTTTTTTAATAGCTGACTTGCACTCAAAAGATCTGCTTAAAGTTAACTTTCTATAAAATTACTCATTTCCAGATCTAGACTCTACTCAAAAAAAAAAAAAACAAAAAAACAGTATTTTTAAAAAAAAAAAGAGGAAGTAGAAAATAAGATTCTGGTTTTCTCTCAAGCACAGGAGTGCCTCCCCAGCTGGGCTCCTTGAGTACATTAAAGTACATATTAAGTTTTTCTGGGTCCGCATCAAGAGTCTAAACATGCAGTTTAAAAGGCAAGTGGTTTAGAGTATAAACACGCTGCCCTTCCTACAGGGAGAAAAAGCTGGAGTAGGAAGAAGGAACTATTTAAACGAAGATTTCTTAGTTATCTTTTCTGAATGCACTTTCCTCTAAGAGTCTACTTTCTCCTGGAGAAAGCAGACAGCACCAATTCCCATCACAATCTAGTTACACCTGCATCAAAGTGCAGCCCAGGTAAGGGGCACAACACCTGACTTCTGAATAGCCGTCCTGAACTTGCTCTGGGGTGACACTCAGGCCCCAGAAGCTTCCGTTGCAAGGGCTGTATAGTAAATCTTTTCGCCCTTGCTGGCCCCACAGCCTCTGCTGCAACACCTCAGCTCCACTGCTTGATCCTTTTCAACTATTTACTAACAAAGATTATTCTTAGCTCACAGGTATTTAAGTGCAGGTAGCTGACTGGATTCATCCAGTGAACAGAAGTCTACTAACCTCAGAGTCGTCGATGGCTGAAGCCCCTGTGTGCCCACGTAAACCAACGACTGCATTTCTCCCCACCCCCTCCTAAATTAGTTTTTTTCCGTCTAACCATTTCACTGGTGGCTGAAGAATTTTGAGAACCTTTTGTTCTTAAAAGAAAAAAAAAATCCAAATCCACTGACTGCTCTGCGTGAGTGACTGGTGTCCAGGGAGGGTCTTTTAAGCCAAAGTCAGCAGAGACCAAATGTACTTGGACCTGGTCACTGCTGCAAAGAGGGCAGTCATTGCAGACAACAGTACCCCATCCCCTCCTGCCCTACCCTGCCCCGGCTAGTACGTCATGGTCCAAGAACTGTTCCCCCTCCTCTGTACTCCTGAGACTAATGTACTAGGTCTGGTCTCTAACTAATCTGAGAGCAGGCACAAAGCCAGTCTTAAAGATACAGCAGCCTGGAAAGGAATCTGCCCCACGCCATGGCTAATATGTGCTGCAGGTTATCCCTAGCTCCTACAGCAAAAGGCTAGAGCAAAACAGGCCCCTCCTCATTCTGCAGCAGCATCTGACATTATCTGGTACCCCGACCCAGGAGGGCTCAGGCAGGCACCATGGAGACTTGCTATAGAATAGTACTTACCACACACGTATCTTAGTGCCGGTGGAGAAAGGACAGCAGCACCTGGCAGAGTCATTTGCTGAGACCCAGGGCATCACCAGGTCCACGGGCACCTTGTGAGCACAGCTAAGGCAGTGGCAACTCCAGGGTTCCTATAAGGTTGACCTTGGGGCAGCAAATCCCACGGCCTCGATTGTCTAGACGGGGAGATAGGCCCTAGCCCATACACAGTACCTGCTCCAGAGTGGCCTACCTTGGTCAGAGCCACAGCGTTCAACTAGAGTCAGCCTGGTCCCATAAGCCCCAAAGTCCTACCATCAGCCGTGATCGGGAACGGCCTCCTCTAAATGGACCTTTGTGTGAGACGGGACATGCTGTCCCCTGTTGGCAGTTCAGTGACCTCAGACCATGGTACCAGCTACTGATATCGTGATCAATATTTAATAATACTGGGCACTTTCCTGTTAATGGCATCCAAGGAAAAACTGAGGCCCAGGGAGATACAATTACAGGACAGGGTCTCACAGACAACTCAGGGTAAGATGGAGTAAAAAAACTATTCAGTCTCTGGAAAGGTTGGATGGAAAGGGAGCTCTGTAATTTTTAAAAAATGACTTTGCACTCAGCTCACCAGCACTGGGGAGGATGGTTAAAAACAGAGATGTCACAGGACCCATTCCTGGGGGTACAGGAGCCCCAAGACTTCCTTCCTGCTATGCAAAATCTTTTCTCCCCGTCAGTTACCACACCCATCCTCAGGACCTTCTGCTGGATCACAGAACTCATCAGTCCTCTAAGCTGCGGCCTCTGGTTACGGCTCGGCTTAACTAACAATGTCCTCTGTCGGTGCAGGAAGCGCCGGTGCAGCTGAATCACACTGGCTGGTGTGGAAGAGGCTAGACCATCAATGCAGCACGGACGTTCAAGAGCATCACTGCCCACCCAGACCCGCCCCGCACAAGCCCACAAAGTCTACCTCCTGTCTGTCCCTCTTTCCTCTGTCTCTTTTTCTCCTGTCTCCTTTTCTTCCTCCTCTTCATTTTAAATTTTTGAAACTTAGTCTCACTTAGCCCATGCTAGCCTTAAACTTACTTATGTAGCCGAGGCTAGCCTGGAACTCCTGATCCTCTTTCCTTATATTCTCAAAGATTTTTTTAAAAAGTTTTCCTCCTCCTGGCTTTCTTCCCCTCCCCCATTTTTCTTTCTTTGTTCTGTTTTTGCTGCCGTTGCTGTTTCGCTCTGGTCATCGTTTTTTTCTATTACCTTGCTACATTTTGCCCTAAATTTCTACTGGTGAATCAAGTATGTTTTAAATTAAGACACACATATGTATCCAATTATGTTTGGCCTACATCCTCTTTTAAGCAATGTCCTGCCACTCTAAAAGGGAAAAAAAAAACGAGTTAAATTAAAATGACATTTTACAACGTACCCTTTCTATCCTCCATCTGATATTTTTAAACAGTTTTCTTCAGAAACCTTCACAGATTGGGATTTGGGGTTTTCTGTTGTTGTTTTCTAATGGTTTCCTTTGACCACACAGCCCATAGGACTATGGATTGAACCCCAGCTCTCATGAATGCCAGTCTGGCATTCTCAACTGAGCCCCAGGCCAGCCTGCGTTTACGGTTTCCTTTTACCCCAGTAACTATCCACGCAAGGCCTGAAATTCTACACCTAAGTTTTAAGACATCCTGTCACGATAACACTTTTCATGATGACTTCTTTATGACAACTGTTCTATCAAACAGTTTTGCTTTTACACACTTCCTCAAAAAGACAGTTTTACACTGTGAGGAGGAAGTAGCATTCTTGCCTTTTTCAAAGGCCTTTCTGACAGTTTAAAACAGGAATGTCTGCAAACTCCAATCTTTTCCACACTTGCTTATCCCAGTGGATCTGTCTAAATGTAAACTCTGTAAGTTAAATAAACTAAGCCAACTGCCAAGACAAAACCAAAACAGAATAAAGCACGTTTCTTAAAATTTAGGACCCAATATGTAGGGTACTCAACAAAGAGATTTCATACAACAATCAAATATCTGTGTCCACAATTTTTGAAATTAGAGAGAAATAAAACAAGATTAAGGTTATAAATTTAAAACACAAAAAAAATCACTAAAATCTATTCTGAGAGAGCTAGAGTTGACTCTAAAATACTTATCTGCTTAATTTGACAGTGAGGATTTTAGGCACTTTGGATTCAGGGACTGTTTATGAGCAACCTACTGGGGGGTATGCAAACATCTCCTGCAGAACTATTGC
This sequence comes from Apodemus agrarius, assembly GCA_964023405.1. Taxonomy (NCBI): domain Eukaryota; kingdom Metazoa; phylum Chordata; class Mammalia; order Rodentia; family Muridae; genus Apodemus; species Apodemus agrarius. The sequence goes on from OZ030014.1 coordinate 55,393,562, forward strand.
AGGTTCCCCATTAAGCATATATTACTGTACCCATTTTACAGTCAAAAAAAGTTATGTCATAGAAAGACTAAGACAGCCGGGTGGTGGTAGTGCATGCCTTTAATCCCAGCACTTGGGAGGCAGAGGCAGGCGGATATCTGAGTTCGAGGCCAGCCTGGTCTACAGAGTGAGTTCCAGGACAGCCAGGGCTATAGAGAAACCCTGTCTCAGAAAAATACAAAAACAACAAAAGAAAGAAAGAAAGAAAGAAAGAAAGAAAGAAAGAAAGAAAGAAAGAAAGACTAAGACAGCAGTTAAGAGTAAAGCTGTGTGTACAGCTCATATTTCCAAACATCAACCTCAGTGTTCTCCCACACAGTGCTTATGAACACGGTTCAAACCAGACGCCATTCTATAAAGTGTGTGTCAAAGTTCAGCACCTGGGAGGTTGATAGAAGACCTTTCACTAAAGAGCAGACTCAACAGAAAACGGTCCCTAACACTAACAACTAAATGCTATCTCCGCTCATCTCAGCCTCTCAAGAAATAAGTGCCACAGTGCCTAAAACCTCCATTGCCAGTGACAGCACTGTCTACTGAAACTGCAGGTGGCCAGTTCCTAACCTTTTGGCTTTTGATATCCTTAAATCTAGACTCTGTTAAGAAGTCTATTACATGTGTAGAAATAAATGACAGTATTTTGATGTGCCTGAAGCCTACTGAAAACAAGAGCCAGTTCCACTCACTGTGAGAATACAGGTGTCAGCTACACTGACCTTGTACCTTCTTGCTGCTCTATAAAGTCCTGCAATTTAAACAAAAGCCCACTTTAAAGGCTACTTTAAACAAGGTAACTTTGGTCATCTCTAATACCTAAATTCCCTCCCAAATATCCGAACTGAACAACCAAACCGAGACGATCTGAATCCAAGTCCTCTTATGAACAGCCCATACTCGGCTGCAGGTGTAGCCCACTTGGCCAACTGCTTCACTAACTCAAAGCTTGGATTTGATCCTGGGCACCACAGAAACCAGATGCAGTGACACACGCCTGCAATCCCAGCACTGGAGGTACACATTCTCAGAAGTTCAAGATCCTGCTCAGCTATACAGCAAGTTCAAAGCTAGCCTGAGCTACATGAGGCCTTGTCAAGAGAAGAGGGGTGTGGTTCCAGGCATAGTACCACACGCCTTTGATCCCATCACTCAGGAAACAGATGCAGGAAGATCTCTGAGAGTTGGGGGCCAGCCTGGGACTACACAGCAAACTCCAGAACAGTCAGGATTATGAGAGAGAGAGAGAGAGAGAGAGAGAGAGAGAGAGAGAGAGAGAGAGAGAGAGAAGAAGAAGAAGAAGAAGAAGAAGAAGAAGAAGAAGAAGAAGAAGAGAAGAGAAGAGAAGAGAAGAGAAGAGAAGAGAAGAGAAGAGAAGAGAAGAGAAGAGAAGAGAAGAGAAGAGAAGAAGGGAAGGAGAGGTAGAAAGGGAAGAAGGGACAGATTCTAGATCATATGCTCAAATGTCACAAGCTATGAAAGGAACAAAGCTAAGCTAATAACTATGGTCTTTACGACTAAGTGCCTTAGACCTGGAGTTCATTAAATAGCAAGCCCAGCAACATCCCTCAACGGAGGAATGGATACGGAAAATGTGGTACATATACACAATGGAATACTATTCAGCCATTAGAAACAATGAATTCATAAAATTCTTAGACAAATGGATGGAACTGGAGAACATCATCCTAAGTGAGGTAACCCAGTCTCAAAAGAACACTCATGGTATGCACTCACTGATAAGTGGATATTAGCCTAGAAGCTAGAATACCCAAGACACAATCCACATATCAAATGATGTCCAAGAAGACGAAAGGAGTGGACCCTGGTTCTGGAAAGGCTCAGTGCATCAATGTAGGGGAATACCAGAACAGGGTATTGGGAAGAGGTGGATGGGGGAACAGGGGGAGGGAAGAGGGCTTATGGGACTTTCAGGGAGGGGGGATCCAGGAAAGGGAAAATCACTTGAAATGTAAATAAAGAATATATCGAATAAAAAAATGCAAAAACAAACAAAAATAAATTTTAAAAAAGATTTAAAAAAACAGCAGCAGCATGTACTTTGTGATTTTGGGGTGTTTTTGTGTTTTTTTTTCTTTTTTACACAGGGTCTCACTATATAACACTGGCTAACCTGGATGACCTGGCTGACCCGGCACTCGCTATGTAGAGCAGGATGGTCCCAAACTCAGAGGTCAATCTGCCTCTATTCCCCAAGCACTGGGGTTCAAGGCAAACCCCACCATACCCTGCCCAGACTGTGACTTTTTGGCAATCAATCAAAGGACTGAGAACTTTTCTGAAGACAGGCTGTCAGGTGAGAGGGAACAGCTCTGGAAGCAAACAGAGAGAACCGGAAGAGGGGGGAGTGGAGAAATTGCTTCCAGAAGTGCCGTGGCTTAAACCGGTAGGTACACGTAGACAAATGATAGTTTGTGGCTTTCTCAATTTGCCAGAGGCCTCTCCTTTTAGAAATAGTTGCAACATCACACTCACACCAACCATCAACATTCAATTTTCACCAAATTATTTTATAAAGATATATTTCTGTTTGTTGACATCAGAATTCAAGCCTCCCTGAGTGGCTTGGAGCGTGTTAAATCTCCCTAATCTACAAGCCTCGCTTCCTTGGCACTTCTTCCTTCTGCAACCGATACTCTGTAAAACAAGGTCATCCTATAGGGTTTTTATAGCCTGCCTGTTTTCACATTTTACACTCGTGGGCATATACCCAGAGGATTCCCCTGCATGCAATAAAGACACATGCTCCACTATGTTCATAGCAGCCTTATTTATAATAGCCAGAAGCTGGAAGGAGCCCAGATGTCCCTCAACGGAGGAATGGATACAGAAAATGTGGTGTATATATACACAATGGAATACTACTCAGCAATTAAAAGGAATGAATTCATGCAATTTGTAGGCAAATGGTTGGATCTGGAAAATATCATCCTAAGTGAGTTAGTCCAATCACAAAAGAATACACATGAATTGCAATCAGAAAAGTGGATATTAATGAGCCCAGAAGCTCTGAATACTCAAGACACAATTTGCAAATCAAAAGACTCCCAAGAAGAAGGAAGGAGAGGACACTGGTCCCTAAAAGACTGGTCCCAGTTTTGCAGGAGAGTAACAGAACAGACAAAGGGTTGGGGGGTGATGGGGGAATGGGGGAGAAAGAGGACTTATGGGACATATGGTGAGGGGGGAACTGGGAAAGGGGAAGGCCTTTGGAATGTAAACAAAGAATATAGAATATAAAATAAAATACAAGTATCAAGTTAAAAACAGACCACCTCAAACCTACAACATTATTTCACCCATGTCCTGTGCCCCCAAAACCACCCAAGTTCTCACACTGAAGTCCTTGCTATTCCTGGATACACATTTGTTTACAAATACTGCCAGGAAAAGTCCCCCATTCCGCCAGAGCAGGAAGAATCATGGATCCAGAAGACACCAGAAGGTCTCATGTCAACTGCCATATCCATTTACCTGAGGAAATGAGGCAGGTACTAATTAGGATGAGCTTTGCAAGGTCTCAGACATACTTCTCCAAGTGTCCAGAAGAGGACCGGAAGTGTTTGGTGAGAAGAACTAGTGGGATGCCTTCATTAATATACCAGGCCCTCTCCTAGTTAGGCACTGAGCAGTCATCTCCTGACCTCTATTCTTCCTAACCAACCAGAACTCCCGCACATCAACAAACTCATCCTCCTCCAGCCCCTCACCTGAGATGTACAGCACAAACAGCACATCACTCACCCCCAACCGCTGCCTGAAGCATTCCCTCTCTACGCATCAGCTGGACCTTCTGTGGCTCCCCAAAGCCTTCCCCAGGGACTCATGCCTGACTCCTGTTGTCCCCAGTTAGTATTCCATATGTAGCCTAACCCTCCAGCTGGCTTGATGGCTGTTTTGATGTCACATTTACCCTACCAACATTTGATGAGGGTCTTCTATGCACAGGCCATGCACCACATTAATCCTACAAGTAGACTCTGAGTACCAATGAAGAGAAGGTCTCTTGTGATGGTGACCCCTGTTTCAGGGACCATAAGGATGGAAACACATATAGCCTGGGGTCAAGCCATCCTACTGTGACTCCCAGATTCATAAATCCCACGTGAATTCCTTAATCTCTGGGTTCTCACACGGACATGCTGCTGGGGATTAAATCGTATAAAGTGTTCCTTCTCATTTCTGGTCTTCTGTACATTTCTAACTAATTCATCATACCTGCTCTTATCCATTATTATACTTTGAAGAAAGCTTCAAATGGCCTTAGCTTCCACTGTATGGGACCAGAGAGAGGCTTTCGAGTGGGGAGAATTGCCTGACCTAAGTTCTGCCATCCTGATTGCTCTATTATGAACAGAGAGCAGCGACCAAGGTCAGATGGGGTGGGACCAGAGGAAGACAGCTACAGGTGATGGCTACGAAGACGACACAAGCGAAAAGCAGACGCAGACGTTAAATGGTGCTGTTATACAATGGCAATGTATATACAATATACAATGAATATACAATGTACTAAAATATTCCAAGACTTAAAACTTTAAAGGAATGGATGTGGATTTAAAGGAATATGGAAAATCATATTTTCCTTCCCAAGTTCTGGCTTAGTAGCCCATCTTGCTCATCCTGGGCTGCAGGTGTCAGCAGCTTTGGCCCACGGTTTCAGTTACTGGGTGGCTGGCCCCAAGAGAGCTGAATTTCTGCTGGGCAGCCCATCTTTACAGCATATTATCTGTTGCTTTCCAGTCTTTCTCTTCCTCTTCCCTGTATCAGATCCCAAAGCCAGTCTCCTCTCCCAACAAGGACCCATCTCTTCAGAAGAGCCTAGTCATTAAGACGTCTGTCATCACCCTGCTAGCTGTACCCAATTCCCATCCAACAGTAAGACTCGCCGGGCCCAGCTGCAACTATGAAATCTAAGGAAAGGGATTCTACCTGGGAGAACCAAGGGAGTTACCCAAACAGCACCTGTGGGAGCCGCCATGCTGGCCCAGCTCACAAGAGACCCAGGGTCTGGGAAGAATGCTTCGCCAACCTGAAGGCAATTCAAGAGTATTCTCTAAGAGTAAGTAGCCTTGGGGGTCTGTGTCTCCCCATCAGGCTCCTGGAGATCCCAGAAGACCTTCTAGGGGAAAGCACTCACGCCCTTCTGTAAGTCTCGAAAGTGTGTTTATCAGGCTTGAGAAAGGTTAAAGCCATTTCCTGACAAGGGAGAGCCGGAAACTGTATTGGCAAGAAAAGCCAATGCCAGGGACAGCTTGAAGCCAGTAACTACTAGAGATCCACAATAAGTGGGATCCAAGAATTTATTTCCAATCTTATGCTATCTTTTTAACTCAATCAAAGAAAAAAAAACCAAAGCAATTTAATCCTGAAACTTTCAGAGACAAGTTAGAACTGCTACTAAGTTTCCATGTCAGGGCAACACCACTAGTGTCTCTGCAGATCTAATTATTTTTATGAAGAGCTCTGGAAACTTCCTTGGAGCGAAATGGTCTTCCAGTATTAAAGATGCCTAGAGAGACAGAAGGATGGTCAAGGCTTACTGGGTAAAAGAGAGATATCCAGTGACTTTCTAGTTCAAAGGGGGGAGGCATGTGAAAGAGGGTTTTGTTGTTGTTGTTGTTGTTGTTGTTGTTGTTGTTGTTCTGTTTTGTCTTGAAACAGGTCTTAATGTAACTCAAGCTAGCCTTGAACTCACTGTGCAGCCACGAATAAACCATCCTGCCTCTACCTCTTGAGTCCTGGGATTACAGACATGTGCACCACGTCCAGCTAGAAAGCATCCTTTAAATTATGACAATCACAATTTGAAGGTAGATTCACAAGTCACTCATCTCAATCTTACAGATTACCAACTCTTCACAAACATGAACACTGATCAGAAAAACTATCTGCTCTCAACCTCTGAAATCCAGAGAAAAGATATTATACTAATAAAAGAAACAGCCTATAAAATAGACAATCTTAGATTATCTATAAACCAAAGCAGGGGAAGAATATAATAATCAGTTTCTAAATCACTGACATTTAATAAAAAAACAAAAACAAAAACAAAAAACTCTTCAGGAACCTGTAGCCATTTCACCCTGTTGCCTGGATAACCAAATTACAGCTCATGTGCAAATACACACATCATAGCCACATGCATAGGAGACACTATAAAGCAAACCCCACTGTAAGAACTGAGTCACAGAAGGAACAGGGCAGAGCTCAGGAGGGCCAAGACATCCAGCCCACTTCTGCATTTGGCAAAGAGAAACCTAGAACCCACAGATAAATCTGACCTCAAGTGTTGTCTGACACACAATGTACACAATTCCCCTTAAGTCCACAACACCACATATTAGGTCATCACACCCTCCCTGATCTTTGACAATAAGACTCAGAATGCCTCTGTCAGATGCCTTTGCAACCCACCATCACCTGCTCAGGGCCAATGTGTGAAGTAAAAGCCGTGATCTAACCCTGGGCTTACACATGGCCAACAGGCTCCAATGTAGACCTAATTCTTATGAGTCAAAACAGTTCAGTGTCACTGTCAAGACTCGGGTGAGCACACAGAGGCAAGAGGGCTCTACATGTGATGATGTTTAGAGACGTACCTGGACGGTCCCTTTCCAGCCAATATTTAATAGCACCTCTCAAAGGGCCCTGGATCAGACAAAAGTGACATCATCACCAAAGACTATATAGCTCTCAGTCATCGATGAGCATTTCAAAATATCAGAGTGCATGATGGGAACCATGAAGGAAAATAGGAGAAAATACCGAACCAGTCACCAGGAGTTTACATATACGAAGAGACTTTCAAAAAATATTAAGTATCAGCTGGGCATGGTGGTGCACGCCTGTAATCCCAGCACTTGGGAGGCAGAGGTAGGCGGATTTCTGAGTTCAAGGCCAGCCTGGTCTACAGAGTGAGTTCCAGGACAGCCAGGGCTATACAGAGAAACCCTGTCTCGGAAAAAAAAAAATATTAAGTATCAATAATACTTAAAATAGCTATAGCACCACTACTGTAAAAGATTCTTTTTAACTATGTTTTATTCATTTCTTGAGGGAGGGAAGATGCATGTGAGTCACAAGGTATATGTGGAGGTCAGAAGACAACTTGAAGGAGTCAGTTCTCTCTCTCTATCACGTGGGTCCCAGGGATTAAACTCAGGTCTTCAGGCTTGCTAGCAAGTGTCTTACCCAAGAGGCAATCCTTCCTGCCCTATTGTTTAAGATCTTAGCTTTAGTATGGAATTTTCTTTGGAGGTTTGAAAAAAAAAGTGCTAGATCATGTTTTTATTGTTTTATTGGGGGGGTGAATGTGTGTGTGTGTGTGTGTGTGTGTGTGTGCGCGTGCGCGCACGCGTGCACCATGAAGAACATGTGGAGAGCAGAGGAAAGCTCTAGAGAGTTGGTTAGCACCATTGTCTTTTCATGGGTTCCTAGGATCTAACTCAAAGCATCAGCCTTATGCAACAAGAGGCTTTACCTGGGCCATTCCACTGCCTCTCTGAGTGTCTTATCTGAAAGAACTTTGAAAAGCACAGCATCATCAGATGTCTGGGTTTCAGGGATTCATGCAGGGCTGGCTAGATGGCTCAGTGGTAAAAATGTGCTTGCCACCAAGCCTAATGACTTAAGTCTGATCCTCTAAACCCCATGGTGGAAGGAAAGAATAGATACCCATAGTTCCCTGACCTCCTCATATACAGAACACAACTCACACACTCACACACAAAGAAACAAGTAACTAAAAATTCTTAAACGTAAAAAGAAAAAAATTAAAAACTCAAGAGACAACAGGTGCTGTCGAGGATGTGGAGAAAGAGGAACACTCCTCCACTGTTGGTGGGAGTGCAAGATGGTACAACCGCTCTGGAAATCAGTCTGGCAGTTCCTCAGAAAATTGGGCATGTCACTTCCAGAGGACCCTATCATACCACTCCTGGGCATATACCCAGAGGATTCCCCTGCATGCAATAAAGACACATGCTCCACTATGTTCATAGCAGCCTTATTTATAATAGCCAGAAGCTGGAAGGAAGCCAGATGTCCCTCAAAGGAGAAATGGATACAGGAAATGTGGTATATTTATACAATGGGATACTACTCAGCAATCAAAAATAATGAATTCATGCAATTTGTAGGCAAATGGTTGGATCTGGAAAATATCATCCTAAGTGAGTTAATCCAATCACAAAAGAATACACATGAAATGCAATCGCTAATAAGTGGATATTAATGAGCCCAGAAGCTCTGAATACTCAAGGCACAATTAGCAAATCAAAAAATTCCCAAGAAGAAGGAAGGAGAGGACCCTGGTCCTGAAAAGACTGGATCCAGTTTTATAGGAGAGTACCAGAACAGAGAAATGGTGGTGGGAGGGGGTGATTGGGGAATGGGCGGTGGGGAAGAGGACTTATGAGACATATGGTGAGGGGGGAACTGGGAAAGGGAAAAGCCTTTGGAATGTAAACAAAGAATATAGAAAATTTAAAAAATTAAAAATAAATAAATAAATAAATAAATAAAAATGGGATACAGGGCTAGAGAGGCGGCTCAGCACTTAAGAGCACTGGCTGTTCTTCCAGAGGTCCTGAGTTCAATTCCCAGCAGATACATAGTAACTCACAACCATCTGTAATGGGATCTGATACTCTCTTCTTGTGCGCATGAAGACAATGTACTCATATACATAAAATAAATCAAAATAAATCTTTTAAAAAAAGAAAAAATTATACTGAATATAAATTTTTAAAGTAATTTAACATTACATTGTAAATGTGTGTTGACAAATTGTATTTATCTTTCTGAAATATAAGCCTTTTTAAAGATGTCCTGGTCCTGTGTCTAGTATAAGAACTGCACCTTTTCAAGTTGATGTTTACTCTCTATTTAGAATAACGGAAGTGAAAGCTATAGTGTTCTTTTAAAAGAGGAGGCCCCATCTATTCAGGGCTGGACTTTCATTTATCCTGAAGCAGACAGTGATGTATTTAAGAGAGGCATAACTTTACTTAGAAAAGTCCTTGGCATGGCAAACAGGTATCAGCATAATTCAAGATCCTGACGGTATCACACAGGACGTGTAACGTCTGTGCCTGGGTAAGCAGAAGCTTTAAAGGAGTCATATCAAATGCCACCCGGAGTTAGCTCCACTGTTAAAACTCTTCTCCATTTGCTTGCCTGGCTTTCTGGTTTCCTAAGGCAGCCCAACACCAAAGATGATTATAGGCTCCCATGCTATGCAAAAATAAATAAATAAATAAATAAATAAATAATAGAGAAAAGAGTCGCCATGCTACCAACACATCCGCTGGGTACAGAGGTTAAGGAGACAAGCCAGCAGGTGCAGAGGCCACGCTCAGGTCCTCGCTCTGACAGAGGTGGGTCTGACCCTATGCGTAGGAGGGGGGTGGGTAGTCAATGCGGCCTTGCCAGAGTTTCCCCATGCCTAAGAGGAGAGACGTGAGCTCTGTACCTGTTGCTGTCTTTTCAACTATGAAAAGTATAGCCTTGTGAGAGAGCCCCACCCGTGCAATCAGGCGCCCCGGGAGGACACTGTGCTCAGCTGCTCTCTGGGTGTGTGACTGTGCAGTCATTAGCCTCCCTGCTCCTGTTTTCACAGCCATAGAGTAGGAGTGACCACCTCCCTGCTAGTGTGACTGTGAGGATTAAGAGAGGTGATTCACTGCAAAGACCTAGCACACAAGAAGAGCGACATCACTGTAAGCCACCAGGATGCACAGCACCATGAAATGCCAGCCATCAAGTACACGCCCAAATCCATGCCATGGGTTGATATGTCTAAGCAGAACGGAATCTCCGAGTTAGATTTGTTCCTTTTCTCCTTCACTTCTGCAGCTTATACCACTGTTGGTTTGCAATCCAGTGCGCAGAGTGTGGTTGAAAATACAGGGCAGCTTGATTGTTTTAAAAAAAAAAAAAAAATGTCAAACGGCCTCACACCGTGGCCAGAAATCCTGCTTTCGGAGCGTGGGGATTTCTATTATCTGGTCACTGCCACAGCTGCCAGACAGTGCCTTTGGCAAGGAGGTGGTGACTGGAGTGTGAGCTAGCACTTGGCGAAGAGATACTAAACCATAAGGCCTCCAGGCAGGGAGCTCCGAAAGGGCCAACTGCCAAAGCTGTTTGTCTACCAGACTCTTGGAGAGAAACGGGGCAGTTCTGCTGCCGTTAGCAAATCCACATCAGAAGTCGGCCATTCAAACGGTAGACAAGGACCCGGCGAACCTGGATCTGTAACTTTGAAAAGGTAAGAGCCGGACTAAAATGGCATTACACGAAGAATCTCTACAGCGCTTTGCCTCTATTCATAAGGAGCGCACCCTAAAAACTCAACGTATAAGTTCAACTCTAAAGTCCAATTGCAAAAGGCTGCACGACTCTTTACTGTAAGCTGAACACGTTGCGTTTGTGTGTGACGAAACCTTCTTCAGCCTTATGATTATCTCAGTTCTCCCAAGACGTCAACAAATATCTTAATGTCCACCTATGAGCAAACGGTTATCTTACTATATTAATTACACAGGGAAATAACAATGTTGCAGAGGGGAGCCAGCCAACTCCTCCAGTTGCTAGGAATTGTCACGGCTTCACCATCACATGCTGGGAAACCCCTCAGTCCTGGGCAAACAAAAATGGTCCCTGAAATACTTCCAGAAAGAAAAACAGAATAACAGGAGGACAGACAGACAAATGCAGAAGTACTGCCAGGCTCTGTTCCTTTCCACAGTAGAAGACTAAGAAACCGCAGCGGCCTCTCCCTTCCCCCTTACTTTTTAATCTTCCCCAAAACAAGTTAGAAAAAAAAAAATAACCCTTCTCTTGCCAGACTCTGAGGTCGCTGCAGAATTGGCTGCCAAAATGAAGACACCACAGCCACCCAGCCCTCAGTGTCAGTAGGACGGGAAGAGCCATTGATGGTGACCTCTCACTTCGACTACACCCAAGTTATAGGCGGGAACGTGTCCTCAAACCAAAAATCAAAGAGCTGTAGCCAAAAATCAAGATTCGCCTTACAATCAGGACATTGAACAGACCAGAGAATGATGCTGGGATGGTTACAGCATCCCTAGGGAGAGAGCAAGCTGCCCCACCTCAACTGAAGCAGGGATTCCACGCAGGTGGCTCCTCGCCCGTGGAGATGGGGCAGGCTCTTCTAGGAGGAGTGTAATCCACAGGTTATTAGCATGAGTAGCTGAGCTTAAGAACCAACTTCTAAGAAGTAAGATTCAAACAAAAAGTGAGACTATATAAGGCAAGAAGAACACACTTCCTGGACCTAAAGAGACACAGAAGCCATCTTTGCTCACCACTGCGCCCCACCCCACCCTACCACCACCACACCCCATCTTCCTCTGGCTTTGTCCCAAAATAGACTAGTGGTTTTTAGGTGTTCCTGGGTCACGGAATTCCTTGGCTCTTTCTATATGACAGGAGATGGAGTCAGATGAAGGTTTTACCTCTTTCTCCCCTATGGCAAGTGGAGTTTACTGAGGGAACAAAGAGGGTGTATTTAAAAAGATTTCCAGAGACAAACATCTTTGAAAGCCTTGCTCTGAGATGCCGGAGAATGGTTTCCTGGGTTGAGGAGCCCGGGGTACACTCTTCACCAGGGCTGGGGCACATTAGAAAAAAGTTCCTTCTCCCCCTACCTCAACACATCTGCTGAAAGGAAGGAGAGAGATATCTCAGGGCCTCCAGAGCAGCCTGAGAGGATCTTGAGGAAGACTTTCGCTTTTCCTAGCCAGCTGTTTTACTTATAAAATAAGGAATTCAGGATAAATGATTAGCACCTTTCTAAGTAAAGATCTACGTGGAATTCTTTCATATGTGTAACATAACAATGCCTACTAGAGCCACGTTGTACTCTGAAGACTTAGGAATTAACAGAGTCAGGGGAATGTGTACCATCAACGTCGACAGGACTCTGGACACAATACAACATAAGACTTAAAATTAGCAGATGTCTAACAGTTGGCAAAAATTGGGAACAAAGGGTAGAGAAAATCCTAATATCAATTTACAAGCACTTTAAATGTTCAGTGGCCAACGAGGAGGGGCAGGTTCACACAATTAACAGCTGCTCTCCCTGCTAAATTTAACAGAGTTTTTAACTCAGTAGCTTCTGAACCAAGGCGGGGAGAGGAAGAAAGGGGGGCTGTAAATACTTAAGGAAAGCAAGCTGAAGTAAATTTAATCTAAAGGGGCAAAGCAAAGCACTGTGGCTCACTACTGCAAAGGTTGCACCTAAGCTGCAGGGCATCCTGGCTGAATTCTAACTAGCAAGACACCAGATGCATCCTATTAAGAAGTTTGAGGTGTTTGATAGAGGGCACTGGCCTGTTTGACACCATGTATCAAAGTCAGGATGTCTCTCTGTTATCAGGCCCCCCAAACAATGTTCATTTCGATGTGGATGAATAAACCAAGACATTTCCCCCTTTTTCATGTAAAGAACTGTGAAGAGGTTTTGCTTTTCACGCAATTTAGTTGGGCTTTCGTGAGTGTCACTATCCAGACGTGTAGCAAAGACTGTCAATCGGATTCAGTAAATAATCCCATTGCTTCTAGCAGAACTCCAGGGCTGCCTGATGTGACGTCTCAGCCAGAAAAGCAACAAAGATGATGGGCACCAGCGCCTGCGAGCTCAGCCCGGGACCTGACTCCATCTCCTACTCAGAGACCTGGGCCGAGAGCTCGCATCTCTCAGCACCCTCAATCATACACCCCACACCCAGCCCCTGGACAACTAAAGAGGAAGTCGGGGTGTCCTATCCAACCGATGAAGACAGCCTAATGCACCGGAGCGGGGATCTGGGCCAGCCCCTTGCCTGGCGCAGGAGAGGTCCGGGGCAGCGGGGCTGCGATCCTCTCTCCCGCCGTCCACCTTCCTCCTCCTGACCCCGCGGGCAGCCTTCCCCCTAGTACCCTCCAGGCTAACTGCTCCTGAGTGCACGACGCAGCCCGAGGCTCCCCTCTCCCGGTGCGGCTGCGATCCGCGTTCCCCCGCGCCCGGCAGCCACTCCCGCATCCCGCCGACCCTCTCCGGCCGCGAACGCGCACTTGCGACGGCCCAGGGCGGAGACTGCGCGGGAGCCGAGCCCGGCGGCAAGGCCGTGCACGCTCAAAGGCTGCGCGTAAACAGCCCGGGGCGCGCTCCACTCGCTCGGCGCCCGCCGCGCCCCCTTCTCCGCGCCCCGCGCCCCTACCTGGTCGCAGAGTTTGAGCACTGCCATTCTTCCGTTCCCGCGCGCGCGCACATACAGCTCTCCGCTCCGCAGATGTCAACGCCGGGAGCCCGGGGAAACGGAAGGCACAGCCCGGGAAAGCGCCAGGAGCCGGGCTCGCGGAGATGACAGCCCCGCCACCGCTCGGCCGCCGCCGCCTGCCTCCCAGAGCCCAGCCCCGGCTCGCGGGAGTCGCAGCCCGGCCCGCCCGCCTTTATACAGGAAGTGCCGGCCGCTGCCAGCCGGGCCGCCACTGACATCACCGCGCGCTGCCTCGCGCCGCCCGGGCCGACGCTGCCTCCTGCCGCCCGCGGCGGCTCCTCGCAGCCCGCGGCCCCGCGCCCTCCCTCACCTGCACCCCGCTCCGACCGGAGCCAGCCGAAAGGGGAGCGGAGCGGGGGTGGGAGGGGTGGGGGGGCTGACGCCGACCCTCCCCAGCGATCCCACCCACGCGCACGCCACCGATGGGCAATCCCTCATAGACACACCCCAGGGGTCCAGAAAGCTTGCCACTCACGGGCCACCAACTTTCACCCTGCAGACTGCGTCACACCCCCTTTCCCTAAACCTCTTCCCTAATCAGATTGCTCCAGCACTCCCGAATTTCTGCCACCTGGGCGCAGCACCGACAGGCTCTTTGTTTAATATAAAGAGGCCATGGACCCGTGGTGAGTCCAGGGTGTCTCTAACACATACATAGCCGTGGGAGGAACAGGAACTGGGACCCTCCAGTCAACGACTAGTTAAAGGACACACTACCCAACTTGGTAGCCTAGGCTTGGGGCTGGAGGTGGAACTGAGAAGGAAAACAGCTCTAAGTTACTGGATTAGATAAATCCTGACTTATTCCTACAAGAGCGTAAGTAGCTTCCCACTCCCACCCTACACACACAGAAGACAGCTGTCCAACAGATTGGGCTTCTAATACAGTGGTAGAAACCCGTAGTAAGTGTTGATATTTCTGCGATCTGGAAAAGCACTTATAAATTCAGGCAGTGGCTGGGCATGGAGAGAAATGGGGCATACGCAGATAAGAAACTCTGCTGGCTAGTTTTTACCTCTACTTGACACAGGCTACCGTCATTTGAGAAGAAGGAACCTCAATTTAAAAAAAAAAAAATGCTCCCACCAGATTGACCTGTGGACAAGCTGGTGGAGGCATTAAGAAAATTAATTAAGAAAAATGAATGGTTATTGTGGGCGGGCTCAGCTCTCTGTGAGTTGTGTCACCCTGGGTGGGGGTAATCTTGGGTGTATAATAAAGCAGACTGAGCCAGCCATGAGCACCAAGCCAGTAAGTAGTAGCACTTCTCCCTGGCAAGGGCTTCAGTTCCTGCTTCCAGGTTCCTTGAGTTGCTGCCCTGGCTTCAGTGACGGAACTGCGATGTGACCGAGGAAGCAGAAACAAACTCTTCTTCCTCAAGTTGTTTTTGGTCACTTTTTTTTTTTGTCATAATAGAACCCCTAAGTGTGGCAGGTGCCTACTCTCCAAGGACACTCATCTAAACCAAATAGCCACTGCTGGTTGATATAATTCCAAGCGGAAATAAGGGATCAGAAGGAGGAGTACTTAGGAAGTAAAAGACCAGACTAGACCGGTGCCTAAGGGTAGACTTGCTAGAGGAGGACAGCTGAGACCTAGAGAAGAACGTTAAGCAAGGAAATGAGAGAGAGCCCACACTCGGGAAGCTGCTGGTGCCCCAGCAGGACCTTCAGGACTGCCGAAGAGCAAATCAGAAGTACAAAGTGTCTGGTTAAACCAGCTGTAGATTCTTCTTCCCCACCGTCAGTGCCTCCACAAAGCTCTCACAGAAGGGCGCTACAGCGATCATGTAGCATCCCAGCCTTTATCCTTCTCCCACTCTGGCTGGTAAAGCAGCTAAATCCCAAAGCTACTCCTACCCCCCCCCAGACACCGCGATTCCACTCGTGCATAAAAGGGGGCCCGAGGAAGCGCCGTCCAGGGTCTCTGTGGCCACCAGTGAGAAGCAGGCACACATACCCCAAAGTCATCGCGCCTGAGACCCTTCTCGCTTGGTGGCTACTTGTATGAAGCACCTCTTCCTGCTGCTGTTCATCAGTTTACTAATATGTTACAGAGATTTGTAAGTAAATGGGACAGGGAATGCCCTCGCTAAATATAACCGTATTTCTAAAGAGAGGTAAAATAGTATGTACATTGACAGACTCACTCATCACAGATATGCATATGCTTGAGTTCTCGAGGCAGAGTCAGTTCCCCCGACCCACCTGCCTCCTCTCTCTCTGATATAGCCATGCTATAATGTTGGCAGTCTGGCCTTGAACTCTCTGCCCTCTGATATCTACATCCCAAATGTGAGCTGCCACGACAGGCTGTCATTGAAAGGGAGGTGACCATAACCCTACGAGACATCGTCTCCCATAGAAACAGTAAGTAGTGCTTTAACATTGACTTCGCTTTCCTAAAATTGAAATTCAAACAGAACATTATCTACTTACACAAATTTATTTTAAAATTCAGTATCCTGCCGGGTGGTGGTGGCGCATGCCTGTAATCCCAGCACTTGGGAGGCAGAGGCAGGCGGATTTCTGAGTTCGAGGCCAGCCTGGTCTACAGAGTGAGTTCCAGGACAGCCAGGGCTACACAGAGAAACCCTGTCTCAAAAAAAAAAAACCAAAAAAAAAAAAATTCAGTATCCTGCCCTAATTAGGTAAGAAATGAAAAAGAAATGGACCGATATATTTGCTGAATATTGCAACAACTAAATGATACATGTACCACAGCACTCCTAGAAGACAAATCAGTAACATCGTGGATACATTGTCGCTGAGAGCACAATGCTTAGTATAATCCAAATGTGTAGCATCAGCAACTCAAATGTGAAGATCCGAGAGCCCACAATCTTAGTGCTGTAAACTAGGTCAGGAGTTCAAGGTCACCCTCAGCTATCAAGTTTAAAGCCAGCCCGACCCTGTTTCAAAACCAAAACACCAAAACCAGCCATGAGATGACTCACTAGGTAGAAACATTTGCCCTGCAAGCCTGAAAACTACCAGATTGATTCCCTGAACTCACATAACAAGCCAGATGTGATGCAAAGTAATCCAAGGATATCCATGGTGAGTGGGGTGGAGACAGGAGACTAGGCTAGCCCGGAACACACAGCACAGAAACAACAGATCCTACCTCAGGAAAGAAGGTAGAAGGAAAGAACCAAAGTTGTCCTTCAGCTTCTCCACGTGTCCTTTGCATGCGTGTGTATACAAACACGTCTATGCTGTTGTGAAATTTGAACAGGTCAAGGGCCTAATAAAAAGAAAAAAATAGGCTAAAATAGTTAACTTGAGTGCCTTTTCAGAGAGTCAGGACTTATGTGTTAATGCATCTTAATACATATATCTTTATATCATAATTCGTGTAAAATATATTAGGACAACAGCAGAAAAACTCTGTAACATATGGGTACAGGGCCACAGGCTTCCCCTGAGCGGGCTCCCTGATTCCTGCTGTACTGAGACGCTGGGCTCAATACCCAAATGACATTGGCATGCACACACAAACACGTGACCACGGGCAGCAGAGACAAAGCACCCACTTAAAAAGTTTTAATATTTGGCAGGATATCAAACCTAAAAATTAAATATGTGAGAGAACTTTGCAATGCACCTGAATTTTATAGCAGGCAAACCCTTGGGACTGCCACTGAACTCTGGCTGTAGCACCCCAAGGAAGTCTTCCCTCCCATCCAGGCTCGTACTGAGCCAGGTCACAGGTCACAGATCCTTGAGAGAAGAAGTTGGTCCCCTTCAGGGGCACTTTACAACACTGCCATAAATATATGCTAAAATTCTCCTCAGAGGAACCTGCAGTTATTTCCAGGGTGACCAGGCACTGGGACAAAGGCGAAGCCCAAACATTTCAGGATTAGTAGAGACTTTCTAGTAAACTCTTGCTGGTTTGTAAGATTCCAAGTACCCTCCTGGTCCACCAATTAAATTGAGGCTTATGGCAATGGTAATCCATGATCTTATACACAGGTATAAATCACTGCAGACCTATAATATAGTTACATACGTCATATGTGCCTGAGGGTGCATACTCAATCGGTAACAGAATCCCAAGGCTTCTTTAGTGAAGGCTATCAAGGTAGGATGTGATAAGTAATTTCTCTGCCAGTGAAATGAGCCCATTCAAGCCAGATTAGAGTATATATAAAGGCAGGTTTATTGTAACCACTCTTGGGTGAGTTCAGTAGTCCCAGTAAATGAAGCCCGGGAAGTCTCCATGGGAAGGGAGACAGAAGTAGGGGGAGAAAAAGAGAAAGTTTGCTTGCAGAAAGAGAAGGGAAGAGAAACCAAATGTCTGGATTATATAGGAAAAAGCATCTGGGGGAGGGGAAGCCCAGCCCCTGGTCTGGAAAGTTCAGGGCAGAGGACAGGGTATGCCTGGTAGGCACTAAGGGATGCTGGGAGAACCTGGAGGCCAGGTCTACTCTGGTATGTTAAATACGCACCATGAACCTCAGCTGTTTGTCCTGGGTCTGAATCCCAAGAGGATGGACTGACCAGAAGCCCTTTGCAACTATTGATAGACTAGAAGACTGGGGTGGTACTGAGTCATATGGTATGCGGACATCAGCACCACCATAGAACATAGAGGAGATGGCGTGGAGGAGGGGGTGTGGCTGTAGAACAGAACATCCCCCACTAACTAACCCATTTAGTCTGGGCAGCTGGCAGAAGGGCTTGTGAGTTTAACTACACATCGTTGTTAACGCAAGTAAGAGTTGTGCCAGTTGCAACCAGTGCTGTAACTATCCTTCAACCAAAGGACGCAGAGCAAGACACCTCTGGCATCCATCTACCAAGAGAGCAAATGGTTTTAAAACTATTCCGGTTTATATGAACTGAGCCCATGAGTTCACCTCTTCAATCTTGTTTGTGTAATATAAGCTCTACTTGATCACCATGTTAAAGACACCTCAGATGATTAGACGGAGAACAGAACAGAACAGAAAGTGTGTGAGATACTTTAACAAGACACACGTGTGCCAGAGTATGGGCCGCACAGCCCAGGGAGTTTGCCATTTTACTGACGTTTCTGGTGGTCCAGAGATCTGGATGTAATCAAGATGTCCCCTGAGAAGTAAAGATAAATTGCCATCCTTCACACCACTACCCTGTGTCAGTTTGAGTGGCCCTCAGGGCTCCACATGTTAAATGTTGATCCCCACTCAGAAGGTGGAAACTTAATCTACCTGTGGTATTTCAAGGGAAGGGCTCTGCAGTTGACTGGAGTAAAATAAACCCATTAGGCTGGGGCCTTGTGGTTGAAGTACTGTTGGCTATGTAAGAAGGGAGGATCTCTCTCTTCCTCCCTCCCTGTCTTAAACACACACACACACACACACACACATTCCCAGACGGCCTCTTTCCTTCTTTCCTTCTCCTCTCTCTCTCTCTTTCTCTATCCCTTTTCTTTCTCTGTCTCTACTCCCTTTCCCAAACCTCCTTCCCATGTCTCAAATAAACTTACTTTTATACTTGAAAAAATGGGTGGTGGGGGCGAGAGTGGATACCTACCTACGTACAGCACACTCCCTGTTTCCTGCCAGGTAACACCCTTTACCCAGGTCAGGCTCGACCATCCAGAAGGCTGTCCGTAGATGTAACTCCTCCAGAACTCTGAACCGAAATAAATCTCTTTTCTCTATAACATAGCAACCCTGTGGCATTGTGTTATTAGCAACTAAAAATATGAATGAAAGCACATTACTAGCAAAAGAGACATTATATTTGCTGTATCCCTTCGGATTTTGGGAGCAAAATACACCATATCTAAGTGTGTGCTTTGACCTATGTACCAAGTAACCCATACCTGGGCTCTTTTCATTAGGAATGAATGAAAATTGATGGGGATGATTTTGTGCACATGTTTGTATTCAGATGCTGGTTTCCATGCCCAGACATCTGGTTGCAGTCCAAACACGATGGCATGGTCAAGCATCTCCGGTCTCAATGTTATATAAAAATTATTTTCCATCAGCTCTGATTGGTTAATAAAATGCTGACCAGCCAATTAGCTGGGCAGAAGAGAACAGGGTGGGACTTCCAATCCCAGTCAGGAGGTCCCAAAGCAGAGAGGGTAGAGGGGGACCACAAGGAGAAGAAGGTGTGGAGAGACCATGTGGGAAGACCCAGAGGATTAGCCATGAGATCGCAATGACAGAACAGCCAGGAGGACACAAGTGGACCAGGGCCAGCCAGGGCAAGACCAGATGGCAAGTAACAGTGTAGTAGTTTGTCTGGCTCGTCCTCCCAGCCCAGTGCTCCCAGAAATAAGACGCGGACTCAAAATATATTTACAGATACCTTGGCCGTATAGCTAGGCTCTTCTCTGACTAGATCATAATTTAAAATAGCCCATTTATCCTAACCTCCATTCTGCCTCATGGCTGGTTACCTGTGCTCAGGTACCACGGGACCATCTTGTCACATCTTCCCAGGCAAATCTCCCTTACCTGGCGCTATCCCAGAATCCCTTCTGCCTCCAGGATGTCTCACCTCCTATTTCCTGCCTCAGCAACAGACCATCAGATTTATTACTGACAGGTGCCACATCCATACACACACAAGATATTCTCTCTAAAATTCACCTTTTTTAGTCCAATAAAAGGCTCTTTCTTTTTTCAATTATAAACTGAATACCTTTAGCAGCATAGTTGAGAACAGAATCTGCTAGCTATTACTGCTGCAACTTGTTAATAAAAATACCAGGTCTCAGCCGGGGGGGGGGGTGGTGGCGCACGCCTGTAATCCCAGCACTCGGGAGGCAGAGGCAGGCGGATTTCTGAGTTCGAGGCCAGCCTGGTCTATAGAGTGAGTTCCAGGACAGCCAGGGCTACACAGAGAAACCTTGTCTCGAAAAACAAACAAACAAATAAAAAATACCAGGTCTCTGTGTCAATTACTCAGGAACTAAAATGGGCTAGATCAGGAGTAGAAATACCTTGCAGTTATCTGGGGGCAAAGGAGCATAAAGAACCACACAAACACACACACACACACACACACACACACACACACAAGAATCGCTTTTACAGAAAATGACCCTATAGGGGAATCCTATAACTCAGAGGAAGCAAATACTGGAAAGGTCTGTGGCAACTAGAGATGCTATGTGGAGCCTCTGGTGGACTGGATTAAAAGAGCTATCAAGAAGATATTAGTTCCAAGCTAGCCACTCCCTCTCCTACAGATAACTAACCCATTTGAGAAAAGGGGTCTGGCTCGCTAACTGAATCTGACTAGCCACGAAGCATCAAGTGTGCAGCCTCAGCTGCTCTTAGGAACTGAGTAAGTCTGACCTACCAGCCATGAGACCGAGTCCACACCAGCACAACGCCCCCCAACACAGACTGTGCAGAGAAAAGACTAGGCAGGCTCAGAAAGCATGAGTCGCTTTAGCAGGTAACTTAGATTCATCTGATAACTAGTCCTGGCACTTTTGTCTCCTTGAAGAATTTAAAGGCAATGAAAAGTTGTATAGATGGTCCTCAGTGTCTGAGCACAAGCTGGTGATTCCACCCTGACAGTGCCAGTGAGGCGTTTCCTCGATGGGAGTCATTGCTGGCAGCAAACCAAATGCCTTCATCTGACTTGTGAGGCACCCAGAGACATAGGCTGGTACACTCACTCACAGATGCATGGTCAACAGCCTACAGACACAGCAAAGATGGAGGTGATTGGTGAAAGGAGACAAGGAGGAAATGTAGATGTATGCATCCATCCTTCAGAAAGTGTGAGGCTGTCTGTGTCCCATGTGATTGTCACTGTTCAGAAAGGATGACACCATCAGGGAGAGCCGGCCTCTTCCCCTACTCAAAGGTGCCTGATCAAAGTCACCATAGTAGCCAGAAGTGGTGGCAGTGATCCTGGATGCTCAAGATGCTAAGACAAGAGGACCAGGAACTTAAGGGCAGACTGAGAATTTTAACTGGACTCTATTAATATGAAATAAATGAAGTAAACAGAGCCATAGAGTCAGAACTGAAGTCCACGCACAGGCTCAATGTCATGGGGTTCTCCGCAGTAAGGTTACCATCCGACAGCATCGGGATTCAACCAATGAGGTCTTATTTCCAAAGGAAACTGGTTGCCCGGTACTGGTTGGTTACACTGCCCTTGCTCGCTACCATGGAGGCACAGTCATTTATTTTCAATATAGTAAGCACATAATATAGATATTCATCCCCTTTCCATGATCAAAACGATTCTGACAATACTACCACCCATAGTCAGAGTTTGGACCTTACAGCAAAGCAAATACAGGAGTGGAGTCACACAAATAGAATCTGCCAGTCTTATCCTTGACCTCAGACCAGATAGATAGAGTGGATCTGAAAACACGAGGGAACCAAACGGCCTACTGAAGACTGAACTCTGGTACCAAACAAGAAAATGCACAATAAACATTCACGTTCCCTCTTAAAGTAAAGAAAGGGTACTACTGTGTATATTTTGAGTCAACATACCACATCTAAGCAGCAATATTTATCCCAAAACACACAGGTCCAAGAATCAAGCGTAGGGTAATGGGCAGTGGTCGCGGGGGTAGAAGTGCTTCATCTCATCATTACACCCAAGAGTCCACTCACACCATTGCTGTTTCTAGAACCTGTAACTTGAGCTCGGCAAGGTCAGAGGTCTTAACTCCCAACAAATAGATGTTTCTAGCAGGGAACAAAGTAATGGTTTCATTGAATCCTAAGTCAAGACCAATGCTGAGCCATTTGAGTTTCCTCAGTCTATGGGGAGCAACAGACAGAAAAAGAGGTTATGGCCCGTCTGGGAAGCTGCTTTGTTACCAACAGGAAATCAGTTGACTTCCACACCGAGAGTACCGTGAGTACAGAGAGGACTGTCTGTTCTAGAGTTTCTGGGGCAGCTCTTAGCTATATAGGAGAAGCTTGTGGAAAGCCACTTTGTTCTATGTTTTTGAGAATGGATCTCACTCTGTACTCTGTAACCCAGGCTGGCCCCTAACTCACGACACAACTCCTGCATTGGATCCTGAGTGTTAGGATTACTGGTATGAGCCTCCATGCCTATCTTACAGATAGCTATAATTCCAAATGTCCAGTGCATAATGGTCAGCCCTGAAACCACATACACAAAAATAACAAAAATGGACTCAACAAGTTGAATTGATATTTTCTGCATATATATATATATATATGTGTGTGTGTGTGTGTGTGTGTGTGTGTGTGTGTGTGTATACACATACGTATGTATGTAATGATCAAAAAAAAAAAAAGAGACTATCAGCTTGAGAGTGTGGGACACGGAAGAGGGTGGAGGCTGGGTAGCCAGAGGGAGCTGGAGCAGGGGTCCTCTACCTTCCGATTGCTGTGATCCTTTGACTTAGTTACTCAGGCTGTCATGACCTCAACCATAAAAGTGTTTTCATTGATACACCATAACTGTAATTTTGCTACTGTTATGAATCATAATGTAAATATCTGTGTTACTTCTGATGGTCTTGAGCAACCCTGGTGAAAGGGTCATTCTACTCCCCAATGGGGTCACAACCACAGATTGAGAACCACTGGGCTAGAGTGAGAAGGGGGAGGGGAGGTTGTAATTCTACTTCTTTGAAAAACATATCTTTTAAAAATAAGTAAAGAAAGAGAGGGGGGAGAGGGAGAAAGAAAAAACTCTAAGCTGGATTCAGACCCCTTGAGTAGAAGAGTATAGACAACTAGTAAAGGGACTCCTTCTCCAAGACCTGATACTGACAGCTGCTTCTGGAAGTCATGGTCTCTCTACTCACTGCTTTCTTCAGCTCTCTTACATCTAGTAAGTAATCTCCATATTAAGTTATTATGTTAAAAATGATGTTGCCTATTTGCCTTTTCCTGATTAGGTCCTGGATAACAGCATAGTTGCAGCCCTAGAAGAGAAATCACTGAACATTAAAACTTTAAAACAACAACATTAGGTTTATACTTTAAATGGGTTAAATTTCAGGGTCAGATCATTAAACAGACTTTTCACCTCATAAATATCCAATGGGACATTTGAGAGTCCATGTTCCAAAATGCTTTAGCCCTCTAATTTCTATCCAGAAAATGCTTGGACTCTCTCCTTTCATTAAGAAAACCAAGTAAGCTCCTTCCAATTTCAAAAGCCCTAAGAGACTATCCTGAGACCTACTGCACTACCAGAGTAATGCTAGCCTATGATTTTAGTAAGTCTATTCAGTAAGTCTATTCAGCATTTTACTGTATTGTTTTGTTTACTTAATTTCAACTTTTAAAATTTTATAAATATAAATATTAGAAATGTGTCTATATGTCCTTATGTTAAATATATCTGTGTATATATGTGAAAAAATGCACAAAAATATGAATGTGTAACATTATAGTGGAGGCTGTGGTATGCTCCCAGTCCCCACATTCAGGGCACCAACATATTTTTAAAATAGTCAAGTTGGAGGCCGGGCAGTGATGGCACACGCCTTTAATCCCAGCACTTGGGAGGCAGAGGCAGGTGGATCTCTGAGTTCGAGGCCAGCCTGGTCTACAGAGTGAGTTCCAGGACAGCCAGGACTACACAGAGAAACCCTGTCTCGAAAAACCAAAAAAAAAAAAAAAAAAAAAAAAAAAAAGTCAAGTTGGGGCTGAAGAGATGGCTCAGTGGTCAAGTGCACCTGTTGTGCTTCTAAAGGATCTGGGTTCCATACCCAGCACCTACATGTTGATTCACAACATCTGTAACTACAGTTCCTGTGGATCCAAACCCTGTTCTGGCTTCTACAGGCACCAGGGCACACTCACATACATGCAGACAAAACATCCATCCACATTAACTTATAAAAATGTAAATTAATCCTTTTGAAATTTTTAATAGAGAAATGTTTGGAGGGTTGGGAAGATAAGAGGGCGAGACAGGAAAGTTAATAGAAGGAGTGTTTGAAGGGTTGCATAGAAATTTCATCAGACTCTTCAATACACAGATGTGTATAAAAGAAAACCAATTGAAGTTGCCCTCCATGAGGAATAATGTGCCTCCCAGAAGCCATGTGTCGCTAAATGCAAAGCCATTGCTGGGCTGGGGAGAGGAATGGCCCAGAGACCTGCAAAGTAATGCAGACAATAGCCATCGCCCTGGCTGCTCACTAGAACTTGATGTGAGGCCCTTTACTGAAGACATCACACGCTTTGGTCACTGTAGGCTTACATTTTTCAAGTCCCACTTTTAATAAGGGCCCTTAAATGCTTTAGCCTCTCTTCTAGCCCACCACCCACCAGAGGCTGTGGAAAAGAAAGGTTATTAGGATACAGGGGAAGTGGACCTGTTTAGAAATAGTTCTTTGGAGCAAATCCAATCTGCCTTGTCAGTATATAAACCAGTAGACCAGTTCAGTAGGGTCAGGAGAGCAAACATGAATCAGCGGTGCTGACACAACCCAGCAGAAACAGCCAGGCCTGCCTGGAATTGGCATGAGTCAGCAGGAGCGACCAGGACCAGCAGAGACACCAGGAGAAGTTCTCTGCCATGCCTCTCTCTACAAAGTGAAGCTCGGTAAAGATGAAGATGTCAGACCGACGAAGCACTGCGGAGCTAGCTGTGCAAGCCCCTCGCTGTCCACTGAGACTTATTTATAGTCCCTCTACACATTGCATGTCCTCCCATGAGCCTTGCCTTAGCAAAACACCACGTGACTCTGTCTGAGCAAAGGTCCACACGAGTCTGCATCACCTGACATTGCTCTGCCAACCAGCACAAGTCCACAGAATTGGCAAAAAACTGCCAAGAAGCATTTGGAAGTGTTTATTTCTATGAAGTCATGACAAACAATGACCACTAAGGACTGACAAGGCGTACTAATACCATCCAGCGTCGTCCACCATCTTTTGGGTCAAATTTATTTCCTTCTTAACATCATGCGTCCTTTTATGTGCTTGCTTTAGCAAAACATCCTCTCACCTGTGTCTGCTTCAGGAAAACATTTTTCCACTTGTCTGCTCTAGCAAAACATCCTTCCATCTATGTGGCCCAGCAAAACATTATTGGACATAACTGACTTTCCAAAGAAACCAGAAGTTTCCACTTCAGGTCACCGTACTTGGAGAAATCAAGTTGGTACTGACATGGATATCCCCTCCTCCTGAGGGCTAGCTTTCCTAGTCCCAGCCAGTCCTATGCAGGCCACTGGAGGAAAGTCACCAACAGCCACACACAGTGTGAACCCTATGAGCTGCAAGCTAGAGATGCCTATGTGTAGGTGCAATCATGCAATGACTATTTTTGAGGGGAACCAACCACTCCATAGGAAGAAACTCAACTGGGGAATCTCACAGTCCCTAGGGGTGAATCTACTATACTACTATTATTTTGATAAATGACCATAATATGAAACTGCCTTCTTTTTGTTTTCTTTTTTTTTTTTCTTCTTGGATACTTATTCACATTTTGATTGTTATCCCTTTTCCCAGTTTACCCCCTCCTGGAAACCCCCTGTCCCATCTTCCCTTCCCTTGCTTACATGAGGGTGTTCCTCCACCCACCTCCCCACCCTCAATTCCTCTACTCTGGGCATCTAACAAGCCTTCATAGGACCAAGGACCTCTCCTCCCGTTGACACCTGACAAGGCCATCCTCTGCTACATATGCAGCTGGAGCCATGTATACTCCTTGGTTGGTGGTTTAGTCCCTGGGAGATCTGGGGAGTCTGGTTGATTGATATTGTTGTTCTTCCTATGGCATTGCAAACCCCTTCAGCTCCTTCAGTCCTTTCTCTAACTCTTCCTTGGGGACCCCACGCTCAGTCCAATGGTTGGCTGGGAGCATCCGCCTCTGTGTTTGTAAGGCTCTGGCAGGGCCTCTCAGGAGACAACTGTATCAGGCCCCTTTCAGCAAGCATTTCTTGGCATCTCCATGGTCTCAAGCGTTGGGTCCTTGACATGGCCATGCTCAAGTCAACAGTACACACTCACTCAGGACTTCATACACTCCCTACAAAGCGGCCTAGCCCCTCTCAATCACTGTGTTATCCTGATCTACAGGAAATATCCAGCAGGGCATATTTCTTCTCACACTAAGCCTTGTCACACTGATGTTTCCTATCTGAAATCTCTCACCCTCAATGGGATCTTCATTGGCTCCTACTTGTCCTTCAGGATGCAGCCTAGTTATCCGCGAAGCCATCCCTTACTCATGCCATCTCCCAAGTTTGGATTAGGAATTGCCCAAAGGTTTACGCTTAGTGCCCACTTCCTAACCCTTGTTATTGCCTTTCTCCATTTCTCCTATAACTGCCTGTTTACATTCCCATCTCATCCTTAGAACAGAGACTGTTTAGTCCACAGCTGTGTCTCCCGGTTATCTCACAGCATCTGCTTCTTAGCACATGCACAGAACAAACAAAAGTTTTAACACATGTACTTGAGTGAGTTATTTAATATAGTTAAACCACACTTAACCCTGTCCAAGTAACAGAATATACATTCTTCAATGCAACCAGAAGCTTGAACAAAACTTGCATGCAAATGCTTAAGAGCAGGAAGAAAAGCATAGAGAAGGGGATACTCACGTGACACTATCATAATGGAAACATGGGAAAACACATGAGCTGCACCTTCTCATCCCGCCATGTACAAGAGCTTGTGCAATTCTAGGCTAATACCCATTTATCAGTGACTGCATACCATGGGTATTCTTTTGAGACTGGGTCACCTCACTTAGTATGATGTTCTCCAGCTCCATCCATTTCTCTAAGAATTTCATGAATTCATTGTTTCTAATGGCTGAATAGTACTCCATTGTGTATATATACCACATTTTTTGTATCCATTCCTCTGTTGAGGGACATCTGGGTTCTTTCCAGCTTCTGGCTATTATAAATAAGGCTGCTATGAACATAGTGGAGCATGTATTCTTATTGCATGCTGGGGAATCTTCTGGGTATATTCCCAGGAGTGGTATGGCTGGGTCCTCCGGAAGTATCATGTCCAGTTTTCCTGAGGAACCACCAGACTGATTTCCAGAGTGGTTGTACCAGCTTGCAGTCCCACCAGCAGTGGAGGAGTGTTCCTCTTTCTCCACATCCTCACCAACACCTGATGTCTTCTGGGTTTTTAATCTTAGCCATTCTGACTGGTGTGAGGTGAAATCTCAGGGTTGTTTTGATTTGCATTTCTCTAATGACTAATGACAATTCACATACCAAATGATGTCTGACAAGAAGAAAGAAATGAACACTGGTGCTGGAAAGGGTCAAAGCATCAGTGTAGGGGAATACAAGAACAGGGAAGAGGGAAGGGGTGGAAGAGGGAGCAGGGGGAGGGAAAAGGGCATGTGGGACCTTTGGGGGGGATGGGGAACCAGAAAAAGGGAAATGAATTGTAAATATAGAATATATCCAATAAAAAAGAAAGAAAACAAACACACACAAAAAAAGAACTTGTGCAGCGGAAGTGAGCACATGACCCTTATCTTGTTCCTCACCTAAAATGAGTGCCCAAATGTTTCAAAAGATAGGACAGGCGACTTTAGTGGCTAAGCCATTGTAAAATTATGTCTTCCTCCTTCTTTATATTAAGGTGTGTGTGTGTGTGTGTGTGTGTGTGTGTGTGTGTGTCATAGTTCTTCCTTAAAGGTCAAGTTGCTGACCTTTCTCAGCGTTTTTTCCATGAAAAAGCTTTACTTTTGAAGTTCCTTTTAGCTGTGTGTTAGTGAGTGAGTGTGTGTGTGTGTGTGTGTGTGTGTGTGTGTGTATGTGTCATATTTCTTCCTTAAAGGTCAAGTTGCTGACCTTTCTCAGCGTTTTTTCCATGAAAAAGCTTTACTTTTGAAGTTCCTTTTAGCTGTGTGTTAGTGTGTGTGTGTGTGTGTGTGTGTGTGTGTGTGTGCGCGCGCGCGCAAGTGAGTACATGTGCCCCGAAGGCCAGAGACATAGTACCACCCTGAGCTGGAGTTACAGGTGGTTTGTAAGCAGCCTGACGTAGGTGATGGGAAGCAAAGTCAGGCCCTCTGCCGAAGGGACCTGCTATGGCATGGAGAAGTAGTTCAGTGCCGGGGGAATGCCTCCTGTAAGCACTCAACAGCTGAGCCACCTCTCTAGACCCTAAAGTCTTACTTTTCACAATTTACACAAAATTACACAGATCAACACAAGCAAGTTTTTGCATCCTCTCGTCTAGTAATCTGGATTAAGATACACCAGCAGCAGCCTCAATGCCATGTTAGTATTTGCTGTTCTGACCCTTAGCCAAGATAGACAGCGTTAAGGCTGGCTGCTACTTCATACAAGTTACAAATAACTATTTTTATTATTTTTTCATAGATAAAGCCCAGTGAAAAGGAATAGTTAAATTCATTTCTTTCTTCAAGGAATTTTTCCTACTAGACTAAGAGTAAAAAAGGCCACATTGCCGGGCAGTGGTGGTGCCTTTAATCCCAGCACTTGGGAGGAAGAGGCAAGTGGATTTCTGAGTTCAAGACCAGCCTGGTCTACAGAGTGAGTTCCAGGACAGCCAGGGATATACAGAGAAACCCTGTCTTGAAAAAAAAAAAATGAACATAAAAAAGCAGACAACTATACTTATTAAAGACACACAAGAAAAAAACAACAAAACTTTAAGTGAAGTACCTAGTCTGTAATAAGCACTAGATTTGCTACTCTCCAGACAGTGGAGAGACCTGCCACGGCATTGAAGTAGCTCAGCGCCTGATGGCCCCTCCTGTTAATGGGCATGTCTCCAATGCTAATGCCCTTGATTCACTTCTAAGGTAGTTACTGTGGATTTCTAGACAGGTCACATGGATTTCTGGACATATGTCACATGGGAAAGCCAAGAGGTTATCCAGGACTTGATCCTGTTCTGCCAGAAGGGGGTCTGGAGGATGGTGGTCTTCTCCCAGGTATCCTTGGCCTAGTGCTGCCTGGGACCCCAGTGCCCTGTGCCTTCTGTACTGTGAGCTCTTGCTTCCTCTGCAAATGGTACTGTCCGTCTCAGCCTTGGCCTTCTTTAGCCTCTGGTTCTCGGTGGCCTCCTTCCCAGCTTGCAGCAGAGTCGGAACTCACAGGCCCCAGCAAATGGCCTGAATCTAGACCAAAGCCCCTCATGTCTGTGCCTGCTATTTATCAACAAAAGAAAGGAAGAAAGATAGGAAGAAAGAAAGAAAGAAAGGAAGGAAGGAAGGAAGGAAGGAAGGAAGGAAGGAAGGAAGGAAGGAAAGAAAAGAAAGATGGATGATGAATATGGCTGTAGCTTGGGGAGTCATGGGGTTAAACTGGATCTGCTACCCAGGATATCTGTCTTTCCATTCAGGAAGTTAATGTCATTTAAGGTGGTAAGGTAAACTTGCAGCAGTGTTCTTATATTTATATAACCTTGTGGAATAGCATGGCATGGACTCCGTTTTCCATACATCTTTAAAACAAAGCATTGACATTTCGTGTTTGCAATGAACTACTCCACAGCCCCTCCCCTCCACTACCCAGCAGCCTTCGCAGTCTCAAGTCTGGAAATACATCTCCCTGCCTCATGCTCTTCACAGGCAGAAGAGAAGTTTGATTAAGTACTGCATTTAAAAGTTTGATCAGACTTCATCTTGCCAAACGAAACAAAGACAGAAACAGAGCCCAAGAGCCTTCAGTAAACATGGCTGTTGGGTACTACCAGGGAGTTAGGGTTACAGCTTAGTATGGACTTGCGGATCTGCTCTTTATAACTAGCTTGCCCGTCAGACTGATAAGCAATGGCGTAAATGTCGGTCCCTAGCTCCCAAAGGGGTCAAACATGTTTTAATGCAATTAAGTATGTCCTACATTACTGCTCCACAAAGAGAGCTCTCTAAAGTCATATTACCTTGGTGTTTGACCAATGGCATTATGATTTTTGTATCTAGAGTTTCACACATAGGGCTTTAGTGACAGCTCAGTGTCTAAGAGCACTGCTTGCTGTTCCAGGGTACCCAGCACACACATGGT
This sequence comes from Apodemus agrarius, assembly GCA_964023405.1. NCBI lineage: Eukaryota > Metazoa > Chordata > Mammalia > Rodentia > Muridae > Apodemus > Apodemus agrarius. The sequence goes on from OZ030014.1 coordinate 55,423,844, forward strand.
GGGTAAACCACCTGTGGCTCCAGTTCCAGCGCGAATAATGCTCCCTTCTGGTGTCTCCAGCCATTGCACGAATATGGTACAGGCCTATATTCAGGCAAAACACTCAAACACATAACATATAAATAGTTTTTTAAAATAAAAAGTAATAGTTCACATCTAAAGAAATGTGGAGGGGACCCAACATTCACTGTCTCTCCTGTGTTCTAGGCACAAACCTGGCCTGAAAGTTCCTCCCCACACAGTTAATTCTGTTCTCCTTGCTTTAGGATTTGAGTTTTTGCTGTTAGACACCCACACGTTGAGTAATGGTATGTGGGACCATGAAAGGCAGTCTGTGGTCTGGTTGAGTGAAGCTCACTCCAGAGACCCAGTAGAATATTCTACAAGGGACGGAAACAGTGAGCCATACTCCCAGATCCTCAGGCTCATATTCCTGACTCCTCAACTACATAATTCTGTGGCCATCAGTCACATGTAGGACCAGGCCCCTAGTGTTCTGTCTGGACTCCACCTCCACATTCTCCTGGCTACAGCCAGGTTTTCCCCGCCCCACAGTTACCTGGCAACATCCAGGTAACCCAGCCCACTATACAAGGGGGCTTCTTGGCCCCTCCCAGCTCTCTTGCGTTTCTCTCTTGCCCTTATGCTCTTGTCCCCCTGCTCCCCGCTCTCCCCATTCTTCTCCCCTCTTTCCACGTGGCCATGGCCAGCTGTCATCCCTCTATCTCTTCTTTCTCCCTTTACTTCTCTATCTCTTTTTCTCTTCCTATTTCTCTACAATAAAGCTTTGAAACTATGGACTGTCTCTTCTTATCAAAACCCGCTGTGTAGGAGCATGGAACAGGCCTCAGCATCTCCAGTCACTGGAAAAGACCCAAGACCCTTTCGCCCAGCCGGGCTTCCTCTACAGGTACCCAGGGCCTGTGCCAGAATGGCACCACTTTCTGGGCAAGGACCTCTTCCCTGCTAGCCAGGCAGCCTTCCCTCTGCAGATACATGGGCACCTGCCATCCCTACATGGGTATGTGGGCCCCGCCTGCCCATTTTCCCTACAATGGTAATTTATTTTTCTGCCCCTTCAGGTTGTGGCTTGTTTCAAAGTTGTCACTTTAATCCCATGCACACGTGACCACATATGGCTTTAGTCTACCTAATATGTGGGCCATATGATGTTTACTCTTGATTGTCAATTTAATGGCATTTAGGATCATCATTAAGCAATCCCTGGGTGTGTCTATGAGGGAGATTTTATGACTGGTCTCACTTAGGATCCACCCTAAGCATTCACAGTACCATCGTATATAGTTTCAACAGTCATATAGTAGCTGTCAGGGTTTTGCTGTTTTCAAACTGGGACATTTCAACTCTCCCTTTTCATGCCTAACCTTCCCCCACCAAATCATGAGATTAATCTATGTTGTGTATGACTGGTGAGATGGCTCAGCAGTTAAGAGCACAGACTGGGGCTGGAGAGATGGCTCAGTGGGTAAGAGCACCGACTGCTCTTCCAAGGGTCATAAGTTCAAGTCCTGGCACCCACATGGTGGCTCACAACCATCTGTAAAGAGATCTGACGCCCTCTTCTGGTGTCTGAGGACGGCTACAGTGTACTTATATATAATAAATAAATACATCTTTAAAAAAAAAAAAGAGCACGGACTGCTCTTCTGGAAGTCATGAGTTCAAATCCCAGCAACCACATGGTGGCTCACAACCATCCATAATGAGAAACCAAAAAACCCTATGGGCCAGAGTGAATGGGGCTGGAGCGAGCGGGGGGCCCAGAGTTAGTGGAGCCCAGAGTGAGTGCAGGGGTGTGGAGGAAATCTGTGTTGTGTAGATCTCTATATAGCAAGATCTCTTATAGCAAACAACCATACAAGACCTCTATATAGCAAATAACAAATATACTTTTCATTCCTTGTAAAGCTGTTGTGGGGGTGGTTCTGATGCTTTGATTGGGAATCTGCATGTGAACACTGAGGGTCCTGTTCCCCACTTGGTTCTTGATCAATCAATAACTATGCTAGTGGCTATTGGCTGGGCAGGACTTCCAGGTTCCCACAGACAGGCTAGGAGACACAGGAGGAAGAAAAACAAAGTGCCATGCTTCAGAGGAAGAGAGAGCCGCCAGCCATGTGAGGTCTCGGGTGGAGTGGCCACTGGCCACGTCCCCGACTGGGCCTGGGGTAGCAGGTGGGAGATTAGAAACAACTAAGTTGAGGGCAGACTTAGAGGTGTTGATCTGGGATTGAAGGCAAGGCACATTAGTCTCAGGAGGCTTAGAAATGCCTTACCATTGAGCTAAAAGGCATATTAAAAATAAGCTAATGTGTGTGTGTGTATGTGTGTGTGCGTGCCTTTCATCTGCAGATCCTAGGAAAACAGGATGGAGGATGGTAGCTTAAAGAGCAGTAGTATAAACTCCACGCTACAGTTGTCCTTTAAATAGTGTTATTAGTATATTAAATGTCATAATGATGTCCATTAGTATATTGGTTGCTTTTTGGCAACTTGACACAAACCTAGAATATCTGGGGAAAAGGATCTTGGGACAAAGTCTCTATTAGATTGTCCTCACTGCAGAGCCAGAGGGAAACACTGCCACTCCTGGGCAGGTAGTCCCAGGCAGTTGTACAAGAAAGTGGACTGAACAAGCCATGAGACGCAAGCCAGTAAGCAGCATTCCTCAAAGACTTCTTCTTACATCCAGGTTCCTTGAGTTCCTGTCCTGACTTCCCTGCATGATGGACTATAAATGTAAGCTAAATAAATCTTTTTCTTTCCAGGTCATTGCTGATCATGATATCACAGCAATAGAAACCCTGTCTAAGACGATTACTTTGTATGGTCATTGTGTGTTTATGCACATGACAGCTGGGACAGTGCCCACCCATGCAGGCTGATGCCAGAAGTCTTCTGCAATGACTTCTCTACCGTATTTTTATAAGATAGTGTCTCTATCTGACCTTGGAGCTTGTATTTTCAGGCAAGCTAGCTTGTCCAGCCATCACCCAAGATCCACCTGCCTGCACCACCCACAACTACTGAGGTTACAAGAGGTAACACCACGCCTAGATTTTAAGTGAGTACTGGAGATTTGTACTCTGGTCCTCATTCTTGTACAGAAAGTGTTCTACCTGTTGAGTCCTCTTCCCAGACCCTTAAAAATTCACTTTAAAAGGTGAGGCTGTAGAATCCTGTATGTGGCAACCCACTGTAATCACACTACAAAGTGTAGGATACAGGAGGTCCCATAGCCGGCTAGCTAGGTAAACTCTGTAGCTCTGGGTTTAAATGAGAGACCCTGGATACATATACAAGATGGAGAGCAATCAAGGAAAACCCCTGTACATGTCTACTACTTTACTCCTTAATCTTCTATGAAAATTGTCAATTTTAATGTGTTTATCTGAAATATTTTCCATGTAAATCTTTAATTTTATCATAAAGTGTTTTACTTCCCTTTACTTCCCTTTTCAATAAATAAAAAAAAAAAATTTAAAAAGAGAAAAAAAAAGGAAAATCCCTGATATCAACCTCCACATTTTCCATGTACATTCACACCCATGCACACACAAACACACATGCATACCAATGAAAGGAAAAATAATCATTTTCAAAGTCAATATGCTAAATTATCTTTAAAAATAAATAAATAAATAAATAAATAAATAAATAATCTTTAAAGTAAATAGTTAGGTCTACATGTCTTCTATTTTAATGACTTTTTACAAGTGACAAAAAACAGGACCTACTTATCTTGTGCTTACAGAATATTAAATGTCATGCATTCTGGATTTCCAGTCTATAGCCACAGGATTGTTTGTCTTCCCCCCTAAACCCATGCAAGCGAAGCTTCTTTGCAGGCACTGTCCTGGAGCCCATAATGAGTGTGCATGTTTACATACAGACAAATATTTGTCCTTGCAGTCGCGAGCACAGAAGAACAATTAGAAAGTGAGAGCTCGTCAGCATCCTGATTTAGAACCAGCCAAATTCGATAGCTGAATGCAAGAGCTTTGAACCTCATCCAGCTCCCCTCAAGTTCAAATTCACTTGATTTTGGATACATTGTAACTTCCTGTTTGGGGTGGAACCTTTTCAAAGTGGTGCAATAAGCCATTTGGAAAGTGTATAACTCCTATCATGCAAGATTTAAAACACTTAGTAGCAACTGAATGAGGAACATATGTGACACATGTCTTAGGGTATGCATATTCTCAAAAGTCAGCAGGAAGCGTCTCTGCCAGTTCTAGCTATGGTTTCAGTGAGTACTTGAAAAGCAGTTAATGACATTCAAAGATACAAAGATACAGTTGGGTTTTTTTCCATGCAATAGATATCAACCATGATACCCACCCCATCGGAAAGTCCCCTCAGTTTTTATAGAAACAAGAAAGAAAGATTTACCAACTGGTTTTTTAAAGGCTGTGTGCAATGTTAAAACCAAAAGTCAAGAGCATAGCAACAGAATCCAAAATGTTCTTTTGTGTTTAAAATTTAACATTTCTCTGCTAATGTGTGGTTGCCAATGTGTGGTTCAGAGTAGAAAAGACACCCAAAGTAGAATCAAATCTCACAAGTGCATTGAGAAGTCTGTAAGACCACTGGTGAGGAGCCATTAACACACTCACAGACAAACAGAATCGCCTCTGATATAAGCCCTTGGAGCACTGAGGTATGTTGTGGAGCCTTAATTCCTCAAGTGCTGGTAACCCAAGGTTACACTAATTAAACCCAAATCTATTCCAAGCTAAGTTCCCCAGTCTCCCAGACGCCTGCTCCAATCCCTCCTTAACTCTGGGGTGACACAGGAGCATCTCAAGAATGGCCAGGATGAAATCGCACACCTTGCCACCACACTCGCCCTCTACTGGGTCTGCTGAGTTTCACAATCCTCTGCCAGTCATGTTTTGCCAATCTCCTACTCTTGGAAAAAACACCCTATCGTGGTCACAGTCTTTAGCACTCTCAAATCAGTAGCCACCATAATGTCAAATGACACTGTCAACTCTTAAGGCCACAGTATGCCAATTCCATACAACAATGTGGAAATCTGTTGTGCACAGGAGTAAAGAATAAACCATGGGGATGGAAAGGTGGTGCCATGATTCTAAGTACTGGTCGTTGTGGTGGTTTGAAGATGCTTGGCCAAGAGACTATCTGGAGGTGTGGCCTTGTTGGAGGAAGTGTGTCACTGTTGGTGTGGGCTTTAAGACCATTGTCCTAGCTGCCTGGAAGTCTTCTCCTAGCAGCCTTCAGATGAGGATGTAGAACTCTCAGCTCCTCCAGCACCATGTCTGCCTACTTTTGCAATGCCATGCTGCCCACCGTAATGATAACAGACTGAGCTTCTAGACCTGTAAGTCAGCCCCAATTAAATGTTGTCCTTTATAAGAGTTGCTGTGTCTCTTCAGCAGTAACGAAACCCTAACTAAGACAGTTTTCCTTCCAGAGAACCTGAGTTCAATTTCCAGCACCCACAGGGCAGCTCACAACCATGTGTAACTCCAGTTCCAGGAGATCTGATGTCCTCTTCTGATCTCCACAAGCACCAAGCATTTTCACGGTGCATAGACACATATACAAGCAAAAATGCTCATAAAATGAAACAAAATACTTTTTAATTAACAAAAAAAACCTGTGCTATCTTTCCACTTCCTTCTCTCTCCTCTTGGGTAGAAGACTCTCTGTAGACACTCCTGTGGTAGGCGATGAGGTGACATCAGTTAACATCAGCCCAGGTACAACAAGAGCATCCCCTGTATAGTGACAACAGTTTCGTTTTAATTTGATAATTCTGTGTGGTTGAATAAAATTTAGGACTCAACCAGTCACATGACTCAT